>JAUTXW010000424.1:940000-1540000 GCA_030620095.1 Kuschelorhynchus macadamiae
ATATCACACTTAATGTTTGCACAAAATTTGAAATGAATGTAATAAACCATTTTTTCAGCCTGATTTTTTAAATATTTTTTAAGCTGCCATTTTGGATTCATAAAAAAATGTTACCAGTTCATTTCTATATAATACTAGATTTTTGTGCAATTCTGATAATTATTTCTTAGTGATAATTTTTTTAAAACATCACCAGGCCAGCATTCAACTCAAAAGCAGCTCAAAAGATACGAAAATATCTTATTAAAAATAATATTAACTTATAATCTCTTCGTAGACGTTAGAATTATTCCTTAAATTGGTATTCAACCAACCAGGCCATGAGTTAATATTCATATGCTAAAATGAAGACATTCCTTAGTAGCTACCCTCTTAAACTATATCATCGATCAAATTATAACTGGCTTAGGTAAACAATTAAGGTTTTTTTATTGACTGTATAAAGGGAAATTTAAAATCATAGAAACGATATATGCAAGCAGAAGATTTGGGATTTACTATGCACGTAAATATATCTCTTGCTAAAATGAAAAAAAAAAGATCAATTCAATAGTTTACTGGATTCTTGAAGAAAGGAGGTCTTAATAATTAGAAGAGGGAGAGAGAAACAGTTTAAAATTTTTTAATTTTTAAAATATTGGCAAGTACTGGGAAATGACGTCTGATCATACTTTCAATATAATTACAATTTTTGAATAAAAACATTCTTTACATCCTCGGGAAGGTTATAGACAATGGACCACTGTGAATAAAATGAATTTGTCGGACTTGAATTGTCTTTAATTTAAATGATTCACAACGTTTCAATCAGCGATATATCCTTGAACAATCGCACGCAATACAGAGTAACTTCCGCAAAACAATACTAAATTACTTCATATTCAACATAGTTTGCTAAGGTGTAAACCACTAGTGATTTTGTTATGATCTTCTGCAGTGACCATACCCTAACAGCATTTTGGGGTGGCAAAAAGGGTCATTTTTCAAATAGTCACAATGGACGTCGTCGTTTAGAACAGTTGATTACTGACTTTTCTTTTTTCGAGTCCATTCATACGGACGTCAAATAAAGTGGGAAAATGGCCATCGAATCTAGCCGCCCGAAACTCCTTATTTACAATTTCAAATGGGTAAAAAGAGAACGAACCAGAACAGGATTAAAGAAATTGTCGCTGACTTGTAGTTTAATTTATTTTAATTCTACATTTCATAGTACGGACAAAATGTAGAGTTTCTTAGTTTAGGCGATGCTTAGTTATGGCTTTATTTATGACCCTTTAACGGCCAAATAATCGGATTAAAATATTGAACAACACCGAGCACCACCATAAAATGTTAATAGTGCATTTTCAAGTATATAAAAAGGTATAAAAAATATTGTAGATATATCTATACAGCGTGTACATTAACGGTTAAATGGGAAAAGTTTTAGACAATTTTGTTACAGACTTAATGACCCTTGCGGACCGCTTCTCCCTGTTTGTTTGGATGTTTAGAAAAAAATAATAAATTGCATTTTTGAAACTACGCAATAACTAGAAATATTTCCATTGCAAGTTTTTGCTCAAAAGTTTGCCGGCTAGTCCGATTCTAAACTTGCTCATCGTTTAAAATACGGACCTCGATTTTGAATTCTGTTTTTTAAAAGCCTTCGAAAACGAATGATGTATCGCCCTCATATATTTAAAGCATTTGAATTTCTCCTTTGTGAATTTTGCGAAATTCTGGTTTTCCGTCTCTCTCTAATACGTTGTTTCTTATAGAAAACTCTTACATCTGCTGTCTAAATATTATGTCTGACACATCGTCAGTTTTGAAAAGTCGAAAGCTTGTTAAAAACGAAATACAAATCCAGGTCTGTATTTAAAATATAATACTTCCCTTTTACGAGGGAAGTAAAAAAAACATATTAACATATTTATTACGAATCCCCATTTCTGAAACGTCACAATCTGACAGTACCATAAATTTTTAAAAAGTTGCTTAAGAACGCAATTTTGTTTTCTAAATAACTCAAGAACTATAATAGCTAGAAGCTGTAACAAAATTGTCACAGGGTCTGTATGGAAAGTGCATAAATCACTCGCAGATGACTCCCAAAAGATTTACTATTTGTTAGGTTAAAGCGCACTCGCAGTGTAGGGGCAACAAAGAAGCTGACAAATTAGTCAGGTCGGTGGTAAATATTTTATTTCATACGGTATCGTAATATGCCATTTCCCAAGCTCATATGAGTCCAGGAAATAACTCATTACAGTACCGAGTCCGGGAAATTTTTACTTCCCGAGCTGCAAGAAAAAATAATATTATTTATTTATCTAATTTTCATTTTTCGTAAAACAATATGAAATAAAAAGTTTTACACTAGATGCCCGTGAACTGCTATTATAATACTCGAGTACTCGTTTAGAAATTTTAAACAATTCTAAACTTGTACTGTAATAAACCAGTTTCCGGCCTTGTAACGTAAATAACTATTTCGACCTGCCCCCCCTAACCTATTGTCAGCTGAGTTGCGGCAATGGTATCAATGATTTAAGAACTCCACAATTCATTCAAAAAGGATTCTCAACCAGTGTGGCAATATATCAATATCAAGTCGGACGCCCAAAAAGTAAAAACAAATTACAAATATTAATAGAATCTGATAATAATATATTAGGTATAGATAGAAAAACACGTTCGAGAAATACAATATATTAGTCAGTTAACTAATTAAAAAAACAACAAATTAGCGATTCCCTTGAGCCTGTATTGCCAGACAGATTTTTCTTAAGATCGTTTTAAACTAGAAATTGATATTCTGAGCTCTCATTTTATATTTATAAGGGAGGCCTATATTTTGTCCTCAATGCAGCTACTGCAGAAAATCCAGTTTAGCAACACTAAGACGTAGTAAACGGTAAAAGGCACGAGGAGTTCTTTCTTTCAGTGCAGAAAATTCAATACGAAATTGGGCACAAACTCTTTATTACCCTATATCACAAAATCCTAGACTATACCTGGCCACGATACTTAGCGCGGTACCAATTTTTATAGCCCTTTCGTGGATTTCGGTACAAGTAATTTTGTATTTTTTGATATCCGCATGCCGTGAAGACATGAAATGTGTGATAGAACTCATTTTACGACAACTGAAAAAGCCTAGCCTTGGCTACCCAAAAAAGTAGTCTAATAATTATAAAAGACAATTACATACAAAATGACGTGTACGAAAATCCATGACAGCATATTTATCGCAAAGATCCCGTCAACTCACAGAATAAATGCCTGGACAACCAGTTTCGTATATCGATATGGGGATATGTTTTATTACCACGACCAGTTTCGAATATATCTAACCGTTCTATCTGTGTTGGCGCCCAATTTCGAATCGCCCGAAAACTGATCATCCAGTTCGACCTAAAAATCAAACAGTGGTCTATGAATATATCGTCTAATTTTTTTGCTACTGCCGTGAATAGTTCTTGTTCTTCAATTAAGAGACCTTCCGGAGTATTTTAAAATGAGTCTGTGACCAACTAGTGCCTTGTTATTAAGGTTTTGTCGGTTATAAAACACCTCCTTATATATTTATTCAACGTGGCTAATTAATTTTTAATTGTCTTAAATAAAACTTTAAAGTGTTGCTCTTCAACTGCAAAGTCAAGCTTTTAACATAAAAAATAACTATCTGGCCTGACTGACCCTGTTCTGCCTTTTCCGTTAGATGGCGCGATGAGTTTCCAGTGGAATTATAAGAACATGGGCGCATTCACCATATCGTCCAGAAATGTTATTGAAAAAACCATTGGTTTTATAGAAAAAAATACTCAAAACAACAAATTTCTAGTTTTCTGCAAAAAGGGTCTACTTTATCGCTCATGTCCAAGATATGTGTATTAGACCCATGAAGTCAAAGATTTAATAAATTTAGTTTCTTAAATATGTCGACCAAGTAGCAAAGTTTTTTCATAAATATAAGTGATTTGGAAACACGTTTCTCCTCTTCTAAAAATACCGCAATTTCATCTCTTAATTCGTACATGTGCTGCGAAATTTGCCACGTGATAACCACCTTCATTCACAATAAAAAAAAGTAAATCCGAATGATATGTACCCATAGCATTGCAAAATGCAGAAAAAGCCTGGATTTATAAGGGCCTTATTTTTTAATAATTTAGCACAATTACAACTATATTTAGTACAATATTTAGACCAGGACTGTATTTCTTTGGCAGGAATGGATTCTCTGTGAATCATGCAACGTGTCCAGATACACTAAACATATTTTTGCCTCACAAACGCTTGTAATTTTTAGAATCTCCCGGACGTTATTCAAGCACCACCTGTACAAATGTCAACACATTATTTCACTGAATGTTTCTCTGATTTAAATAATCACCCAATATATTGACACATGCAATGCTTCGTTTTGTATTGGATGGCAAAACATTAGCGCCACAACCGTACAATCTAACATAAGCTGTTAAATGGCAATCCTTGTTGCTATCTGTCGCCTCATCAAGCTGGATTAAGAAAAGTCTGCTAGGCAGTTTTGACAAAAGTTGTTGCTCTATATCTTCCACTGTATCGCCAATTCAACAACGAATGATATTATTAGACAGAGGAATGGGCTTCAATTGTTTGAAAAAATGATCTGGAAGCAAAATTTCTACAATTTGAATTGATGCTGGCAGAATAAGTTCTTTCCCAATAATGAGTGACTTTCTGCTTTTAGCTATTTCATACCAAACCTTTTAAGAAGGTAGTATAATTTTTACGTATACATACAAAGCTTATTTAAAAAAAATTTTTGCTTTTCACAACATTTTAGTTTAGACGCCAAAGACTCCCGAGGTTTATTAATGTACTAGCTATGAACTGCTTTAAGCTTTTTAGAACAAGTTACATACAAAGGTTTTTCTTTTCTTTATTGATGCTTCATAATCCTCCTAAGCTCGTTTGCGTCAAATTAAGAGATCTCAAAGTTTATTGATACAACGTACATTCGAATGCTCAAACCAAAGGTTAAGACGTCCAATAAAAACTTTGGCGACGGCAGAATGCAACTGACCTTTTATACTCACATGTGCACCTCTAGGAAATTGCATTCAAACTGGAACTTTTCACGCACGCGCGATCAATATTACGAGGTGGACAAATACTAATTTTTCTATTTACTCGGCTATTCATATAAGGAAATTTTAGGCTCGGGATATCATTAAACATTAAGGCCAGTAAGTAAGTAAGAATCCCTCAGACCAACACGAATTTATCCCAATAGAAGCGAATAATTCGCAACGATAAATTCGCAGCTGCATAAGTACATGGCGGCTTATGCACTTGTTCAGACCTACACGAAAATTTCGCGTCTATTTACGGCAAATTTATTTCGCCTTCCAGTGCGGTTTTCAGCCATACTGCGCAAATTTTTCACTAATATTCACAGAGATACTTCTCTTACCCAAGGAGCAATTATGGACACTTATTGAGGGAAGTTTCGACACTACGTCGACACGTAGTTTTGGACACAACACGTTTTTTACTTCGTCGACACGACGGTGATCAAAATGTATACCAGATAGTGCCCAATATATACCCAAAGGTTAGTCCAAAATGTGCCTTTACTTTCACTAAAATGTGTCCACAATGTGACTTTGGTTTCCGGTATATTTCTAAAGTGAGGCTTTGATATGACCAAATTGTTACTGATTTGTGTCCAAAATAATGTTTCCGTTATGTTTCTAAAATTGAACTTAAATATGCCCAATGTTAGCCCGCCTTTTTCCCAAAATGTTATCGAAATGCGTCTTATGGTTGCAAAATTGATACACTTTTCTCCAGTTTGTGACGAAAATTATATTTATACTTAAAACAATTTATTTGCACAATGGACACAATATATTAATTATATATAGGAAAAACAGGTGCTAATATATTTATTATGATTTCTGACAGCACATGTGTATGTTTTTGCTCAAAATGAACCAGAAATTTAAGTTAAAGATAATTTTATTTTTTCCGCCATTGTTTTCAAATTAAGCACTGTGGAATTTTCTTGATAAAACATGGCGTTTTAATGATTGTACCGAAATGAACACGTTTCCTATAATAGCACTTTTTGTTTCCAAAAATTTCCTAACTTGACAATAAAAACCAGGGAAAACATTTTAGACCCGTGTTTCCGATATTTACCAAAATTCTACTTAAATGTATCTGTGTAGTCATATAGAATGTATTTGGCTTTTGTGTACATAATGTACCTAAAATGGGTCTATTTTTTTCAGACAAATTGCGTCTAAAATATGTCTTGCGCGTATCGATGGTTCCAATTTGGGATCGATTCGGACACATTCCTACTAAATGGATTTTCTAACCTCGAAATTCTCAAATTTCAGCTCTGTTTTTGTCGCCTGTCGCCACCATTATAAGCAGTAAATAATGTTGTTTAAAATGGTAAAAACCTTGGAAAATGATACGCTACAACTGTGCACTGTACCAACAGCTTGGGAAAAAGCAGTGTTTCTTTACTGCAAACAGAATGGAAACTAGGTGTATGAAATGAGTCCATACAGAGACCTAAAATGTGCCCATCCAACACATTCCCGAAACAAAACGAAAATTATGCGTTTAAAATGTGCCAATTCAACACATTTTAGTAACAAAGCGTTTTCAGTGTTCCGATCTCGTGAAGTGAAGATCCCTGAAGAAGCCTCGTGCAATCGAAGGCGAAATGTCGGAAAGTGATTCCATTTTGACACGGTCTAATCCCAAGAACCATGGTTTCTTAATTGATCACAGCCGTGAAAGCTTTCGTTGTATGAAAGCGGAAACAAAGTTTTTGGAAAAAATACAGAAACAATGTGTTGGAAAAGTGTCGACACCATGGTGCTCGGTTTTTGTTACTGTGTCCAAACTAGCGCAATACGGGAACATTCTAGGTATATGGTGTCTAAAAGTTTACCAGTTATGTACAAGCCCTCCTTTAATACTACTGAGTTGATATTGTGTCGACACATTTTTTAAAATTAGACACGATGGCAAATACGACACAATTCCAGGAACAATTGTCACAACTTCGAACACATTTTGCTCCTTGTGTAAGGGAGGTCACTTAATTTTATGAGAATAGGTCGGTTGATAGCGTAAGATGGGCGATGTTCCCGGAGATAATGAGGGACCTAGTAACATGGCTCTAATGAGCCACTCTTCTCCAATGATACAGAGTGGTAAAAGCAGAACCCATAGTAGTATCTGTAAAGAAGGAACAGGTCGCTCACAGACCGAAAATGCTCAAGTAGGGAAGATTCATAATTACGAAATTGTAGTGGCGGATTCATGGTTTAAAACTATTTTTTTGGGTTTTTCGCCTTAGAAAATTGGAAAAAAAATAAAAAAATAAAATATAATTACCCTATAAATTGAATAGATAGTCTTAAGTTCTGGGTCCACTATGAAGGTACCTGAGGAACGGCACTGAAAAATGTTTGTTTTCTGGACGTTTCGAAGGAAAGTTTACCTCCGTCTTCAGCAAACCTACAAATAAAATACTAAAAGCAGAATATTTCTTATGTTTCGTATCAGAAATATAACCAGAATGGCTAATCTTTTATCACATTTTGTCAGAGATTAGCCATTCTGGTTATATTTCTGATACGAAACATAAGAAATATTCTGCTTTTAGTATTCTATTTGTAGGTTTGCTGAAGACGGGGGTAGACTTTCCATCGAAACGTCCAGAAAACAAACATTTTTCAGTGCCGTTCCTCGGGTACCTTCATAGTGGACCCAGAACTTAAGACTATCTATTCTATTTATAGGATAATTATATTTTATTTTTTTATTTTTTTTTCCAATTTTCTAAGGCGAAAAACCCAAAAAATAGTTTTAAACTAGGGAAAATTCTTTGTGAAGTTTGAATTATATTAATTAGATGAATAGCTAAGTTTGGAGTCGAAGAAGAAGAAGAATGGTTAACAGTAAAATAAGCCACTGTTTATTTTTCTAAACAAGTTGAAATATTTCGATATACATATTCTATTACATAGTTAAAAGCATTAAGAATTTTAAAGACCAAATTATATAAAGTAGATAACTATGCTAGGCTCATTCCTATTCTGTATAAAACAGTAGTGGACATATACAATTCGAAGTTGCTAGGGGGACGGGACGCTAAGGGGGACGAAAACACTCGAGAAGCGAGAAGAATTGATGCCGAATGTATCTAACGACCGGCGCGAGGCGTTGGGGTCCCCAAAATGTGCCGAAACATAAAAAACTGCTTTTATTTTCTTATACTCTTATTATTTATGATAATACGTTTCGGGGTTTCTTGAGGAAAAAGTCTAGCAATTTATATTATACATGATCGGGTCTCCGCTGTTTTTTCTCACTCCGACACAGAAGTTTTTCCTTTTTGCTGAGGTGGTATTTGGCCCAAATGTGCCGGAAATATGTTTTCTTTTTTATAGGCAGTTAATATTAATATTGTGCTGTAGAAACATGTTTTTTTGCAAAAAAAATACCCGGAACTTCCCTCGTTATGAATATTTCTTTTTAATAGGAATAGTGAAGTGTGATCCAATTGAGAACCGTACATAGTTATTTAGTAACACATATACATATATGGCCTTTTCAAATATTTTTATTTGGCGCCATTTTGTTCCACTATACTGAATTCGTACCAATATTTCACCAGTTGCTACCAATGCCTCACTTGAATTTTGGGCATAAGTTAAAATAAATTGAATATGTAATTCTTACACTAATTTTTTTTAAACCACCATTTTATTCCGTCATGTTGAAGAGGTACCAGAATTTTGCTAATTTATGTCTATATCACGCATAATGCTTGCACAAAATTTGGAATTAATCTAATAAGTAGTTTTTTCATGCTGATTTTTTAAATACGTTATTAGGCCACCATCTTGGATTCGTACCAAAATATTATCAGTTCATTTCTATGTAATACTTGATTTTTGCGCAACATTTGAGGTAAATGGGATAATTAACTTTTTAATAATAATTTATTAACATTTCACCAGGCCGTCATTTTGTTCCCTTAATTTTTGACGAAAATTTGAAGTCAATCGGGTAAGTAGTTAGTAAGACACATGACAGCGTGGTTTTTTTAACGATTACAAACAATTTATTTGGCAGCCATTTTGTTCCGCCATCTTGAATTCGTATCACAATTTTACCAGTTAATATTTAGATCACACTCAATTCTTGCACAAAATTTGAAATCAATCTAATAAGTAGTTGAAGGGTGATTTTTTCACAATTACAATACTTCCTTTTGCGAGAGAAATAAATAGCTGACAGGTAATAATTTAAAATTAAATTTAAACAAATACTACTTATATATGCATATTTCGAGGTGTTTTTTCCAGATTTGACCCTCAACCCTTTCTAAACATTGGAATAGATTGTATGCACTGGAAATTCTCATTTTGCCCAAGCATACAATATTTCAATTTTAAACAAGATCGATCATATAGGTGTCCAACGACTTGAGTAATATGAAAAAGAACTTATAACAAATCCATTTAAAAATGTTTTACTGCTGACATATTTGAAGACCCACAATTCTTTAACCACCTGAAAAAATAGCATTTATCGTTAAGTTCTTTGAGAGAGAAAATCTGATAGCAGGTAAGAGAGCTATCCTCGCAGAAATTTGGTTTCTGCAGAGAATTTTCGAGACTTTAACAGCAAAGGGCTCGTGCATCTCGCCAATACTGTAATCTAAAATGACCATTAAATATAAGCAAATATCTGAAAGTCTAACCAAAGGAGACTGAACCGGAATAGTCGCATAAAGGAAGCACCCAAAGTATCTTTAGAAATCCCCCTTCCAGAGCTTGAGTCTAAAATTTAAGTATAAACGATTTTGAAGCTTACAATGTTTTATTTTATATCCGTTTTTATCAGGGCGACGACAGTTCCGGTCGAATATCGGCCAATTAGCAAAATCTCAATATTTGCAAAAATAATATATGCTGATGACGGTAATCGTTAAAAACATTATTACTGAAGAGCGGCATGGCTTCTGCTCACAGAGATCACTGGAAACCAATCAACAAGGCTTTAGACAAGATCGATCATGTCCGTTTGATGGAGAGGCTTATTGAGGTCGGTATCTGTGCTTGCCTTCTACGGTGGGTAGGCCTTTGGTAGCCTTTCGGAGCTACTCTATAGGGGCACCGCAGAAAAACCACCTGAAGCCACTCTTTTTTATACTTTATTTTAACAACATACCTAATAGATTGCTTTAAAAATAGTAAACTTCGCCTATACCATGAAATCAAAATTTACCGTAACATTAAAGACATAAAGCATTGCCTAAAACTACAACAAGACCTCCATAGGTTATTTTCGTATTGTGGGAAAAACAGCCATCATTTTACAAAAAAAAACACCATTAAGTTTAATTACAACAAAAAAAACACAACTCTAATAAGGGTATATGAAATTAAGGACCTTGGAGTCATCCTGGGCAGTCAGTGGTTAATCGTTAATCAGCAAATGAAAGCCAATCGTTTATTGGATTTCATTTACAGAACGAAATTTTCGAAATCCCAAAAGCATTTTAAACTTATATCATACAGTGTGTTCATTTTGTTTTGCAGTAATTTCAAACGGCCGTATCTGTATTATAAAATCAATTTTCCTGAAGTTTTTTTCTGGTTTTTTGAAAAAAAACATCAATTTTCAAAATATAATAACCTCAGTTTTTTTAAACTGAAAGGCACATTCGTTTATAACTCATTTTGAAGCTCATTTTTGCTAATTACAACGATATAAAATACATATATCTTTACTTCAGTCGATTTTTAGTTATTAATGAAAATCGATCAAATTATTGAGTACATTTAAATATCTTAAAAGGCCGCGGATCGCTAAAGTGACATCAATAATTGTTTCAATAATAATAGCTTTTTCCCCGGAGTCAATTCCGGAACGCATTCAGGATATAATCATGCTCACTTCAAAACTACAGAATCCAAAATGTTTATTGTAGTCTTTTTCTTTTAATTTTTGAACTATTTTCAATTTATTAAGGTGCACTTTTTCAATCAAATCTCTACAAAACGGGTATCTCACTAGCTAAATCCCTTACTGACTTACTTGGGTAAGCAACGGAAAATACTAATATTATCTCCATTTCCTGGTTCAGTACACAAACTTGATCTGATCATCTTTTTTTCGCTGTGGAACCAGTAGCTGTAACTCCTTCAAACAGGCATATTTATTTATAGCTAATTTTAAAGCACATTTTTTTTTATTACAACGACATAAAATACATAATCTTTTAATTGAATCGTTTTTTATTTATTAACGAAAACAGATCACATTATTGGAAAAAACTAATATGAACTTCATTTAAATATCTTGGTAGGTCATGGATCCCTAAGGTGACATTATATCAATTGTTTTATTTATCAATGTTATGTAAAAATTTGATTATTTGTAATGGGTTTTAAAAATTTTTACTAACGATAAAAAAAGCAGCAAAAAGAGAATACAGGCGGAGATTTCCAGGTCGACGGATCCCTTCGCGTTATAGTTTTCAATGGCTGTTTGAAAGAGTTGCAGCTACTGGTTCCATACCGAAAAAAAAATTGATCAGACCAAGGAAATGGCCGAGAAAATCGAGATAGATATATTAATATTTTTCGTTGCCTTTTTAAGTATGTCAATGAGGGATTTAGCTAGAGAGATACCAGTTAGTATAGGGTCCATTAAGAAAGTGTTAAGAAAACATAAATTGCACTCTTACAAATTCAAAAGGATTTCTGAGATCTGTAGAACAATAACATAAATCACATATTGTGAACCGACGAATCGTCGTTTTCATGAAGCAGGAGATGTCACAGGGGTAACACACATCTTTGGTCAAATCAAAAGCCGAAAGAGATTGAAGAAATCCAATATCAAGGAAGATAATCTTTAAGTGTTTGGTGCGGTGTGGTCGAAAACTATGTATTAGATCCCACAATATATCAGAGTGCTTTATAGGGTGAAAGATACCTTAATTTCTTAAGACATAATCTTGACGTTATGCTGGAGGATTTGCCCTTGGACGTATATAGAAACGTTATTTGGAAACTAGGTGGG
Organism: Kuschelorhynchus macadamiae; assembly: GCA_030620095.1. Classification (NCBI taxonomy): domain Eukaryota; kingdom Metazoa; phylum Arthropoda; class Insecta; order Coleoptera; family Curculionidae; genus Kuschelorhynchus; species Kuschelorhynchus macadamiae. The sequence continues at coordinate 952,103 of JAUTXW010000424.1, forward strand.
GCACCTCCTCATAACGTCAATACTGTAAAACATTGTGTGAGACCTCGCTATAATGAATGGATCGGGAAGCTTGGGGCTATGTATTGGCCACCGAATAGCCCCGATTTAACTGTGATGGACTTGTTTTTCTGAGAGCACATGAAAGCTTTAATTTATAAAACTCGCTGCTGTGATATTTAGAAGCTAAGAATAATAGAGAGGGCGGTAAACGAGCTTCAAAACATTTTAGAAAAACACCCTGGGCGTGTAACAAGGTTATAACAATAAATGTATAGAAAATGAGAGAAGACATGTAGAAGAATGTGATATAAATAATTAAGCTAATTGTAAGTCGTAAGTTAAATTTTCTATAAAATCTGTTATTGTGTTAAATGCGTTAGTTTTGTGTCAATAAAATGAAATTTTCTTCCTTGCTTTCGTTGATGATTTGAAATTTTCAAAAAGTCGCGTTAAAAAAAAGTTTCTTTACAGCGCACGATCAGTTTGCGCATATGATTCTATTTTGAATGCGTTCTGGATTACTCCGCGAAAATAGCCATTGTTATTGAAACAATAGGGAATTTATACAAAAATTAAATTTGAAAAACAAAATATTATTCACAAACGTAATCTATTATAAGAAAAAAAACACAGTTCACAAAAAAACTCATATTTTATTTTTATGTAATAAATATAAGCATTTGAATAATTGAAATCATCCTTGTAACACGCCGTCGTTGACTGTGACCGGATGTGACATCATGCAGCTCGTTAGTCGTGAAAATCCTACAACTACATTGAACAACAATGTCCAACAACGAGCCGCGTGACGTCACGATCATTCTCGCAACCTTCATGTCGTTTAAAATATATAGAAGAACTAGAAAAAATGTACAATAAGATGTTTCGTTAAATATAGTTGTAACCAGAAAAAATGAGTTTCAAAATGAGCGATAAACGAATGTGCCTTTCAATTTATAAAAATTGAGGTTATGATAATATTTCGAAAAATTGATGTTCATTTTCAAAATAAAGAAGATATGGCCGTTTGAAATTGTTAAAAAACAAAATGAACACACTATACAAACATAATTTGGCATTTGCCTCTTACCTCAAAAACCTCAATTATAACATTCAAATTAAAATAATTGAATCAGTCCAGGATTCTTTCTGTGGTATCTGATTAGTTAGATTTATTTTTGTTAGAATTCCTTTTTTTTATTTCAGGTACATAAAAAAATATTTTCTGTAAATAACATTTATTTTATTCTATTTTAAACCCCATAATTAGAGGCAAATTTTTAATATAACCCCAAACGCGGTTACATGTATTTTGACCATTCTCTACTCAAAATCCGTGAATAAAGTTAAAAATTCAATATTCCAACTTTTTACAAGGCGTCTAAAGAAGTAAAGAAGTTACGTAAAATAACCAGACCCAACGAAGGAGCCACTAATTTTATATATTCAGTAGTTGCAAGTGAAGGAAATGAGCTGAATTTTAATAGAACGAAATAAATTAGAAAGGCAAGTGCGCCTGTAAATGAAGTATTGCTGATTTGTGGCACGGACCTATTGAAAGAAGTGGGGAACAAATCGAATGGGTCGGATTGCGGGGTTTGAGAGACCGGCCGCCCTGAGATCGTCGAACAAATAAAAAGTATAAAAACATAAATTAAAGAAAAAAGAGCAATGAAAAGATCCCGGGATCGCACCATTTACATTCATGAAGAGTCGTCAATGGGGTTGCACCGCTATTTGCAATTACGAGGTTTCTTCCAAGGCTTTGCCACGTTGCCGCTACGGAAATATCTAATTATCTTTCGTATTTCTTAACCTCCTTTTGCATATTATTAGAGTTTTATTCTGACGAAATAACCAAGTCTTTATTACTAGTTCATTTGATTTTCTTCTATACAGTTTGTCCCAGGATAGGTGTAGGCAAAATTGGTCCAAAAGCTGTTGAATCTAAAAAGGGAGTTTAGAGAACATGCCCCGTTTGGTTTGATGCGAAAGCGAAAATTTTACTTGGACCGGTGTTATACATGACGAACTATAACTAGAAATGTTTAAAATAAGCAATAAAGCAAATTAAAATATACACCAGAATTTGAAATTACGACATGTAAGTTGGAATGTTGCAATACTGATTTAAAAAAAGGGAGGATGTTTATCAGAACAAGTCATTTCCATGGATATGCAGTGTTTTAAACGACTAAATAATTTACTAATAGATTACGACTAGTCGAATTCCAGAGGGGGCAAATGAATTTTGAGGGGGGGGCAATTATTTTACAGATGTAAATAATTGAAATGCTTGCTATAGTGGTGGAGAACTATCGATGGCTGTAGATAGTTTATACTATCGGCCACAATCGATAGTATTTCAGGATAATCGTTAGTTTTCGATACTGAGCTGCCGATATCAAAGTACGTCTTTTTTGCCGTTAACATCCGAAAATACCAGATGTTATTATTTAAGGAAAATCTAAATTGTTTTGTAGTTTTCTAGTATCTAGTAGTATTCTACATCAAATAAAAACGAATTTTAAACTAAATGCTTATAGTTACATTTAATTAAAACTTAAAAGAATTAATAGATTTTGCCAGAATATTTCAATTTAAGACACCGTATTATTTTAGTTCCTTTTTCAGTTTTCTACGGTAAGACAGGCGATACTTTATTTCTTGTCGAGTCATATTAGATAGGTTCAGGAGGGTCGCAGTGTTGAGTGTTCGTTTAGGCCCGCAAACCTAGCTGAGCTTTCCTCATTGCTTCTTGTAATTGCATTTTGTAATTTGGAACTTTTTCTTCCAGAGGGGGCATTGCCTCCTCCCTAGCTGCGGGCCTGGAATACGGTGCATTTTTATAGATGCCTAGATCGTCTTGATTGCCTTGGATACATATGCAAGAATATATTCCTATAAAAATATAAAATTTCTAAGGGCATTTTTATTTTTCTCGTAAAAAGGAAGTATTGAAATCTTGAAAAAATCACTCTCCGAGGTTTTTCAGATCTTCAGGTTTCAGGTTCCATGTTTTCTCAATTCCGTCGATCCGTCTGTCTGTCTGTCATCGAGGTGTAGGTAAAAAACTACTTACCCCATTGACTACAAAGTTTTGTCAAAAATTAAGAGTCATTATGGAGATGAACTGGTAAAAAATCAATATGGCGGAACGGAACTTAGTAAAACGTTAAAAACATTATTTTTAAAAAACTGCTTATCCAATTTACCTCACACTTTGCAGATCAAGTGGGACATAGGATGAACTGGTAAAATTAGTAGTAAAGATAGCGAAACAAAATTGCGGCCCTAATAAAATGTTTCAACAAACTACTTCTTCGATTGAATTCAAATTTTGCGCAAGAATTAAGTGGAAAAAGAAATGAAGTGGAAAAGGAAATGAACTGGTAAAATTTTGGTAAGAATTCAAGATGGCGGAACAAAAGGACGGCTAAATAAAATATTTAAAAAATCAGAGTAAAAACCTTCCAATTCTATTCACTTTAAATGTTCCACAAAAACTAGATGTGATATTGAGATAAACGGGTGAAATTCTGGTACTAATTCAACATGACAGAACAACATGGCGCCTTATAAAATTTTTAAAATCAGTGTAAAAACTTCTTAATTAATTGATTTTAAAATTTTTTTCAAAAATAAAATGTGACTTCATAATTAATTCATTTTTAAAATTTTTTTCAAAAATAAAATGTGACACAGGTAGAAAACTAAGATATTGGTACGAATCCATTATGGTGAAACAAAATGGCTTAGTTTTACTACCCTCATGTTCCCTTATACGGAATCCTTCCTTTTGTCTATAATAAAAGTAAAAGATAACATAATTTAAAAAGGAAAGTTCTGCTTAGAAATGTATGCATTTTTTTAAATCCATACATACCATTTTTACGAGCTAACGAAGAAAATGCTATTTGAATTTTGGAACTAGGCAATAAAAAAATTAAAATATTGACAATTACTAGAAAATAATTTTCGCTCATATATCCGATATAATTACAATTTTACGAAATATTTTTTATACTCCAGAATATAATCATTATAGAATCAAAAGTAATAAAGTAGAATTCAAAAGCAAATTTATTCGAATTAATATTGACTTATAATATATGTAATTAATATATTAATATTGACTTCCATATATGTAATTCGAATACCATGTTCTTGAAATACATAACAAGTTATTATTCCATTATATAACAATTATTAAATTGAACATGCGTTTTTTGTTTTAAGTGAAATAATTGAAAAACATTCAATTTCACATAAGTCTGTTTTTCCTTAATTTGATATAGAGGGTGGAACATTTAACTGGAATAAATTCAATAACTTAAAAACTATTCATAATCTGGAAAAACTATTTTGCCAATCAAATTGTAAGAAGGATATTATACACAGTTTTTTAAACGCATAATGCCGTATATTCTTGCTTTTTTTAAATCACTTCAACCTTCCAAATACTTTTTATGTTATATAACGATTTTCGAGAAAATTGCGTCTCTTAACTTTTTAGAATCAATTAAGTGACACAATCTTTAGTCGGAAATGTCAATGTTCGTCACTGTCCTCCAAAATATTGCAATAAGTTAGCATACAAGTACAAGCCATTTCTTTCTAGGTTTAACAGTTTGGGCGAAAGAGGGCCCTGAGCGGGTCACAATAACCATTTTGAGATGCCACTTTTTTGAACAGTTGAAATTAGACTTTAGGTATACGGTACATATAAAATAAAATGAGTTTAGAATATTCAAGTGAACCCAGAAAAAATAATATAGGGGTGGTATATGTAACAATAGTGCATGACGTCACAATTTTTACATAACTAACGTCACGATCAAATCGGTTTTACCAAAGATCCAGAGTCAAAGAAATCAGTTAGACGGGTAAAATGGGTTTTCCAAATTGCGAATGGTTTTTGTTATTGAATTTTTTCAGTAAAATGTTCCACCCTGTATATTTGTTATATGCGCATTGTTTACACGCCAGGGGAACACACTGTCAAAGTTCACAAAAACAAATAATTGGTTTTATGTTGGAGATTTGTACATGGATATATGACACATGCGATTTTTTTTTTTTGATAAATTTAATACCTTAAAAGTTTATTGATGTTTATTATTCTCTTAAAACCAATCGTTTGGGCAGCGTTTTGAGTCAGAAATGCTTGCTTACCACAATATTATTTTTAATTTTAAACAACTTTCCTGATACAAAATGGAATCACAGAAATAATTACCCCTAGCTAATACCACAACTGACATTGAATTATACTGTTGACTCCTGACTTTCGGTGGAAGCAGTAATATATTTTATTTCACGTTACATCAACGTCATAACAAGGACACTACGACCTTTGTCTGGAATATGTTCTACAATGGCGCAGGCGCAATGATCCATTTTAGTCCCGTGTAGGAAAAAGCCACAAAATGGAATCACATTACTTCTCCCAATGAAAGTCAGGAGTCAAACGTGTAATTCAACATTGGCACGAATCTTTTTCTACCTATGGATAAAATGGATCATTGCGCTTGCAGCATTGCAGGACACGATCAGAAAAGGATCGTAGTGTCCTTGTTATGACGTTTTAATCTAAAATAAAATATATTAACAACTCTCCTGGCAACTGAAGAAAATATTTTTTAAAATAATCATATTTTAGGCATGTCTATAAAACGAACATCATATAAACTTAATTATCAAAACAAAAATTTGATATTAATTGGCCTAACTCTAGAAACGCAGCGTCTGATGACCTATATTAGAACTTTTTTTTCATATTTTTATAAAGAAAACATGTTCCTTTACTTTATAAGTTTAATTTTGAATCACCCAGTATAGAACAAGATTATTTTTTTTGAATTCACAATATTGCTGGAACTCACTAAGAGCCTGAGTCAGATATATTTAACTTTATAACTGTAATTCCTAGTTTTTACTGGGAAAAATAAAAATTTACCCTAAATTTTCATATTTATCAATTACAACAATATAATCATATTACCCTTATCCACAGATTAAGGATATAAATAAAACTGAATAAATTCGAGAAACAAACCACTTAGGACATTTTCCTGATATCAAACATTTTAGTAGGGCCCTAATTTAAAACGCTACAAGACATATTTTTAGCAAAACCCCCGCGGATTTCGGAGTGGATTCGAAATCAACTTTATCGCACTCGTAACAATTGAGTTTTTATCAGTCGATAGGATAAGCTTTTGCACAGCTTAGAGCTCTTTAACAAGGGGCTAAACGGGGGGGTTAGAGGGAAGGCAGAGGAATAAGGAAGCATGGAAAACAAATAGTCGATGTTCGGCACTTCTCTGTGAATATAATTAGCACAATCCCAAGGGCAGAGTTGTCAGAATGTGTAGGATTGCGATGTCTTTACTTAAATTAGAAAATCGTTCTGGTTTTTTTAATATGGAGTTTCGGCAGGTTATCATCATTATAAAAGTTCTGATAAGCTAAAAGATTAAAGAACGTATTAATAAACCAGTTATTAAGGACTCGTTCAAAACCCAGAAATTAATTCTAGAGAAAGTGATAAGAAAATGCTCTATTGTAAATTTCAGAAACCATATCCTCATATAAGTACCTTAGCAGGCAAATTTCTCACTGTTAAAGTTGCAACTCATTTTTTGGTGTCACTGTTAACAATTCTTGGCAGCACGTTTGCCGGAAGTAACGAGGAAAATTTGCTATACATGGTTTCAAAGACCACAACTGATAACAGGGACCAAAATTGGGATACAAGGGAAATATATGAGAAAACATGGATTATTTTTAGCCTATGTAGTTTGACAGTAAACAAAAACAAGGAAGTGTTGAGAGTCGCGTTTTCCTTAAAACATATGAGTGTAACGTAAAATAATTTTTCTTTATTACAGTTGGACATTTTTTCCTATATCGTCGCAGATTTGAGCGACGAAAGTTGTGAAAAAAATTAAAGCATCCAACTATTATTGATCGTTTTGAGTAGTAAGTACGGGAAGTTTAAAAGAAGATACTATTTAACAGGTTGCAGAACTAAAAGTAAATTCAAGATACCAAGGCCGGATTTAGAAAACATTCTTCTTCTTGCTATATCAGGCCCCCCTAACGTTGGCAATTACAATGGCGAATTTTTCACGGTTTTCAGCCAGGCTGAAAAGTTGTTCTGCGCTCTGTATGTCTGTCCTCTCTCTATATTTCGAAGCCATGATGCCTGTCTCCTACCAACTCCTCGGCGCCACCAAATGTAGCACCTTGCCAGTCTCAGAGGAGCGACCTCAATTTTAAAAACGTTTTTTCAATTCGACAGTTTATATTTCTTTGTCCGGGTCGAGCTATTCTGTAATGTAACACTGCGTCATTATAAGGGTCACGACTAGAAACCATTAATTTTGTTTTATCACTATTGATATTTAGACCCAGTATATTTACAGAGTTTAATAAGCTTCGCAGACCTTACAAACTATCGCACAATATGATCGTATCATCAGCGTATCTAATACTGTTGATTATCTCGCCGTTAATTTTAACTCCGATCTTGCAGAGCTGTTTTAAATATTCTGTCGGAATAGATGTTAAACAGTAGTGAAGACAAGATGCGACCCTGACGTACGCCTCGTTTTATCTCACACTCTTCGGATATTCTATCATTTATTCACTCCATTGCCCTCTGTTGCCAATAGAGATTTTATACAATTCGTACATCCTTACCATCGATGCCGGTATTTCTGAATACCTGAATAAAAATAAAATCTGGCCTTTTTTAAACTTGGTATGCTTTAACTTTCTTATTCCCCAAATTTTATCAAATCTGTAAACACATTCCCGAAGCAACAAAATTTTGTAATTGTGTCACATTTTCATTCCGACGTATCGCACACGAGCGACCATCCTCAATTTTGATTGTTTAAATACGGACCTGGATTATTTATTTCGTTTTTAATAAGCATTTGACCTCCCAAAACCAACAATGTATGGGACTTAATACTTGGACAGCAAATTTCAGATTTTCCCATAAGACAAAATGTGTTGAGTGTGAGAGAGACGGAAAACCAAGATTTCACTAAATTCACATACGAGAAATCATTAGATTTGGAGAGTCATAGGCTTGTAACGAACGAAATTAAAAATTCAGGTCCATATTTAAGAAAATTAAATTATTGATTTTGTTTTTTTCTAATACAGACCTGGATTATTTATTTCGTTTTTAGCAAGCATTTTGAACTCCCAAAACCAATAATTTATGAGAGTTAATATTTGGACAGCACATTTAAGATTTTCCCATAAAAGACAATGTGTTAGAGCAAGACGGAAAACCAAGATAGCACCAAATTCACATAGAATTTTAAAAACTTTTAATCTAGTGCGTTACATCATTGGATTTGGGAGGTCAAAGGCTTGTAAAAACAAAATTAAAAATTCAGGTCCGTATTTAAAAAAGTTAAATTAATGATGGGCCCAGTTTACGAAACTTCAGCACCACACAATTTTATACAAAAAGATGCTTTAAGAATATGTTTACATATTTGAAAAACTTTGAGGAATAAAAAAGTTACAGTATAATTTAAAAAACACAATATTTTATTGTTCTCTAAATATCTCAAAAACTATACTAGCTACAACCTGTTCGTAGACGTTACTGGGCTTGTGTCAAAATTGTTTAAAACTTTCCCCATTTAACCATTTCTCTATATCTTATAATAAGCGAAAGCCACTATTTTAATTATTCAACTGCAAAATGTTTTTTTTTGCTTAAAACCTAAAAATTTACTTAACTTGACTTGTATGGGGGAGGGAGAAATGGGGTAGTTACCACCCTGTACAACCACCCTTGCAAGCCATGCACTTGGTCATTCCAAGAAAGTATAAAAATAATATTTTCCACATTTTTTACTATTATATGAAGAATCATTAGTGTAAAACAAGCTTACGATTAGTTACGAATTTTCACTCAGGTGTAATACTATTCAAATCTTTTCACAATTGCATTTTTTTTTAAATTTAGGTTGTATGGAACTCGCTAAAATAAATTAGGTTCATAGCTGCATCAAATACAATATTTTTTTCAGTCTACACCCTTTTACTAAATACATATGACAGAATTCAGATAGCGTTGAGATCATTTGTACCTTTCGAGAAAGGCATATCCCTAATACGGTTTGTGTAAATCAAAAGAACATTTAAAAATGACCACGGAACCCTCATCCTGCACTAAACATTTACAGGAAGCCGATAAGACGCAGACACACACAAAGCTGGTCCCTCATGGTCATTTATACCGTTTAAGGGATAATCTGGATAATACGTCCTCCAGTTATCTTTTCGCTTGCCACTGCTTTGAACAAGCCACTCTCTAATACAGTCAAACGGAACGGATATTCCCTTAACCCCGTTTTTCCCTCAGATTTTTAACTTTTCATTTTACGGAGACTAAGCTGAAAATAATTAAATGCTACTTTGTGGATTTTCATTAAATGTTTTTGTATTACTGTTTTTTTTCAATCCTGTGACCTGGATATACATGTGCTGCTCAAGAGTACGCGCGCGAATGAAGAAATACTCATTGGGCCAAATGAATAAAGTTGTAGTAAGTGCTTTTGCTAAAGTTTTTTGAGAAATATTTATATACAACACAAATATCTGAAACAGTTAGCATTAGAGTAAAAGCATTTGCTACCTTTTATTCATCTGGGCCATTGAAAACGGCAGTAAATACTAGGTCTTATTATGTACTAGTTGCTGTAGTAGTAATGCAATAGTGGCCGTGGTGGTACTCCTGCCTTTACGAATATATCATTGTTTCGGTACTTGAAGAGTTTACGTCATGAAATAGTGTTCTAAACAGTACCGTTTTAATATAAAGTTATTTATTTTTTGAATCTTTTTGCTAAAGCTTGTTGGTTAAAAAACAGTTAAAACGGGTTTACCATGTTTTATGTTATTTGCCTCTTTTCATTTCTAATTTCATTTTTTAATTAATGTATTCATGTTTTCCTAGATTGTTGATAGATTTTATTATTCTTATATTTTTGATATTTTCAATCACTTTTTTTATCACCCCTGAATTGTCGATTCTAATGTTATGTCTCACTTGTTTTCTTATGGTTTTATTTATTTTTAGGTACTTTGTGGACTGTTTATTCATTTATCTTTTTTTCTCCATTAAATCCTTGGTGTGCTGTTTTAATTTTCCCTGTTTTTGAACTTTATTCATACATATTTTCTTAATAGTTGTTCTTATGTCGTTTCTGATTTTGTTTTCTAGTTCGTCTAATTCCATTATTCCATTACGGTATTTGAAAGTATACGTTTTTTGTTTAGTTCTATTTTATATTTTGTTTCATGTTGTTTTAATTGTTCTGGTGTTGGATATTTCTGTGGGCGTAACAATTTGCTTCTTTCTTGTTTAGTGTTAATTCGTACGTAGGCTCGTATAGGTCTATGGTCACTACCCATGGCTAAATGATTTAAAACAGAAACATCTGGTATAATGTATTTTTTGTTAGAAATAATGTATCTCATTTTTGGTTCTCGAGTCGAAGCTTCTCCAAGTCCATCTGCGATTTATTGGATTTATAAAGGTGTTCTTGCAATGTAGGTTTTCGTTCTGCAGATAATTGTGTAGGGTTTCTCCTCTTTCATTTGTTTCACCTACGCCAAACTTTCCTCTGTTTGGGATATTACCTCGATAGGCACTTCCAATCTTGGCATTGAAGTCACCCATAATTATAGTAAAATGTGTTTTATCTGTGTTTTTTTTTTGCGGCTATAATATCAGTTTCATGTGTGTCATACCTGAACTCTGCTTATCGAAACTCATTCACGGTTTTGATCGTATGCATCTCTGAAGACGCCTCGAGCAATCGCAGGTGAAACATCGAAGGGTAATTCCAATTCGACGAGGTCTAAACTGATTTTGATTTTATTTCGTTTCGGGGGTCATAAAAAGAATTAGAGCGATATGGGCCGCCGCAGTTGGCCAGCTTAAGTTTTTGATACATGCATTCTTCCTGTGTGTGGAAACAATGGCACTAACTGTTAAGGCTGCCAACAAACCCCGCACCACCCAAAGATCAATCGAAAGATTAATGACTTGATTGACTGGATCGTTACTTGAAGAAAATTCGTTATCAACAATATAAATAAAACACTTTAAACTGTTTTAGATTTTTCACTTTTATGTGAAACTCTAAAATAGTTTAAAGTGTTTTATTTATATTGTTGAAAGATTAATGCTTGGTGTAACACTTGGAGATCATTTTAGAAATAATGAGATAAGAATGAAAACGATGTTATAGCGCGCATAGCTGCTTTGAAATGGAGCTGGGTGGGTCATGTAGCAAGACTGGAGGACCCTAGAAGGACCAAGCAATTACAGAGTGGAGACCGAGATAAAACCAGCGCAGCACTGGAAGACCCCAAAAGAAATGGCTGGACGATATAAAAAAGAGAGTCAGAAAAAATTGGCACCATATTGGAGGGGATGCGTCCGAAAGACGAGATCAAGAGGAGGCCTATGTCCAAAAGTGAATAGATAAAGGCTGGGTTCGTAATGATTTCAATAGATTCTCTAATCTTATTTGTATAATATCCCGAGCCTCATGCAAGAACCTTTATTTTGCACTGGTGTTCAGCGATAGCGGATAGAACAATTTGTTCTTTATTTATACATCAAGTCTTGTAGACACAGCCCGTCCAGTTTTACCTATACACATAAATTTTATAAATTCCTCCGTGCAACGGAATTACCTCTCTTATAGCGATCTTAAGAATTGTCCAATCTTTTGGGTGTATTAAAGATTGTGCAAATCTTAGATCTCCGCAGAATTCTTGCAATATTATCTGTGGTACTCTGTATAAAAAGTGAAACTTCAGTACTTGTTGTTTGAGTATCCAGTACTATTCAATATTCGTTTGATCCTCTAACTTCAGTCAGTTTTTCTATTTCACTGGGAATTGCGTTTACCTACATTGCATATTGACTAAGCTCTAAAGACTAATAAATTTATAACCGATTGCTTCTGAGATGGATGATGGTCGGAACTAAGATTTAAATATATATTTGTACGTGTCGGTTTCCTGTATACATGGTGGCGCTCTCTTTCTTTTGTACTAACATATCAAGGAAGAAAATGGCACCATCTCATTCAGTTTCTATAGTGAATTATGTTAGAATAATGTTGTTGGTTTTAAATGATCTAGAAATATAGTTAAATTTTCTTCTCCATATGGCAATTTACAAAAATATCGTCGATCTATCTAAAGGAAAATTTAGGTTGTAAAGGAGCAGAGCTTAAAGCAGTTTCCTCGAAAGCTACCATAAGTATGTTCACTATTACAGCACACACCGAAAATCTCATGGAGGCGCCTGAGGTTCGCTCATAAAAAGTACCTTGAAATATGTAGACGTTAAGCATTATTTTGTTAATTCAATTAAAATCGTATCAAGGTCTTAATGTTTGTATATGCCAGAAATTAAGGAAACTGAATTGTCAATTGTGTACAGGAATTCAACAACAAAGCTGACTACAATATCGCCGGGATGTAATGTAAGACATTTAAGCTTTTCTATGAAATGGTTGAAACTTTTGCAATAAGAATTAGATTGTCCTGTAAAATGTTTTAAAATATTACCCAATTTACCTATTTTGTAATATGGCGACCTATTGCACTGGTGATGGTGTAACCGTAGGTACATTAACTTTATGTATTTTGGAGGGAGCCAATTCCTTTTCTTTCGTTAATAAAACGGATGATAGATTGATTACCGTATTCTGTAGTGGTTGTACTTATCATCTCCCTTACGAAAGCCATTCTAACGCGACTGTAAATGTTCCTGGATGTCCTTTTTGAAACGTGGTGCTTGGCTTGAAGAGACTTGGGAAATATTCACTTCAATGATCACGGCATTTTAGGATGTTAGCTTGATGATTTCAATAAATTATGTAATCTTCCTTTTATAATATTGATATCTTTTACATTATCTTCCAGACTTAAGGAACATAAAATATGTATAAGTAAAAACCAAATTGTTCGCTCCGTTGTCGCTGAACACCAGAACTCAATAAGACGAAGCACCCAGAAAATTTCAATAGTGATGGTTACAGTGAGTCACACGACGGTGAACATAGATCTGATATAAATACCTGAATTCTGCTCATCTGAGCTCATTCATTGTTTTGATCTTCTGTAGTGAAAATTCCTAATGATGCCTTGTGGAAACGCAGGCAAAACTAGGAAAAGTAATTCTAATTTGACACGGTCGAAACCCAACAACCATGATTTCATAACTCAGCAATAAAAGCTTTCGTACTCTGTTATGAAATAAAAACCTTCATTTGCGTTATTTAGTATTCAACTTGCCACCTGCATGCACTGAAGTTGCATAGACCGACATAGATCCAAAATCAAAGTCAACGAAACAAAATCAGCTAAATAATTTTATACAAGACAATACACTATCACCCCTATAGTATATTTTTCCTATCCACAAAACCCGACTAGACCTATAATAATAAAAAAAAAACAAAGATCAAACAAAAGAATGTTTCATATTTCCAGTTGTTACTAACGGTAATTGGGTAAATCCGAGGCAGCATTCACTCAAGACGTTTCTCATACAATAATCATTTAATTAACCTATACACGCTTGCCGCTAAACAAAACAAGCATAATATCGGAGGCAAGCGATTCGAGGCGGCCATCTATAATTCATAACAAACAAATGAATGGGCCCAGACCTCCTTAGATCGTTTCGCGTAGCTCGAGGCGACGTCCTGACTCCTTTACTCCATCCTTTACTTTGGGCTTATTAAAGCTTTACTCTTGAGTTAATCAATAGAGGAGATTTCACACTATCACTTTATTATACTTTTTGCTTAACTATGTAATATAAAACTTTTGAAGGGAATTGACATTAAAGTTTCGTATGTGTAGACACTATTAATTCGTTGATGCGAAGTACCAACTGATGTAACACACAATGTCTGCAGTCCATTATTTTTGTATTAAAATTAGCGTCTTTCTTCTTTTTTTTTTAATAAAAATTTCGATTTTAATAACTGCTAATTTTTTGTTTCACACTATATACTTCATTTTGTTCTGGTTGCTCAGTATCTTTTAACTGTATTTCCAATAACTATTTTGCTTTGCATACAGCCATTGCTGTTAACAAAGTGGTACATTATTTTTTCTTTTCAAGCCCTGTAATGTCAAACTTGTAGTATCTGTTAGATGCCTGTTCTCCTATAGCAGCTAAAAGTACAGCTATTTTCTCTTCTTCAACTCTTGTGAGTAGACCGTTTGCAATAACGTAGTTTTTCCAGGAATTTTTTAATAATCTAAAGTTTTTTTAATATCACCCCCAATATTTATTAGCTTTGCTAACGGTATGCTTATATTTGTCTGTTCTATTCGCATGGTGGCTGCTTCAGTGAATAGTTTAAGCTTTTCTTCTAATTCTTTAGTCTTCTGTTCTAAATCTGCCCTATTCTTCAATCTTACTACTGCTAATTACTTGACACCATACTGTATGTTCTGTAGTTAGCCAAGGATGGGACTTTCACCACACACTCTTATTTAAACTTGGTGGATAAGAGTAATTCTGATTATATTAGAATAATTTTGTATAATAACAACTCTCTTAAAACTGATCGCTGACTCCTCACCTCACTGGAATACTTATACCTGATTACGAACACTACAGGGTGTCCCAGAATAGGTGGGCAATCTCTGATGAGATATAAATATATCAAGCAAAAATAATGTTAGTTTGGGATATACAATTTTCTCCTAAACTGCTTACCAACTGAGATATTCGGTTTTAAAATAGGAATCTGGAAAACAAGTTTTCCAAATAATTTTGGTATCGTTTGACGTAACTTCATGATATTTGGGTGATTGATGTAATAGCTAAAGTTACTTAGGAAAATATTCATTGTTCATGTTTCAAAAACGAACATTTCTAAAACACTGCATTTCCTAAGTTAAATTGATTTACTTGAAAATGTGTATTGTCGGTAAAGTCCAGTGACTTCTGATTGATATTGAATAATGACAGATTTTGACAAAAATGCACTTATCAGTAAAAACATATCGTAATTATTATGCAAAAATTATATAAAAATATTGTTCCAAACATATATGCATTTTATTTAGTTGAAACACCTATAGGTTGGTTCTACATGGGCACCTCCAAGTCTGATACATTCTCTTGCCCGTCGAAGTGTTAAGAGTAACGCAATCCACGCGTTAATCTTAACTCTAGCATTGGGAAGTGGGAACCACCACCACCCTGGTAGCAATCGGGTTTACATATACTAGTTGTTTTAAATGGCCCCAAAGGTAAAAATCAAGGGAATTAAAGTCAGGGGACCGGGGTGGCCAAGGAATAAGTCTACCTATTCAGTGGTTTCGATAAACTGTGCTCAGATGTTCTCTAACCACGAGGCAAGAATCGGCTGGAGCACCATCGTGCATAAAGTATATGTTACGACGAATGTGAAGAGGTAAGTTCTCTAACTGAGGTAACTGTTCATGCAAAATTTCTAAATACAACGGTCCGTTTAATCTTGGTGGTAATATGAATGGACGTATTAAATTGTTTCCAATTGTACCTGCCCATACGTTAAATTCCTGCTGATAGCGCCCTACAATTATTGCGTATGGGTTCTCGTCACTCCAGATATGCAGGTTATGGGAGTTTAATATTCCTTTTCGAGTAAATCCTGCTTCATCTGAGTATAAATCAGAGTTATTAGAACGATGGTTATTAGGGTGTTGCTGAAGAAACCAATGTGCAAATTGCAGCCCGGCAGTGAAGTCATTTGGCGTAAGAGCCAATTTCTCTTAACAAAATGTTATTAGCCAATGATAATAACTAGATGTTAGTATTAAAACGTCATTGATCAGACATTCTCTACAATGCAAATTTTCAAGTAAATCAATTTAACTACCAGGGACGGGTTGGTGGCTCGAATTAACTTCCACTGCGAACAAATAAGAAATGACCCAATGCTAGTATAACGCAGTCCACAGTTCGGCGGGCAAGAGCCAGACTTGAAAATGCCCATGTAGAACCAACCTATAGATTTTTTAACTAAATAACATAAAATGCATACATGTTTGGAACAATAATTGTGTATAATTTTTGCATAATAATTACGTGATGTCAATACTGATAAGTGTTTTGTCAAAATCTGTCACTATTCAATGTCAATCAGAAGTGACCGGACTTTACCGACAATGCACATCTTCAGGTAAATCAATTTAACTTAGTAAAAGCAGTTTTTCACAAATGATCGTTATTCTCGAAAACGAGTCAATTTTTGGAAACTGATAAGCAGAACTTTTTTTCTTTAAAAATGTTTGAGCGACAAAAAAAGATGTTTTTAATGAAATATCTTTACCCAGATAAAAATTGTGTACCCCCCCCCCCCACTGTTCCGCTACCTTTGACTGTTAACATTTTTCTTAAGTAACTTAAACTATTACATCAAGCACCTAAATATTATGAAGTTACGTTAAACGATACCAACATTTTTGTTTTCCAGATACCTTGTTTTCAGAACGAATATCTTAGTTGGTGCGTAGTTTACATTTTAAATGACATACTAACATTATTTTCGCTTGTTCTATTTATATCTCAGATTACTCACCTATTCTGGGATACCCTGTAGATTAGGCTCAAACAAGATAACTGGTTGATTTAACGATATCCGTATAAAAACTATATAACCGAAAAAATCTTAATTTGGCCATCTTATAAATACCTGCAGCTCGTTAAATATAATATTTATTATAATAATGTTTTCTATTTACATACAGACAATTCAAATAACTCTATAATTGAAGGGCAGAATCAATAATAAAAGCAGTTACTGCGAAATTTCTCTTGAATTTGTGCTTATTTATTACTGCTTAGCGGGCTTGACAAATCGAAATGATTTACACGGGAGGCGCAAAACAAAACAAGCCGAAAATTGATAATGTCACTCACAATGGGGCGCAAAACAACCAATTTAGCCAGTTTCGGTAATTGCTTAATAAATTAGTTAATTTTCGATGTTACGTCATGAAATCGTGTCGAAGAAATGTGCTTTACGGATCGTTGCCTTTAAATTTTGTGGAATGTCTTGCGTCTCAAAAAGAAAACTAAATTAAATACATACACAAGTTTCTTCGGCTTTTTCGCAACTCAAAAAAAAATTTAAAATACACATCAGTGGAGAGCGGCTCTTGAGGTTTGAGGTTGTAGAGACGCATCAGCGCTCAAAGACGAATAACAAGTTTATAAAACTGGGTGAAAATCACTTCTTTTTTACAGTTTTCTTGAACATAGCAAGGCCAAATCTCGAAAATATGGGTTTTATAAAAGGTTCGTATTTAGTGTGGTTCTTTAAGATCCATCCATCTCACTTTTATTTTTTAAACCAGTTCGGATACAAAATTGAAATTGGGAACATTTCAATAACTGACTAAATACGGGTTAAATAACATATCTTTTTAAAGTTTTTTAAGTAAGTAAGTAAGTAATAGTGAAAAAATCACACTCCGAGATTTTTTGAGATCTTTACGTTTCAAGGTCCACCGAAAAACATGTTTTCTCAATTCCGTCTATCTGTCTTTTCGCGGCATAGCCCAAAACTACTTACCCGATTGACTTCAAATTTTGGCCAAAAATTAAGGATCATATGGGGATGACTTGGTAACATCTTAGTAAAAATTCAGTATGTCAAAACGAAATGGCGCACTAGGGAAATGTTGAAAAAATTATTGCTAAAAAACTACTTTTCCAATATATCACAAATTGTACACAAAAATCAAGTATTATGTAGGAATCAACCGGTAAAATTTTAGTACAAATCCAAGATGGCCGAACAAAATGGTGGCTTAACCAAATCTTTAAAAATTCAGCCTGAAGAAACTACTTAATAGACCGATTTTTAAATAGTGTGCCATAACTAATTGTGGTATAGAGATGAACTAGTAAAACTGTGGTACTAATTCAAGATGGCGACACAATATGGCAGCCAAATAAAATGTTTGTAATCGTGAAAAAATCACCCTCTCAGGTTTTTCATATCTTCACGTTTTAGCGTCCCTAGATGCCAAAAAATTATGTCTCTCTATCAGTTTACAGCACTTAATTAAGGGTCATATGGTGATGACCTGATAATATTTCGATAATAATAGAATATGCCGGAATAAGATGGCGGCCTAGTGAAACATTAAAAAAATTATTGCTAAAAAACTAATTATCCAGTTTACCTCAAATTTTGCACATTTTTGGTATGACTATAAGATAGCAAAAGAAAATGACGGCCTAATAAAATATTGTGAGCAAAGTACTTGATATTAGATTAATTTTAAATTTTTTGCAAGCATTAAGTGTAATATGGAGATAAAAGATAAGAGTTGTTTAGGCTGATATTATAGTTAATTATGATTACCATGACGTATTCACTGTATAACTTATGTTTTGTTATTAGAGTTTGTTCTTCATACTAGTTTTATATTAAACTAACTAGAAAAAAAACAGTTAAACATTTTTTTTGTACAGTTTTAAACAATTTAAAACAAATACCTAATGATGTTTTAAGTACGTTTAAAACACAAATTTTTAATTCTTTAAAAAAAATGAGGAAGCACATAAAAATATATGCAAGGTAAAAGCTATTATGATTATATTGTTTTTTTCGACTTCGCCTGCTGCCTGCAGAACCAAATCAAAATTTTATTATTAATCCTTTTCATAGGGAACTGAGAGGTGCTTAGTGTATAATCCTAAGTCTTTTTGGAAGCATGTGAATGGTTTAAGACAGACTAATGCTCTGCCTAATAGCATGTATCTTGGTGAAAGGACTGTCCATAGTTGTGAGTAAGTATGTTCGTTTTATCGATATATCGATAGTTATCGAAAACTTATCGAAATGTCGAATATCAACGGGTAAATAAAAAATTATCGATATACTGATAGTTATTCGACAGGTACCCACAGGCAACCAATAATACCAAAAGGTATCCGATAAATATCTATAGTTATTAAATTATTAAATGGGTTACAAATTTATGAAGGTGAGGACTTTTATTGAACATGTTCTTTATAAAAATATAACCATTATCGAAATATTTAAGGTGCATTTTTTAAATTTGAAACATTCGTTATGAGGGTTGTATACTTAATAAAAACAAACGAAGTCTCTGTTCCTATCTTATTTTTTCATAATCTCTCAAAAAAATATTTTATCAAATAAATAAAAATATTATGATTGATATTAACATTTGAACAAATATTTTAAGTAGGCCTTGAAATGTTTATCCAAATGTTCAAATGCATTATATTTATATTTATTCATTGACATATTTGGAAAGATCATCAATAAAATAAATGTAAAAAAATATTTTTTTTAAATGCTCTTACTTATAAACTTTATTTCAAGTGTGATGACGTCTCATGCCTCAAGCTTTTAACAAAATATTCAAGTTTTTAAAAGTTCCGTGTTTATCTAAGTTTAGTTATCTTTTAAATTTCAGTTCAATAGTTTATAAATAAAAGCTTTTTTAAAAAATATTTTTTTACATTTACATCTTTTTTTTTAGCATTATATTTTACGAACCTTGTATAAGACATTCAAGACGACCATAGTATTGTATTGTCATCGGGTGTATGAATGTATCTCAAATCTCAGTCAATTTCGATAACGAGAACAGCTTCAAAAGTTACAAGTTTTGACTCAAACATACTATCTAACTGACATACAAGTGAAGTTAAATAAAAGCTTTTGAAAAGTGAGAAAGGAATATAGGCTTTATTTGTTTTTATTCTTCTAAAATCCTAAAGTTTTTCATAACGCGTGTTTAAATTAAAAAAGAAATTGCATATTTAAACTTAATTACCAATCTCCAAATTTTAGTAAAATATGTTTTAAATAAGAAATGTTTTTATAGTTTTATCAGATGTTTCTTTATTTGGTGCTCAATTGTTTACTCGAAAATAAATTTGAATCCTTCATAAAAATCCCAGTTATTTCTATACTCAAAATTGTTTTAGATAACAAATATAAATCATTTTTCCTCTCCTTGTACTCCTCTACGTTGAAAATGCGGCATTTTAGACCCCATACCTATACAACCTTTTTTCATAAGTCCAGCCCAGGAATATGTTGTTAAATTTACTTAATTATTTGTTATTTTTAATTTTGTTAATTAATATCACCCTGCATATAATTTAATAGAATGCGATAGCATAAAAATATAGTATTCGATTTTTAGATACAGTATTTTTGATTTTAGAAAAGAACATACAAATGATAATTTTAAAAGAATAGTAGGCACTTACTCCTTTTTTCTGAAATGTTAAAATCGTCTAGTTCTTTTTAAAATTTCCTTCTGTGTTGGATGGATGGCTATGTTAACCGTATTGTCGTTTTATATACTCTTCTCTGCGGCTGACTGTCTCAGTTAAACTTTTTTTTTCTTAATACTCCCCTGTGATTAGAAAACCAAACAATGCGCTTAGTGACGTTACTTGAGGATGCTTAGACTATTTGCGGGCCTTCTGAGATTCGGTAAATCTATTACTAAAAGGAATTAAAAAAATGAGAATCCAAAATGTGTCAAAAAACTGAAAGCATACATTCAGATCGATATAAGCTAAATCACCAAGCATTTGAAGGTGGTGTGGGTGGTGGGTGTAAGCACAAACGTATAACAAAATTTACAGTTTTATATACCAGCCACGGGGTTGGTGCGTAAAACCGTTGCCCTCTGGTCGTCGGAACGGTAGAATTTTTCGAGTCTTACACGCTAGGAACGGCTTCGATAACAGTTGCAATTTCTAAGCTAGGCTTACTGAAAATTCCCTCAGTTGCTTCTATAAAAGCTTCTTTTTTGAGCATTCTTATTTAAGCATCTCTGTTATAACTATAGTTCTAATTATTCTTTCTCTAGTTGGAGAATGGCTGGAGAGTCACTTTCAACAATTTACTGGAGCGTAATTTTAATGTCATAATAATTTTGTAGTTATGGGGGTGGCTGTTTCATCCCCTGTGGCTATCCCGTATAGTTGAAAGAAGTGCTTTTATGTACAAAAAGATAAAATAAATGACCTCTCACACTTGTTACGGAAATAGTCTTGTAGTGAATTTTAATTTATTTTTTTAATATAACGAAGTTGTTGAGGTCCTGATCAAAATTTATTTATGAGCACAACCTAATCCTATAGCTAGTTTTTAAGATACAGGTTGTTACATTTTACGCACATCCCATATCCCATAATACATGGAGAAAGCAGGATTAAGACAAAATGTGCTTGTTCAACATATTAAACGTATATACTTCCCAAAATACAAAAAAAAATTACACGAACATAGGTTCTCAAATGCTTTGTTCTCGATATACAGGGTGTTACTTGTAAACATTAATCTTCCTCGAAAAGAAAGCAGTTTCGGACCTTTCACATAAAATTTGTTTCTTATTTTGGGAAGTTCTATAGGTCAAATATGTCGAAAAATTAAAATGTTGCCATCCTGTTCTTCCCATGTAGTTTGTATAGGATTTGGGCAAAGTTTAATACACTGTATCTTAAAAATTAATTATAGGATTAGATTGTGCTCATGAAAACTTTTTATTAGAACATGAATCGGGGATATTTGACGTGTTTGACCGATTTTCAATAATCTTTTTTTTTTTTTTTTCAGGGCTTTGCTTTAGAGCTACCCTGTATAGAAGAAATAAATTACTTTGTCTTCAAAAAAAAAAAAAAACACAAATTTGACGTCTTTCGTAGTTTTTTGAAATATTACATTATTTTTACAACGTTAAAGATTTTTCGATGTCAAAACATTTACTCCAACTAAACTGCTGGAACTTTGAAGGGCACCAAGGATATTTTTACTCGAAATTCAAAATGAAGTATTTTCAATACGGATGAAGTTTCTCAGTTGCGGTTTTCGGCATTTATTTCACCAATATACATAGTATGCAGTCTCAGGAGACCATAGCAACAGTCTTATACAGGAAGTTATATAAGACCATGTAATTTTTTTAAAAAAGTTTCAGAATTCTTAGTATAGATGATATCTCTTTCCCTTTATGCAACCAAAATAATTGAGAGCTAGGTACGAAATAATAATTTCTAGCGATTTTGAAATGTTTTTTTCTTGATTGATTGATTGATTTTTTAAAATAATCTGCTGAGCAAAGCCCTCTTGTGAGAATCAAAGGCATATCTATCAGATTATAAACAAGGTTGGCACACTTAAATTTTCCAACATGAATATTCTATACAGGGTTCACCAAAAACTAAGAGGTGGACGTTAAATAGTGATTTATTGGGTTGGGTTTTTTCTATCAATCTTGAAGTCGTGTTGCTTCTAATGCCAGTTTTAGTAATAATGGACATTTTTACCGAAACAGTTTTTTTACATTTGAAATTTGCTCTAGTTCTGTCAGATATTGCCTTTAATTTAAAACAGATTTTTTAATGAAAAATCGCCTTTTATCACTGATATAATTCTCTTTTTCCCATTAAAATGTTTCACATGTTATTTTGGTTTATACAGACTTACTTAAACTGTTTACCCATCATTTCGAATTAACTGTGAATATGTCCCAATAATACAGTGGGTAACAAAGGTTTGAAATACTACCTACATTGCGGAGCAGAAATTTAGCATTTTTAAATTTTAGAGTCGGTAGAGATTTTGGTGCACCCTGTATACAATATTCATGGTGGGATACTAAACGGTGTCAACCCTGTTCATAATCTGACAGACCATACTGAATCTAACTGCCATAAATGGGCTTTGTTCAACAGATCATTTAAAAAAAAAATCAATTTTTCTAAAAAACCCTGTATATCGGAAAGAAAAAAAACCAAAACCACTGGAAATTGTTTTTTGTACCTAGCGCTAGATTATTTTGGTTGCACAAAAAGAAAAAGAAATCTTCCACAGTAAGATTTCTAGTCGAATAAACTTTTTAAAAAATGACAGGCTCTTATACAACACCCTGTAGAAGACGGTTGCGATGGAGTCCTAAGCCTGTCCTTATTGGCCTGCATACTCTAGGAATTGGTTAAACAAAGACCAAAAACCGTAACTCAAAATCGTCATACGTATTGAAAATATTTTCAATTTCCAGTAAAAATTTCCTTTGTGCACTTTGAAGTTCCAGCAGTTTATTTCTGTTACCAATTTTGTTTACACATACAGAAACACACACACACACACACGTGTTGTACAGGTATCATAACTTTTTGTTTCTAAAAATATGTTTCTAAGATCTCTAAAACTTATAATTTTTCGAAAACTAAACGTATTAATAATACAATATACATACGGACTGTCAAAAGAGGAAGTAAAGATGGGAAGAAAGAAAAAGTTGCACTTAAAAAAAACAAACCATTGGCGTCCAATCGTTTATCATATAAATATAAATTATGTTATCATCTCAGATGCCACTGAAATACATAATCTGAATCTCATTATGTTCAAATAAGGGCCTTATCACTACAAACAAACATACCAAGTTTCATAAACATCGGCGAACCTTTTTTAAAATATTGATTAAAAGCTGTTAAAAGATCACAGGCTGTATCTCCAGAACAAAATAAAACCCATATTTCTGTGAACTTTTAGTCATAACATAGGCCAGGGTTTGATCTCCTTCAGTATAGACATGCCATTAAGTGTGCCTTTAATGTGGAAGTTCAGTGATTAAGTTACATTTTCCAAAATTAAAGGGGCGGTCTAACTTCTACTTCCACATAATTAAATTCTTATAAAAAGATATTATTTTACCTGCACGAATAACGTAAAGGAATTGTAATATTTATGTTACCTATCAAATATCCGGCGTATTTACACTAGTTCAAAATAGCATTCTCGTTCTCGTACAGAAAAGTTCTGCATTAAGATTTTTAGAAATGGATTCTACAAATAAGATATTCCAAAATAAATTATTACTGCCATAGTCCAAATAATATTTTCCCCCGTAGGGCCCCAGAATAATGTTTCATGTAGTGGAAATTACGACCAAACTTTGATTGTTTCTTTTTAGCCTAGACGGCACAATTCCCTTGGTTGTCTTATCGTATGCCTTCCATCTCACCTTTCTTATGTTTTCTGTTAAATCGATGAAAGACTGTATTTTCTGTAAATAGTAAATTTTCTTCCAAGCAGAACAATTGACATGTTTTTTTGAACGTTTAAATTATATGTGAATGAAAAAAGAAAGTTAGCTACAAAATGTACTTTGAAACATATTAGGAGTTCCTAAGATGGTTTTTAATAGATTGTTTTACAAAAATAACATAATTGAAACTCACAGTCATGATCAAGCTGTACAGGGTGTCCCATTTTCGTAGGTTTTACGGGGTTTCCAGCTTATGAGTAGAGATAGAGAGATGCGGTTTTCGCGACACCGTGCTACTTTTCGATGAAACTAAAGAGGCCGCAAACAGATTTGCCCTAACCATTTTAGTTTCCGTGCTACAGGGTGATTTTGAAAATTTGTCATTTTCGGACACCCCCTGTAACTCAGCTATCGTAAAATATATTTAAAATGTTTCAACTGGTATTTATAGATTTTTTCACGTAGAATTCAGTGGCATACTCAGATTTTTGCTGAGAGTCATAGTTTTTGACATATTGGCATAACCTACTATTTTTTAAATGGGAGACCCTATATATTATTTTTTCATCTTATTCTTCGTGTCGAGAGCTTTTCAAAAACATACCATAAGTCATATTTATTTTCATAAATAACATGAAAAAATGCATTTTTCTTTAAACGGATTTATGGCATAGCAGATCAATCGAAATAAGAGAAGGTGGCTGTGGTAGCCATGGCAACGCCAACAAAAATATGATCAGGCAGCCATTACTGCTGTCATTTTTGGCATTATTGCGTTTAAATTTTTCTTGACGTCTATTATAATTATTGTTTTTAATATGGCTCAGAATCAAAAATTTGAATATTTTGAGAAATATGATATGAACGCGTGTTTTATATTGTCTAATGAAGATGCAGATCAGGCGGCAGAGCTTTATCTGAACAGGTTAGTTCTTTTTTATCTTCCTGCATTTTGACTTTATTGGTTCGCTTTATTTTATCTTAGATATCCCGAGAGAAGACAACCAGAAAAAAGAATTTTTCAAAAAATTAAAAATAATCTTTGCCAATATGGATCTTTTAACAAGCCTCGATCGCGAACTTACAATAAAGACAACGAAGAATCTGAGGTCAACGTTTTAGCCCTCGTTCAGACAGCTCCTGAAACATCTTGCAGGAAAATAGACGAAGAGGCGGGTGTACCGAAAACCAAAGTGCAGAAAATTTTGAAAAAGCACAAATTCAAACCCTATAAATACAAACTTGTGCATCATCTGCATCCTGGTGATGCAGAGCGCAGATTGGAGTTCTGCAATTGGTTTATAAATATGAAGGCAGAAGATATCGATTTTGAAAAAAAGATTATTTGGTCAGACGAGGCACATTTTACTAGTTCAGGGATTTTAAATAGACACAACACGCGATTTTGGAGTCAAGAAAACAACCATGTTATTTTTCCTAGGGAGCGTCAGGGCAGATTTGTATTCAATGTCTCCTGTTTTATTTTCAACCGAAAAATAGTTTACCAAATATATGAAGGAAATCTGAATTCGATTGGTTACGTGCGAATCCTAGAAGACGCATTAGGAATTTTGGATATGTTCCCTTGGCTCAACTAAATAGGATTTATTTCCAGCAAGACGGAGCTCCAGCCCACAATGCCAGAATAAGTCAAAACTGGCTTAACGACCATTTTCCTGGAAGATGGATAGGAACACACGGACCTGTTCGATGGCCACCACGATCCCCTGACCTCTCAGTTTTAGATTTCTTTTTGTGGGGTTATTTAGAAAACAAGGTTTATGTAAGGTGATACGAAAACTTAGAACAACTAAGAATGGCCACCGAAAACGCTTTTGCAGAGTTACAAAGACAGTCATTTACAATAGAAAATGCATTAAAAAGAATTTTTAAAGTTTGTCACACTTGTAGGACACATAATGGTCTACAATTTGAACAATATTTGTAGTTTTAATGAAATTATAATTATTACCTTTTACCTACTTCCTAATTTTTTCTGATGCTGTTACTTTGTTATTTCGTTAATAAATATTTGTTAACTTTTTCCATGGCTCCACAGCCACCTTCTCTTACTTCGATTGATCTGCTATGCCATAAATCCGTTTAAAGAAAAATGCATTTTTTCATGTTATTTATGAAAATAAATATGACTTATGGTATGTTTTTGAAAAGCTCTCGACACGAAGAATAAGATGAAAAAATAATATATAGGGTGTCCCATTTAAAAAATAGTAGGTTATGCCAATATGTCAAAAACTATGACTCTCAGCAAAAATCTGAGTACGCCACTGAATTCTACGTGAAAAAATCTATAAATACCAGTTGAAACATTTTAAATATACTTTACGATAGCTGAGTTACAGGGGGTGTCCGAAAATGACAAATTTTCAAAATCACCCTGTAGCACGGAAACTAAAATGGTTAGGGCAAATCTGTTTGCGGCTTCTTTAGTTTCATGGAAAAGTAGCACGGTGTCGCGAAAACCGCATCTCTCTATCTCTACTCATAAGCTGGAAACCCCGTAAAACCTACGAAAATGGGACACCCTGTACTCTACATTAAAAATAGGTTTTATACTTTTTGAATAAATCATTTCGAAGAAAATGTATGTGCTCACACTGTAATTATCATAATTTACTGTTTTTCAAATATTGCGTGAAAACGCCCATTATGTAAATTCGAGGCAGTCATGGTTTGTTTGCTTTTTACACCTTGTTTTAAAAAAACAAGCTAGATGATACGTGGTTTCTGTTTAGATTACCTATCAGCATTAAATAAAAATAATAAATGCCAATATTATTATATACAGAACTTAGATGTAGCAATCAAATTTACATGATATCCGAAAATTCCTTTCAAAGATTTGGAGAGGCTATTCTACACATGAAATTATTAAAAAAGTTCCTATGAACATACATCTAGAAACGCCTCGTTTTCAAGTTATATGGACTTCCATTTTTAAATCGATTTTAGATTTCTTGACGTGTTTCCTACATTTCTAAAGATATTTGATTTAAATTTGATACATTGTCATGCAGAGGGGCTAAAGGTTGGTAAGGGTCTCGGAGACTGCAAAGATTGCTGATATCTGCTCGGAAACAAAACTCTGAGAAATGCCTACTGCTACTGGCGAATGAGTAAGAAATTCGAGAAATCGAATTCAGCTCTGCCAACAAATCCTACTCTCACGTCCACGAAGATATACTTTCGCGGAGCCCCTGGGTATATGGCGTACAGTGGTTGTGCGTTACATAGCAAACAGCGCACAGAGGTCATTTTTGATAAATTACAAGGAAATAATTAGAAAAACATGAGTTGTATTTTAAAATTTTTGTATACATCATTTTAGAGTCAGTATTCTAGCTAAGCAATTTCCATATTATCACTAGATTCTGTTAATCCAATAGGCCGTGGTGACGTAACAAACAAATACAGTTGCATTATAATTTCGTGCCATTGAACTGGTATGTGTTGTGTTGTCATGTTTAAAGTGTCTTAGAGAATTATTTGTTGTGTATTATATCAGAGTTTTGGCGTTGTTTATTAAGTTTGTGTAAGTACTACTTATTTTAGTAAATTTGCAAATGAAATAAATATATACGGTTTTCAAAATGTTGTCAAAAGGTTACGTATTTTTTTTAAATATAAATTTAAATAAGTCAAGTTAAGCAGGCTGCATATATCGGTGTTTGCCTGTGTTTACTTCAAATATTTTTTGTTCAGTTAATTGCACTCAGAAGCTGTGTGATAAGTTAAAATTTAAGTGCCAGGAGTTGCCAGTAAATCTGAAACTGATATGTTTCAGATATCATGTCATTCACTAGAAGAAAGCTGTTTACCGTTTGGTCTCAACAAAAATCAGTAAGCTAAAAATGCTGCAGTATTGGAGTATGTTCTTAATGTTATATCAAAGAGAAGAACTGTCATTTGCTATGCGTAAGAGTCTAGAATCATTTGGGAGTAGAGATGCTTCACGAATAGTCAAAGAAGTTTCCGAGTACTCGCCTATCAATCACCAAGTATGCTACCAGTCAGATATACTCCAGAAGAAGCCTTGGCATTATATGTTAACGCACGATTAACAAAAAAATCATATTTATTGATGCAACAAGGGGCTAAAATTCGAAACGCGAATATTTATCCAAATTATAATATCCTTTTGGAAGCTAAGAAGAAATGTTTTCCTAGTGAAAATTTTATCATAGTTTCTGATACAGCTGCGGAAGTGGAATTACAGCCACTTTTTAATCATACAGCTAATAGAATTGTGGAAGTGCAAAAAAGCGTTTTTGAAGAGCGCCTATTAAACTTTTCAAATATCACATTTTATTTCAAGTGGGGGTGTGATGGCAGTGGTGGACATTCTACGTACAAACAGAGATATTGTAAACAAGAAGACAGTTTGACAAAGGACGATTCCAATTTATCTTCAATGTGTCTTGTTCCATTACAAATATCCACAGACTCGGGCCAAATCTTGTGGCTCTGCCATCGCACGTCCATCATCAGTACGATATTGCAGACCTAGTAAAATTCTATTTGAAAAGGAGACCGCTGAACTTTCTAAAAGAGAAATCCAAAGCATGAAAAATCAAATCAAATGCCTTCAGCCAACTACAATAACGATTTTTAACAAAGAAATACTTATCAACCCTGATTTTAAGCTCACGATGATAGATGGGAAATAAGCGGTTCTTCCACTCAAACATGTGGCATATATGGTGTAATGCCAAAAATCATAAATGACCTTGAGAAAATTTCTAGCCTTGAGTCAGACCCTTCAATGTATGACTATTGCATTTCAAGTTTGCATGCGTGGGTCAGGTGTCTTGAGTGTTGTCTCCACATTGAAGTGAAAAGACACAAGTAAAGGAACGAAAGGAATATATTCAAAAACAAATTAAAGAACAAATGAATTTACTAGTCAACATTCCCAAACAAGGACACGGCACAACCAATAATGTTAATACATAACGAAGATTTTTCCATAATCCTTGGCCTCTACTATAACAAAGCTAAACGAAGATTTTTTGAAACATCTTTATGTGATTTTAACAACAGTCTTTTGTGGGTATACAATTAACATAGATACATTTTTAAGTTACTGTAAATAAACGGCACAAATATTTATCAATCTGTACCCTTGGTACAAAATGCCCGCCTCCTTCCATCGCATATTAGTTCATCGTGCTGATATAGTTAAGGTTGGTGCTCTACCTATAGGAATGTTTTTCGAGGAAGCTCGCACTAAGGACTTGCGAATATATCGAGAGCTTTATAGCAGAAAATTTTCTATAGAGAATACAGTAAGAGACAATACGAGCGATTTTGATCTTGAAAATGGAAACAGTGATAGTGACTCTGAAATATGAGTAAGTAAATTTACGAAAACCATAAATTATTTTTCTTTTTCAAAAATTTAAAATATATTATTTTTTCTTGAACTTTTAAATAATTACCTAATAAGCTTTTTCAGTTTATTTTTCAACAGATTAATATATGAATAATTTTAAAATGAAATTTTTGTTACATCTTATTTTCATCGTTTTTATGTCAACAAACGAAAATAGAGATTTTCGATATTTTTATTTGCTTTGTTTATCTTTTATTTATCAAAGAAGTCAATAATATGTATCTTGAAATGTGAAGTTTGACCAAATTTTCAGAACATTAAATGCCATATTTATTTCTCCCTAGAATTAACAAAATAACCTCTGTGCAGCGCCCGCAAATAACATGTGCCTATCAGCTAAGGGTAGAAGGCCCCAACAGAAATCCTCCTGGTCCTCCAAGTTGGGGGTTGGGCATAAGGCTAACAACCTCATCTCGTCAAAAATCACATGTTACGAAATAAGACTATTTGCCTCGGAACCGGACGGAAACACGAAGACAATATAAGCTAAGACCAAGGTACTATAAAAATCGGTACATGGAACATACTAAGTTGGTATAGACCAGGGGCAGCAACGAAGAACTATTAATCAGCTGGAACAATACCAATACAATGAACATAACAGCTATCCTAGAGATCAGATGGCCGGATAGTGGGTACCTGAAGACAAGCCGCTCGGTGATTTTTTACAGCGGAAGCAACAACGGTCGACATGAATTCGAAATCGGATTTGTCATAACCTCACTCATTAAATTTCAACCATTTAGTGATCGTATGTGCTACTTAAGAATGAGAGGACCATGGTACAATTACTCATTAATCTCAACCCACGCACCAACTGAAGAAAAGGACCAATTTTATGATCAGCTTACTGGACTCAACAGGATATGCTCATACTACTGGGAGATTTTAACGCAACTCGGTAAAGAGGAGGCACTAAGACCACAAGTAGGGAAACATAGTCTCTATGTTATATCCAATGACAATGAAATATGCATGGCAGAACTTGCAGCAACCAGTAACCTGACGGTAAATTCAACAATTTTCGACCACAAAGATATTCATAAACAAACATGGGCATGCAACGACCATAGGATAAGAAATCAGATAGACCATATTCTGGCAGACGCAAGACATTCCAGTAACATAATCAACATGAGGACATAGAGAGGAGCTGACGCGGATTCTGATCATTTCCTAGTATGTGCAAAAGCGAGGACGAGAATTAAAAGGAAGATAACACGACAGGGACAACCAACATCCAAAACGTGGAAAACAGAAAGTTTAAAAAATTAAACCACACACAAAGCATTTCCTATGAAATGTCCAAAAACTTAGCACAGATGCAAGACTCAGATCAATAGTAGAAAATGCAGATAACACAATCGGAAGAAAAATTAATAAGAAAAAGAAGGAATGGTACGACGCTGATTGCGAGAGAATACAAGATGAAAGAAATTCGGCAAGAATGGCTATGTTACGACACCCCACACAAGAAAATATTGGCATATGCAAAAATAGTAGAAATAGAGCAAGGCGGCTTAGAAAAAAAAAGAGAGAACATCAGACCAAAGAAATAGACATCGAAATCAACAGTAGAGTCAGAAATAGACCATGAACAGGAAACATCTTAAAGAATGAAGACAATGAACTAATACCGAACCACACAGAAACAATGACCTCCTTAACGTGCCTAACAACTATTCAGTGTCAGATATACCAGTTTCCCATACCGCTAATAGCTAACAGAAGTTAAAAAGCCAACCACCGAAGAAACCAAAAAAGCAATAAAGCGACTTAAAAACGACAGAGCACCAGGAAGCGACACAATCCCAGATGAGATTATAAAATACGGCGCATGGACCAAGCAAATCAACAATTGAGCAGATAATTACAATTCGTCAGATCTTGGAAAAGCACTGGGAATTCAACAGGGATATCCACCATCTATTTGTGGATGATAGTATTATGAGATCATGTGTGGGTGGCAATGAAAGAATTTGGAATTCCTCAAAAAATCATCAATTTAACAAAAGCTTGAATAGAACAATCATTGCTTCGTAAGAATAGGAAACCAGCTAACCGATGAATTTTCAGTTAACAACGGGCTTAAACAAGGAGAAGCGCTATCACCAATTCTTTTGAACTGCAACTGTTAAAAGATCAGAGACCAAGATACATGTTTTCTCTAATCATAAGCCTAATATAATAGTAGCGTATGCTGATGATATTGACATCTTGGGAAAAACAACATTAACTGTGAAGGAGACCTTCTGAAAATATACAAGGAAGGGTTAAAAGTGGGCTTGCACATAAATGAAGAGAAAACCAAATATATGCATATCTCGCGAAGACCCACCAGAGACAGAATTGGTCAGAATATAACTATGGATACCTACAATTTCGAATGTGTTAAAGAATTTAAATACTTAGGTGCTCATATAACATCGGATAATAACATGAATAAAGACATAAAAGTACGCATCCAAAACAAGAATAAATGCTATTTCGCACCGAAAGAACTCCTGCAGTCTAAGACTTTATCAAGAACACCAAAATCACGAATATATCATGCGACCATCAGACCAGTAACCACCTATGGATGCGAAACATGGACCGTGACAAAGAATAACGAAGTCCGCCTCCAAAGATTCGAACGAAAAATTGTACCTTTGAAGGGGTACGCGACCTCAAGTTAGAACAGTATCGTATAAGAACAAACGCCGAATTAGAACAACTATATCATTGATCAGATATCATAAAAGAAATAAAATCTCGCAGATTACAATGGGCAGGACACGTACAGAGAGACGACAGACTGATAAAAGTTGACTGGGAAGGAGTACCAGTAGGAAGAAGACCCCCGGGCAGACCCAGAATGCGATCGAGAAACAACATCATTAAGGATCTGGAAATCATGGGCGTGACTAACTGGCAAGAAGCTATGTATGACAGGGCCCAATGGAAGCAAGTAATACTTACAGCCAAAACCACCCAGGGTTGTAGAACTACCAAGAGAGAGAGAGAGAAAACAGTGTCTGGAAATTTTAAGCAGTTCAAAAATCACACAAGAGAAAAACGATTTTTTGACAGCCGTCAAAATATTAAAGACAAAAAATGCACCACTTTTGATGTTCATAGATTACCGAGCAGATGTAAACACTTATACCTCAGATTTAGGGAAAAATAAAAGACACTGAAATGAAATGTTAATATGTTTTATACAGGGCTAGTCAAAAATTTGTAGCCAGACAAAACTGAAACAAACACAAGTACTGAACACAAGACTGCTACCGAAGGAATAAACCATGTCTTTTCAAAACCACTTTAAAAAATAGGAAAAGGGGGCCGAATGCGATGTTTCTCAGGAATTTTCTGTGAGTGAAGGGTATATAAAACGTATATTTGCGAATTTGCTAGGGAGATGCTAGTAGCACAGAAACAGAAATTCCGATCTGAAATCAAAAGAGGCCTAATCTAGGTTAAACAAAAACGCAGTCAGATATGTAACACCGCCGGGGCTAGAACCCAAGACCTTCGCAATACATATCCGGCGCTCCAATCACTCACATTAGAAAATAAAAGAACTTTATTTACATTCATATATTTTAGAAAAGTAACCTCAAAAACTAGGGCTTGACTGTGTATTGCGCTTCATACATTTTAGGACTTCAAATGTCGATTGTTTTGCTTTTATTAACATCTCGGCACGGAATAGCACTTATTTAAGAAAGCATCATCAACGGGAAATGGAAATTATTAGGTGCGCCGTGCGATCACCTAATACGTTGATTTTTTAGGTCCTCAAGGCTATACATTATTTTTTCCAGAAACTTAACTTCAGAGAATCACGTCCTGGCTTAAACACTTTTTTCGCATCAATCAGAGACTTAAATTTAATTATCTGCTCCCTAATTAGGTCAAAATGTATAAACATTCAATTAATGAGTATATTATTAATAGGAAATGAGAGTTTGTGTTGACGTACAAGTTAAACAACATTGGAGAGAGTAGATTAAACCCAATCTTCATTATTCTCTAAACTTATTTTAAAGTGTTATTGGGCTGTCTGCCTCCAGAATAATATAGTAATAACTGTAAGATCATGCATCTCACCGAATGTTTTTTCACATAATAAATACGAAATTTCTTCTCATATTCTAAATCAGTTTAGTTGTGAACACTCACTTCAAGATCTAGTCTAGCACTGCTAATATCACATCAGAGCTAGATCTTGTACCATACAATATCAACAGGGAGTAGTATTTATGCGAAGCTGGAAACATCTATACCCAATGGACAAAAGTAGTTTTTCAATCAATACCCCTTGGTAAATAGATAGACTACAGTAGACTGTAGCGTATATCGTCAGTGACTGACGTACGACAAGAAA
Organism: Kuschelorhynchus macadamiae; assembly: GCA_030620095.1. Taxonomy (NCBI): domain Eukaryota; kingdom Metazoa; phylum Arthropoda; class Insecta; order Coleoptera; family Curculionidae; genus Kuschelorhynchus; species Kuschelorhynchus macadamiae. Next base: position 986,020 of record JAUTXW010000424.1, read on the forward strand.
AATGTTGTATACAGCGTCTGCTTCTTTCACATGAAAGTTGCATAAAATTTCACATACGACGCATCACCAAACTTAATCGTTTGGAAATATAGGTACCCTTTGTGGTTTTTCCTAACAATAATTCTAGTTTTCAATTTAGGCTGTGGAACAAACGCTCTATTAACATCAATTCTTGTTGCGTAATTTAATATCAACCTTTTATTTAGCTTTCTCCGTATGTCTGTATTTCCCGTTCAAAATTTGTAATCCAGTTTTCAAGAATTCTCTGTGAGTGAAGAGTATATAAAGACACCGGTACTGTTGAAGCTGAACTGAGTGACTCAGTTATAGCTGCGCGACATTAAACACAGAGGCAAAATTTCTAGGGAAATGCCATCAAGAAAGCAACCCAAATACGCTTTCTATTTGGTGGATTAGGACACTCGCAGTGCAAGTCGGTCAGTCGAAATATATTTGAACCCAACTACCCTAATTGTAAGAATCATAAGGAAAATACTACCAATGAATTTAAAACATATACCTGCGAATTTGGTAGGGATATTTTAGTGGCACAAAGACAGAAATTAGAATCTGAAACCAAAAAAGGCCCAATCTAGGCTAACTAAAAACGCAGTCCGATATGTTAAACACGATTACATACAAAATTAACAGATTTTTCGTTAAAAAAAAAACAAAAAAATGTCACCCGCCGAGGCTAGAAACCAAGTCCTTTGCAATACAATTCCGGAGCTCCAGTCCTTGGACTATAAACTCGCATTAGAACATAAAAGAACTTTATTTACATTCATATATTTTAGAAAAGTAACCTTTGAAACAGAGGCTTGTCTGTGTATAGTACCTCATACATTTTAGGACTTCAAGGTCGATTGTTTTGCTTGTTGACACAACAGAGGTACGGAATAGCACTTATTCAATAAAGTATGATCAGCGGAAAATCGAAATTATTAGCTGCGCCGGGCGATGAACTAACTACGTTGATTTTTTTAGATCCTCAAGTCTATAAATTATTTTTTCAAGAAACTCAACTTCAGACAATCACGTCCTCGCTTAAACACTTTTTTCGCATCAATCAGAGACTTAAATTTAGTTATCTGCTCCCTAATTTTGTCAAAATTTATAAATATTAAATTAATGCGTATATTGTTAATATGAAATGAGAGCCTGTGTTGACGTACAAGTTAAACAGCATTGGAGAAAGTGAATTAAACCTAGTCTTACATTATTCTCTAAACTTATTTTAAAGTGGTATTTGGGATGTCTGCCTCCACTATAATATAACAAGAACTGTGAGATCATACATCTTACCGAATGTTTTTTCACATAATAAATAAGAATTTTCTTTAGTGATGAAATTTTGGATAGCGTTTTGATTGAAAATTACTTCTCATATTCTGAAGCAGTTCAAGTTGACAGCACTCACTGACTTAGAAGTCTAGTCTAGCAGTACTAATATTGCATCATAGCTAGCTGTTTCACCATACAATACCAACAGGTATTAGTATTTATAGAAGGCTGGGAGCATCAATACCCAATGCACAAAAGTAGTTTTTCAATCAATACCGCTTTTTTTGGCGAACAGATTTTGATCTCAGTAGATTGTAGCGTATATGTTCAGTGACAGACATGACTCAAGCAGAATAATGTATACAACGGCTACTTCTTTCACATGAAAGTGCATAAACTTTCACATTCGACGCATCACCAAACTTAATCGTTTGGAAATATAGGTACCCTTTGTGGTTTTTCCTAACAATAATTCTAGTTTCAATTTAGGCTGTGGAAGAAACGCACTATTAACATAATGCACGCATTTTGATCCTAAATTTAATTTTCAATCTTGTTGCCTAATTTAATATCAGCTCGATATTATTTCAAACTTTTATTTAACTTACTTGCTTCGTATCTCTGTGTTTTCGGTTCAAAATGTGTAATCCATTTTTCAAGGACTTGCTGGTATCCGATTGAGCTAGAATTTGGCACACCTATGTAACTTCGGTGACAATGCAATAATATGGTACCGTGGACCTGGTCTGATGGAGCTGGTCTCGTTTAATTATGAATAAAATTTAATATTAAACAGACCAATACGCATAAGTGAAGATATTAAGACAGATAATTAAACAAATTTAATGCTAAAAAGTATAAAATAAAATAAACGTAAAAAATCTTTTTAAAAACATGCTTTTGTTTATAAACTATTGCACTAAAAAGTACAAAATTATATTTAGTATATAAAATTAAAAAAGCCTCAAGCTTTTAGAACATATTAAGATTTTTAAAAGTTCTGGGTTTATATAAGTTTTATTATGTACTGCTTGGACCTTTGTAAGTGAGTGTGAGGTTCTTCTCTAGCTTTACTATTTAACTCCATACGCTAAATATTATTTTTTACTTTTTAGTGCATTAGTTTATAAATAAGAGCTTGTTTTCAAAAATATTTTATTTAGTCTTATAATTTTGATGTTTCCAAACCTCCGGTTGAACAGTTGTCCTGGCAGTTTATTAACCTAACCAATTATTTTTTACTGTACCCTATCTTGGTTTTGCAAGTGTGAATAAATTTCTTTTTTTTATGTTTTAGATCCTGACCAACTTGCTGGTTGACTGGCTTTCAGCAGGGCCGGATTCAGCATATCGGGGCCCCTAGCCAATGCACGTCTCGGGAACTCTCTACCCTTTTCTAACTTCCTAAAATACTTTTTTATCTTAATTTATTTTGATTCATATTCATTCAATTCAAAAAGTTCAAACAAATAAAAAACGTATATCATATAGGCTGTTTTTTTACCACATTACATAGGTATTCAATTCAAAAAATTCGAACAATTTATATATACAATATATATTTTCCAATATATCCTTTTCAATGGACATAATTAGTATTAATTTAAACGGTTCTGAGACACTGATGAACGAAGACAGTTTTTGATAAGTTTCAATTTCAGAAACTCACGTTCACCAGTGGCCTGACTTCTGTACATTTGCAACGCTGTCATTACATTCGGAAAAAGTTGATTGTGCCATATTACCAAAAACCAGTTTATACATTCCTTGGCAGGCACTATTTTTTATTTTCGGGCATCCTCTATTTATAAGATGAAGTACTTGAATTGCGTCATCTCGTCGTTAAACGCAGGCTCAATGTCCTCGAAATAATGTTTCCTAAATTTTGTACAAGCTTCTCCAATTGCATTATTAGACTTTGTCGAGAAATCTGTTAGATATCCAAATAGATAATTAATTTATCGGTAAGCTTCTAGGCGCAGCGACCGTTCTGCACGCAACATATCAAGTAGAGTATATGTTTCAATTTTGAACTTCTCTTTTCCACTGAGCACAACGTCTTCTGCAGATCTGTCAGCATAATGCCCTTTTCTTCTTCGCACATGCTGATTTTAAATACTGTAATGGGCATCAGTTTTCTCATTTGCCTTTATGTCGTATTCGTCAAAGAGTTCTCTAATATTTTCCATTCAAAAAGAAGGCAATAACGGTTCGTTGAGGCCTATATATAAAATTCTTCAAATAAAATTTTTACTCTGAGGAACATTGTACTAGGTTGGGCGTTTTTAAATAATTCGAAATATCAGGAAATGTATCCTGACTGATAAGTAATTGTGATAATAGTCTAAGTTATAAATAAAAATGATTCAAAATCTATGTAAGTACCTTAACAGATACAAACCTGAGTATGTGAAAGCGCTAAAGACGACAGTTGGCGTTAGATAAATCCGTATAGTGCCAACTGAGTCTAACCTCATTTTATGATATTTTGGTAATACGGACTTTTATTTTTACCTGTTATCTGGGTTATTGCCACCATGCGGATTGAGTGGTTTTAGAAGAATACAAGGTCGTTTATCTAATTGAGAGATTTTAGTTAAAACATGCTATTTTGATAGATATGTTAAAACCATTAAACACAGATTCAACCTCTAAAAATGAAATAAAAAATACACATAATTAGTTGGTCTATTACAGGGCTTATACAAAGCTTATAGACTGACACAAAAGCAATAAGAATGTTTTTCCAAATATCTTCTATTTTCTCCTGTGCGGAGTTCAATCTCGTTTTCCGAACGGAAATGCATAATATTGTTTTTAGCAAATCAATTCTTGGATACTGGGGCTGTATGAACAGGGTAGCTGTGTGGGCAGTGTAGCTATTTATTTCTTTCACATGGTCTTTCTGGTATATACACTTGTCGATAGAAGCAGCGCATTTTCCAAAATTTATAAATAAAATTGGCTATTGAAAATTCTATCATGTTCTGGTAAACATCTAGACCGTGAGCACTTATATAAATATATAAGTCCAAACGCTTACTGGAAAGTGGCCACAAGTTTGTTTATTTGCGCAACGTAAAAAAATCGCAATTTTTTACTATTGGAGTAATTATTGAAGTTTTAACAAAAATGTTTCAGTATGGCTTAGCTTATGCGTATCGCACAGTTTATGCCATTAGTTTGCTTTTGGCTAAGCAAAAGTGGCATAATGATATCACAAATGCATAAACATCAATATGTGAAAGGTAAAACAGGTAAAATCCGTTTCAGAATTATTTGTTGATGTCTTGGCTGCAATAAAATTTACTTAGTATCTTTAGCCGTAAAACCCTATTGACTAGCTGAATACAGGTCTGGATATTAAAATGTTTAACTACAAATACTAATAAAAAATCATTTTTATATTAGTATTTGTGTGTTTGTCAAACTGTGCATATTATTATTCCAAACTCTTTGTTACTATCTTCGAAGAACATAGCCAATTCATCTTTGAATTATCATCAAGATACAGATGAAGAATTCTTTGAAGATTGGTTTCAAAATCGCCTTCTTTCAAATATTCCAAAAAATAGTGCAATTGTGATAGACAATTCTAGCTACCACAGCCGCCAAATCAATAAATTGCCGAATTCAACAATACAAAAAGAGAACTTCAGAAATATATGATGAACAATGATATATATTTCGAAGAAACTTTTATAAACAAGGTCTTTTAAATATTTTAAAAGAATAAAAATAGGAATATATTTGTGACAATCTTGCTACTACCTCTGGTCATAGAGTTTTGCGTCTTCCTCCGTATGAATGTATTTTCAATCCGATCGAAGATGTCTGGCATGGATTAAAAGCTATCATTAAGAGAGAAAATACTTCTCTCACGCTAAGTACTTCTGTAGTAGATTTAATTAAAAAATGTGTGTTTCTTTACATAGCTGAAAAAATGTTGTTAAACATGTAATTAAGGTTGAAAACTCTTACTCTAGTAGTAGTGTTAAACCCTTAATAATTCCTTTAAACATAGACGAAGGCGACAGTGATAGTGAAACGAGACTGAATACAGAGTAGGTTAAAGTAAGTTGTATAAAAAACTAAAATGCATTTTATATTATATATTGTTAAAATACAAATATAGTTTTTAAGTTTTGCTAATATTTATTAATAATATCATAAATAAATATATAATAATATTAAAACTTTTTTTTAACTCCTTTTCTTCTTCGTTAAAAATACAAGTGAAAACTCTCCATTATTATGGGGACAAAATCCGTACTTGCACCCTTTTAAGAGTGTACTAAAGAACCTCGTGCCTACACAATAGAGGTTTATTTGGTAGCTAATTTATAGGAGGGTTTTACGGCTAAGGGTACCAGGTAAATTTTATCGCAATTAATAAAAGTTAAGACGAATGTGAACGAAGTACAATTTAAAACGAAGCATTTATGCTGTAAGGATTTACCTGTCTCCAACTTTACATACCTACATTTTCTTTTCTCAAAAATTTAATAAAACTACGGGTAACATTAATATTCTACCTAATATTTCTAGAAGAATTTTATATCGAATATTTTCATTTCAAATGCGCGTTGCAAACGGAATGTTCTGTAAAACAAAATTAATATGGTATTAAAATAATACTATGTTTTGGTGCCACCCTGAGTGTATCTTTCAGCGAACGTCTATAAAATATAGGTTAACTTTTGTCGTCACATAAACCGCTTGCCGCTAGCGAAGGGGAAAAAGAAGGCCCAAATTAGGGGATGATAGTATGATTATGACGTTTTTTCTACTGAAAAATAACCGTAGCTTTCCCCGTAAAAATATTGCTCCCGTGATTTGAATAACTAAATAGTTGGCGCAATGTTATTTTATGCTAATACGACCGCTATAATGTACACCTCCCAAATGTTTTCACATTTTTCTTTACCTATAATACACGACACTTCGTGAAGATAAAATGCTTAATGATATATTGTTTGACTGTTTTATATTTTCTCCCCTCTGCCCTTAAGCCTGATTAGTTATTTTTCACTGTTAAATATATTTTCCATCCAGACTACTAAAATGTGTAAGCTGGGAACAGTGTGTCCCAAATTAGACAATTGGTTATCGAAGTATCAGAGAGTGTGAGTGGTCTAATTATTTTAATCATAGACAAAAACTTTTCTAGATGTGTGTAAATTAATGCCCAAAACTTTGGTCATATAAACAGTGGAGCTCAAACGCTTCGTTCTCAGAATGGCGGGTGTTCAAAAGTTAATCTTTTGTACTTTCTTTTATACACCTCCCTTCTAGAGATCTTCAAAATAAACCGACAGCTAAAAAAATGGAATAAACAATTTAGTTCCAATATATATATATATATATATATATATATATATATATATATATATATATATATATATATATATATATATATATATATATATATATATATATATATATATATATATATAACATATATATATATATATATATATATATATATATATATATATATATATATATATATATATATATATATATATATATATATATATATATATATATATATATATATATATATATATATATATATATATATATATATATATATATATATATATATATATATATATATATATATATATATATATATATATATATATATATATATATATATATATATATATATATATATATATATATATATATATATATATATATATATATATATATATATATATATATATATATATATATATATATATATATATATATATATATATATATATATATATATATATATATATATATATATATATATATATATATATATATATATATATATATATATATATATATATATATATATATATATATATATATATATATATATTATATATATATATATATATATATATATATATATATATATATATATATACAAATATATATATATATAAATATATAAAGTTTCAATGGCGTATATATATATATATATATATATATATATATATATATATATATATATATATATATATATATATATATATGCGTATATCGCATTATAAGTCAAAAATCAATGGTATTTAAATAATCGCATATCTAAAATTAAATATTTTTATATTGCTTTAAAACCATTTGCGTACTTTATTTAAATTGGCTGCAACTTTACAGAAGTGTTAGTATACTTGAGTTAACCCTTCGTGTATTTAAAATTAACAGGAAAAGGTTTATTCAACTATGATGTATTTCGTTTAATAAGATATCTGAGTATTCCATAGTAAAAAAAAACGACGCGCAATACACTTCAGTCTCTATTTGAAGGTCGAGAGCGTAGAGTCGTTTGTCGTTTTCTACGATTCGGGACCCAGAGTCTCCAGTGACAGTTCGACTTTGATTTTTATTTATTTTATTAAAAAATTTTATATCTATACTATTTCAACAATAGTGATTGAAGAGTTTGGGGACTTCCTCGCTTTGAGTAAAAAAATGGAGGAGTTACTAAAAAGATGCCAGCCGAAATATCTTATTCCTGTTCCTAGAGAACAAAATACAGAATGAGGAATTTGACCTTTTGTAAAAATAGCTACCGACGTCGTAGCAAAAACTACAGAAAGGCTAAAGGGGGGTCTCAATCCCGAAAAGAAAACAGTACCCTGTAGATTTTGTAGTACCTAAATTGGCACAGGACATGGTATAGCTTTTGCCAAACTTGCAATTTTCAACATTCTGTACCTCGAAAGCGAAGCTATTATATGAACTTTTGTTCTTATTTATATTATTTTCCCAGATCTGTTAATACTAATTTAGACCCTCCAGGTGTAACGTGGTGTAGTGATTACAGTATACATTAAAACTGGAATTAAAAGAGATCTCATTGACACAGCGATTTTTTCAAATTATATTAAGCAGGGGCACACATAATGTTTTATTATTACGGGGGGAGGCCAAGGACAAAAGTTAATCAAAATTTAAGTTGATAACTGAAAAATAAAACAAAAAAAACGTGCTTTTTCTTTTAGCAATTGAAAAAAAAACATAACGGCTATTTATAATACCTAAAGTCCCAGACTGAAATACTTGCAACAATGGAATTTGAAACGTTGTATATATTACAAAGTAAACCAAATCCAAGTCTCACAGGCAAACTTAACTTAAAATATTTCATGGGCTACAACCTTCTGATAACCGTTATAACCGTTGAATAACGAAAACCGTTCAAAAAATCAAAGCTAGAGATCATACGCTATAAAAACAAAAGGGCGCAACTAATTTGTTTAGAAGTGAGGGTTAATTTTACAACTGAATTTTAACCAAGGACAGAAAACAAAATTTAATGATTTGCATATTCAGGAATTAGAGATGTTATATGGGTTTACCGTTAAACCAATATTTTCCTCAATAAATACAAAAATCTAATGGGTTGTTGTTGCTATTAGAGAGGCTTATACAACCAATCTTAAGAAGTTGGAAAATGAACTAAATGTGGTGACGCTGTCGGTCCCACCAAACATTAAATATTGTAACAGTACTACCAACCCGGGTTAAAAATAAACATAAATATCCGGAATTATTATAGCTGTTATTTGCCAATTTAAAAATATATGTATAAAATCGGAAGACATAGGTACGTTCTTAAATTCTAGAGAGTTTAGGAGTATCTTCACCTGGCTAATTTACCGAATGTGGTTTATTTTAGACTCATGAAAATGCAATGAAAAAATCATCAGAGTAATCAAAAACAAGCATCTTTACATTAACTAGCATTCTATAAGTTTACTGCTTATCAGGAAAGAGCAGTCAGGAATTTGCGTACTACATATTTTAAGTTATAGCCAGTGGCATATTTAGGGTTTCGCTCCGAACTTTTGTCCTTGACTAAAAAAAATCCTGGGCTTCATATTTATATGAATCCCTAGCCAATAAGATCCTCACTCTCATACATGCTTATAACTCACACCTGGAACAATGAAAAAAGTATCATATGTGCGTGTTAAATATACCTTTCCTTAATATAAAACGAGCCCCCACCCCCTCCCCCTCCTACATATGCCACTGGTTATCGTTATCTTAAACTACACCCCTTGCGGATTTAAAAATTTCTTTATCATTATATACAAATCTTTATCTGAAATTTAACCAAATTTCAAAATAATATTGTGAAACCGCTTCATTATCATATTTACGTTTTTATTTTGTTTAACTTTGCCTACGCAATGAAGATTTTGTGAGATATTCGCTACCTAAAAAATCAAGTGCTTAGTTTCAGAGCTAGCAGATGTTAGTGATATTTATATAATAACTCACTTCAGAAGCCCATTAATAAATTATTTCTCACGCATATTTTGAAATTCAATATAAGCATATTAAAAGTGCTTCTCCCACTTTCCAAATTCCAATAAAAAATGTGCGGAGATATTTATCAATCAAATACCTCATCAAATAACTAATACTTTATTGAAAATATTTAACTCCCTGTACCACCGAAATTAAGATATCCATAGCATATATTTATAAGTTTCCTTTTTTTATTTTTTGCCATTAAAATCATGGTGCACCTTTTTGAAGCACTCTGTACATTCCCTTGTGTACTTACTTGTTTTGGGAATACCCTGTACTATGTGCTCCACAATATACTCATCCAGTAGTACCATAAAACAAAAAATAAACTAACTAAACTATGTATATTTAAGTAGTATAAAAATTGCAGAAGTAGAGTTTTTTATTCGTTAAGAGTATTTGAGAAAATTTTAAAAGAGCCAATGTAAAAACCAATTCTAAACTTGTGTGTACTTATTTGTTTTGGGAATACCCTGTATTATGTGCTCCACAATATACTCATCCAGTAATACCATAAAATAAAATAAACTAACTAAAGTATGTATATTTAAGTAGTATAAAAATTGCAAAAGTAGACAACATATTATTTGTTAAGAGTATATGAGAAAATTTTAAAAGAGCCAATGTAAAAACCAATTCTAAACAATTAAGTAGGTATACGTTTAACACGCAGCAAAAACCAATCAATTCTGAACCGTTAAGTTGAAGGTCTTTTTTCATTGATTGGCACTGTTCAAAGATTTTTACTCAGGCAGGTCAAGACCCGATGATTTATTATCTTGGGGAGAATTCTAGGAGTTAAATAGGAGGATTTAAGTTAATTTTTATGCTAAATAATAGCGTCTCAGCTATACATGTTAACTTTGGTGACGATGTTTATAAGACAGATATAAAAATATGTTTTATGTTATCTTTGATAAAGGGTGAACTGATAAACTTTTTGTCAGTTCACAACACAAAGTTTTGACCTTTTACACTTAGCATTTCGTTTTCTCTGATGCTTTTTTAAGTCAATTTGTTTAATGGAGTTGTATATTGTTTTAAGTTCAAAATGGATTGTTAGGCTAATATGGATAATAATCATTTATTAAAAAATAATTTACATATTTTAAATATGGGAGCAAACAACTTAAAAAATTAACTGCTAAAAGCAGCCCACCCTATTTTTTTCAGCTTAATTCAGGGGCTATATCAATTCGCGTCTCATAAAAACTTAAATTATCTTAATATCAAGTTTAAACATGCAGTTTTATTTCGGTATACAATTATAAAGTTATATAGCTCATTTATTTTCATAAAAAAAACTTAAGAGATTCTGCATTCGAGCTAGCTAATCAAATCAATTCAAAATGTAAATATTACCTAGTTATCATTGCTTTTGTTGGCGTCTTAAAACTCAGTAATCTTATGATAATCATTATTACAGGTTAATATTGGCTATTGCAGCCTCAAGAGGAGAACAGCAAGTTGGTAGAAAAACGACCATCCGGAATGTGAAGCAGTACGCATTGTAATAGGTGTTATTAATTAATTTTTTTTTATGTTATATAAAAATTATTGGGAGTTACTTGATATGAAGGTACTTATGAATGTAACCTATTGTCCCAATATCGAGCCAATAATATTAAGCTTGATATTAATTATATATATATATATATATATATATATATATATATATATATATATATATATATATATATATATATATATATATATATATATATATATATATATATATATATATATAATATATATATATATATATATATATATATATATATATATATATATATATATATATATATATATATATATATATATATATATATATATATATATATATATATATATATATATATATATATATATATATATATATATATATATATATATATATATATATATATATATATATATATATATATATATATATATATATATATATATATATATATATATATATATATATATATATATATATATATATATATATATATATATATATATATATATAATTGCCAAAACCCCAAAACGTCATTAACATTGAACATCGCACTAAACAGTTTTTTTAAGACCATAGTGTAACAAAAGCAAATAAAAAAAACAAAATAAAAATCTTACAACACAAATAATTGAGAGAAATCGTTAAGTTAGTTAAGTTAATAAGTACACTGAAATAAAAAATATAAAATAAAGTTTCTAAAATACTTTAGGTATTTAGGTAGTAGTGGTGTTGTACTGTTTTTAATTTTTACTGTTATCGAAAATAAAAATTAAATGGGGGGGGGTATCCAAAAGTCATATTTCCGGTACGAGTTATAAGTTGCAGTTGCATTGTAAGAACAAGAATTCGACTTTCTAACTTTCAGTACAGTTTAAGTTGGGCTTATTAAAGAAACATTCCCACACTAGAAATATCTACATTTCAATAGGGACCAAATTAATATTTCTTATTATAGCTACGGATCGTTAATATATTGATATAATTATGGGCGGGGGGGACTATTAGATAAAAAATAAGTATAAAGTAAGGAAAAACCAAACGGGGGGGGGGGGGGGCAATGTTGTCACATGGCTCTTTAGCATATATGGCAAAAGTTATACTTCCGGTACGAGCTGCAAGCTGCAGTTGTAGCATGCGTTGTAAGGACAATAATTCATTCGACTTTATAACTTTCAGTACAGTTTTAGTTAAAAGCTTCCACTCTATAAATAACTACACATGCAATAGGGAACAAATTAATAGTTCTCATTATTGCTACGGATTGTTAATATAATGATAAAACCATGGGCGCCCTTGCATAAGGGCACGGGTGGAGGCTGCGTCTTTTTGGAAAATGTACTCTTAATCGCTGCACTTGCATACTAAACGCAGCATTATTGCCTCCTCACCCTGGAAACTATTCTAAGTGCGCCTGTGGATATATCTAAGAAAAATAAAAATCTTTTTTCGCCTATATGATGTAAGTATTTTGAAAATTATTTAATCTTGGTAATGTATTTTTAGAATACATAGCAAGATCGTTTTTTTTTCCATTTTCAAGTAAGGTAAGTTTACTAGTATGATTAATTGTTTAATTCATATTGGTTTAAATTATTTTAGCACAACAAAGTCATACGTTATTAAAATAAGCTTGAGGCACAAAACGGAATGTATAATTTTGAATATTTCGGTGTTTCGTGAAAGAATAAACATATGGCGTTGCCGGATTTTCGGTTATGTGGCAAAGGTATAAATCAGATAGTTGCTGCATGGCGGTAAAGATCGAACGGAACAGAAGTTGTTTTATTTGTTTCTTGAGGCAGGATGGAGCAATGTGCATTGGCTTGACCGCGGCAGAGAGCCAGACATAAGGGAGGACCAGGTTTCGGGCGCAAGATCCGCAGCATCTCAAGACTTTTATTTTGTTGTTTTCTAGGCAAGAAATAGAATAAAATGTGTTGTGTTGTTGCGTGGGCCGGGCCCTCGCGGCTCGGATTCGCGGCTGGGCGGCGCGCACGGAGCCAACCAGGTGGCGACTGCGCGGTCTTACGACACGCCTCTGCCCTGCAGCAGCGGTCAAGAGCCAGATTCTCGTCTCAGATGGACCTAACTTTAAGGTGCACGTGACCGCTTGCTCCCGCTTCGTTGCATCTCTCATCTGCATATCGAGCGATGTCTTCTTTTCTTATTTTTATATCGTTACACAGGATTCATTCAGATTAGTTTTTTCCAACAAAGCCAATACTTCTTTTGTTTTATGCTCTGTTCGCCACTTTTTGATCAATTCTTATCACTTAATGTTTTTGTGTAATAATTTCATTACTTACATAGTCATGATAGTTATAAATTTTAGTTGAGCTATCTAGCTATCTATCACTTATAAAAAAATCGGTAAATTAGCCTTTACCCGGAACTTCCCTCGTATTGAATTCCTCCACATACAGATAATACGGTTTGTATATATATGTAGTTATTTAGTAATAACTGCAGGCATAATATACAGGGTGAAAAGGAAATGACTGCAAATATTTTAACAGATAAAAGTCAACACTCAAGGGATGCTGTGGCGTTACAGCCATTTTAAAATTTACAATGTTTTGGAAATTGCGTTATATTCTCTGAACTCTGCAAAAATGGTCGTTTTGAATGATAGTTATAGTAGATCACTATATTAGGATTTTAAATTTTTGCTGCTTAATTATTCCAAAAAACGTTCCTATGCTTTGAATAAATAAAATAATAAAACACTTAAAATGTCTTAATTTTGCACCACAACAGGCTAATATAACTACAACGATAACGACGAAACCTTTTTTACAAACCTCATGATACACTAGTACCTTTCATAACGACAAAAAGAAAATGTTAACAAAACTAGTTTTTTTTAAGAAAATACGTTTCCTGTTTCTCATTCGCGTTGATACTTTCACAAATAATATTATATCGTTCTTTTGTCTAAAAGTCTTTCTCTATAAATTATTACGGCTACATACACAGGAATATCTCTGTAGCAAAAAATTTACGACAGTGGCGTAGATTGACAATGTTTCTGGGAGGGATTTTTAGATGATAAAAAAAAGGTCTTCAGTTTTTGTTTTCTACCAATTCAAGCCTAAATAATGGCAGGCGCGTATATAGCTTGTAGTTATAAGAGGTAATTTATAAGTTTTTACAAATCCTGACAAAAAAAAAAGTAGGCACTTTCATATAGCACACAGGCTTATACTACTCTTCTTCGTACAATGTAATCAAAAATGTTGTCATATGTGGGGTAATTACTCCCATTCCCACCCCCCCCCCCTTGTATACGCGCCTGGGCTGGGGGGAGGTGGGTTAACCCCCAAATTTCCTTCATATATACGCCACTGTTTACGAATAAGTAGGTAGGTACAAATAAAATAGTTTTTTGCTCACCAATTGCTTAAATTACAACAAAATAAGTGTATCTCTATTTTTTCTCAGAATTGGTTAGGTTTTAACCCGTGTATATGACTTTTTTGTCTTAAATGGCCCATATTCTCATGTATTAAAATTTTTGTAGTTATTTATATTTAATTGACAAAGCAAAAGTTTCATTAAGAGGAAAGTTCTGTTAAAGAGGTTTTTCATTTCTCTAACTCAAATACCCGGAACTTCCCTCATAGTAAATCGTTTTATGAAGAAAAGAGAAAAATATCACAACGTATATAATACTTATATATTGCCGTATATCCATATGTATATATATAAACTGTCATCTGTAGGTGGCGGAATTAGTCACAAGGAAACTCAAGGGCAAAGGCCCTTTTACCAATATTTTATATTCTTTTTATCGATAACTATTTATTTTGCCGTTCTTTCTACATCACTCCTATAGAGGGAAGTAAAAGTGTTTTAGAATTTGTTTTGGTTATTTATTCTAGCAGGGCCGTCGTGAAGGAAGATGATGGGTTTACTGAGTGGGATTTCAATTACTAATTGCATACCAGAAGCCCTAAACTTTAAATTTAATTCTAAATATTTCAAAAGTTAGGCAAAAATATCGGGAAACTTGCTTTACCCGGAACTTCCCTTGTTATGAATATTTCCTTTTATTAGGGACAGTGAAGTGTGGCTCTATTCAGGTCGGCACATAGTCATTTTTTTAACTCGCCATATTTCAATCAGCCACACGAGGACTGTTTACCTAGTATAGTGCCACCTTGCCATGTGATTTCATATTTACCTGCTTAAATGCCAATGGCGTGGCAGCCCCTGTTAATTCCTAATCAAGCAGACAATAATAAAGGTAATACAATATAAATAAAACTTAAAATGTTAGGTACCTGCACCCACCCCACTCCACATTTGCGAATAATCAGTTTAAAATTTTTATAATTAGTTTACTTAGGGGGTCGCTTAGCCTAGCGTGTGTCTTAATTGGGAATAAATAAATTATTAGCCATTCTACATGAAAGTGAGGACTTTTTTAGTCAACAAAATGAATTATGAGCTCGGATCTGGCACAAAATTAAAAGTGGAGACTTTTTTGTCGCTTTTTCTCACAGGCTATTTTATTAAAGACCGCCCCGGGTCTCACGTATACTCTTAGACCGCCACTGCTTTTACATATTGTGCTGGGAACGACGCAAAATTGCAATGTAAAGAAAACTGAGTTCCCGGAAACAAAAAGGATCGTTCAAAGTTAGGATATTTAGGCCAAAGTACACCCATTTAGGCAACAACAAAGATAGTACTGTAACGTGGACGTCAACAATGTGTAAGTCAACAAATGACGGAATGCTTAAATAAACCTAAATATATTGTAAAATTCATTTAAATGTTTGTTTGTTGCTCTATTTCCATGCCTAATAAGCAGTGCCGACAATAAACTAACCCAGGGCCGTAGCCAGGGGGACTGACCAGGGCATTTAAGCCCTAGTAAAAAGTGTCCATTTTAAAATACGTATATATTGGGAAAATATGAAATATCAGCCCTGGCACAAACAAAATGAGCCCTGTCAAAAATTTAGTTTTAGTACTTAGTAGTAATAACCAGTAAACTATAACCTGCCAGATATGTGCTGGAATCTGACTAAAAAGAACGTTATGAAGTAAGTGTTAATTAGTGGAAAATTATAACAGAGGATAAAGGGCGTCTGAACTGTGCCATAAAGGGCAAACACTTAAGTCAAATCTAAACAGTTCCACTTATGACAGTTAACCTTAACCGGAACCAACATCCTAACAAACTGATTCAGGGGTAACAAAAAGTCATCACAGACCACAGACGATATAGCACCAGCACATAAGGATATCAGTCAATTACAAAAATTATAAGGTATACCATATTGATTGTCATCCTTATTTGACATGCGAATTTTACATAAGAACGGATCCTTATGCTATGCACTATGTAACATATAAATCAGTGTCCGTGACGACCTTTATGAGTCATCATTTAGTCTCTTAAAATTTGTAAAATGCTGAATGCGATCCACTATTCGTGATGAGAAATTGGAAGATCATCTTATTTTAATAAATCTTTGTATAAATAGAAGTTTTAGTGACTTTTATCCGGTTTAATCTAAGGCGTTTTAAAAATTTTGTTTATCCCAATTAAAATTGCTTTAAATAATCGTGTGAACGTTTTAAACGTTTTAGCGCTAACGTTGCCAATCAAAAAAACTGAAAATTGGCATCGGGAATTTTTCAGATAAATTCAGTATAAATGCGTTACTTACAGGACTACGAAAACTGGGCACGAAAAACACAATACAAGTACAAGTACTCGAAAGAAAATAACAAACCAACCCAGTACTAAAAAGCACGGTTAAGAGCATAGGTTGGTGATTCTGAATCAGTCGATTTCACACGATTTTAAAAAATAATGTGTAAACCTGGACTAAAACGTTTTTAAATAAAAAACCATTTTAGAATAAAACTGGTTTATAATTCGTGTAAACGTAGCAAATGACGAAAAAATCTTGGGAAACATGCGGTCAATATCAACAGTAATGGTAAATACTTCAACAAATACAACCAAAATCTACCCGTGTACCAAAATATCGTCATAATCGAAAGTAAGAGAGAGTAAAGAGAGTAAAAAGTTGCTATGCTATTTTTATGTTATAAAACCACTCACCTACTTATTTTAAAAATATTTTTATTTAAATTTTAAAATTTTTTTTAAATCGCTCAAAACCATCTACAAAGACAGTGTGAGCTCGGGAGTAATAATAGGTATGTGTATGCCTTAGTGTATGTCAGACCAGTAGCTTATTGCCTAAAAAGTAAGAAAGATTAAAAACCTAGCAATTAGAAAGCCCTATGTACCAAATGCCTAGGTACCTTGCGAATGTAGACGCATGCTATAACAAAATCGAGCTATCAAGATAATAGTTGACGTCTGTTAAAAATTCAAGAATCTAAAAGTTATTGATACTTCAGTCAAGTAGGTTTTATAAAAAGGACAGCCGTTCGAATTCCACATAAACTTAAGTTATCTTACTATTTGTTGAGGCATTAAAATCTAATATGCAATATTACTTCCACATATATATATATACATATATATATATATATATATATATATATATATATATATATATATATATATATATATATATATATATATATATATACATATAGAGAATATAGGTCTCTATTCAGACGAGAGAAAGAAAACTTCGAAAATGCCAAACGTGATTTTGGCGAAACGTCAGCAACACTGTTCTTTTCAGAACGACAGAGGTAACTTTGGAACTTTAAAGGATGTACCAAAGACTGAATTTTTCTATTGGAAGGTACGTAGACCTAGTAGTTGTAGAAGGAAACGTTATACTAGTTATTAGTCGATAGGTAGGGCAAACTCAGAGAGGAGCTAAGAACTTTTGATTGGGGCCAATTGCTAGCCTGTATATGTAAAAGGTGACGTAACATATACTTACGTATATACAGGCTCGTTGAGAGTGGTTGGAGGGATTTTTGAATGAGCCCGGATTTTTTTCGAAAATCATGTACGTGGGTAGTCAACTGTACATTTAGTAGCTTCCAGTAATAAAGGCGAATATAAATACGTCAGTCCTGGGGTCCCGATTATTAAATTAAATTAAATATTTTGCAATATATATATTTATATATATATATATATATATATATATATATATACAAAAATATTAAATATAAATAATAAATATTTTAATGAAAAATTTCACATATTAAACAAACCTATTTTACATAACATACTAAAGATCAATCGGTACAGTGGTTTTTAAGTTAAGTTGATGGGGTCATAGACAGACAGAGGCTGACAAAGCTCTGCTAAATTCGGGTGTTTTAACCTATTGACAGAACCCTAAAAATTAACTTCTAAAAAATGAAATGTATTTTAAAGGTTCAATTAAAGTTTCTAATATTTTTGATTTTTTAATAAACTAAGTAATCAATGAGATCGATTATTTTGGTTATCGAAATAATTCAAAACTATTGCTCCGGTACTGTAACAAAATATATGCCTCTTTACGTTACATCGACCTATAAATGTCAAATGTGACAATATGTACTTATCAGAGGCACATTATCCTAGCATTAATTCGTATTCAAAATATGAAAAGTGTAATACTTAATACAAAATATACGACATTTGCCTAGAGAAAAACAAACAAAAACAACATATCTTTAACAAATTAGGGATAATTTATAATACCGACGAAAATATTTACCTAAAAAAAAAATCAAAATTTATTTTTCTATGTCTTGTTTTAACGATCCAATATGATAATTCTTCGCTGTGTTTCTTAATTTGGGGTAGGGATCCAAAAAGAAAAGTCAAATATTCAAAAAGGTCTACGTTTCGCAATTTATTATTGCATCTTCAGGACAATTTTAAGGATTTGACTTTTATAGTCATATGAAAAAATACACGAACAACACATAAGTAAACAAAGTGAAAATCACATACATGAGTTACAATAATAAAATGAAACACCACAACTTGTTTGAGAATAACCGTTGAACGAGCTAGGTTGAATTGTTTTAATTAGTTGTGGTGTTTTATTTTATTGTTGTAACCCATGTATGTGATTTTCACATTGTTTACCTATGTGTTGTTCGTGTATTTTTTCATATGACTATAAAAGTCAAATCCTTAAAATTGTCCTGAAGATGCAATAATAAATTGCGAAACGTAGACCTTTTTGAATATTTGACTTTTCTTTTTGGATCCTTACCCCAAATTAAAAAACACAGCGAAAAATTCAAAATGACTATTATGACCGTCAGGCCATTTTAATGAAATATCCGACTCGCATATCTAGCGCCGAACCTCTTAATATTGTGAAAATTTAACTTAATGCAGTTTAAAATTTTAACTTAAATGAGGAAACGCGATTCCTTTTTTTATAACCACTAAGTAAAATTTTAATAGTTTTCCTTATCTTACAACCCCCCATCCCTAAGTAACGCCTCTATCTACTTACAGCGCCGTATTTTGGCCTAAGCCTACTATGGCCCGGGCCTAGGACGGCAAGTGTTGTAAAGGGGCAAACAGGGCCGTCGAGAGAAGGGGGTGACATGACAATAATTTTCACAATTTCATGGGGAAGGGCACAATTCCACAACATTTTTGTTTTTAAATTGATTTATGGAGTTGAATAGTATTATTCACTTCTCCATCAGCAAATTACAGATCACAATTTTGCAGAATCTATTGGACACAATCGAAATGTTTCCTGACCCCTGGATCCTCCGATCTCACCCCTTGGATTATTGTTTATGGAGAACTTTAAAATATAAACTGTATAAAAAATCTTGAGCTTCTTAAGCAAAAAATAAGTAACGAAATTAAATTACCTAATCAGAGCAAATCGCTAAAAAACTTGTGGAAATTTACATTAGGTGTATTGCTCAAAATTGGAGACACGTGCTAGACTTGCTTTATTTAGGTTTATTTATTATTTTACAGTTAATTATTCTGTTGTTACTTAATTTAAAGATTTTAATTTACATTTCTTGATTTGTATTATAATTAACAACTGAAGATTTAAGAAACTTTTTTAACCAATAATAGCCAAAAATAATTGTTTTATTCTCCTTCTTCCGATTCTGTTTATTTAAAGTACCATAGTATGAGGAAGTTTTAAGCTTGTGTGCCTTTAGAAATTATTAAAATAAACAGTTTTCACTACCTTTTATTGCCATAAATAACTTATATCTTTTTTTTTATATTTCTAAATTACTTTTAAAAATAGCAATTTATTTCACATATAGAACGGGATTGTCAAGTATTAAATATCAAATGCGACATATGTGGACAGTGTTGCCATGTTGCAAGATTTTCATACATAAAAGCCTGTGATATATATTTCCAGAAAATGAAGTGAATTTGACAACACTGCACATAACTTTCTTTTTTGATTTTGTCCGAATCATTATAACGAATAGGTTTTGCACTGAAAAATGTGTAAACTTTTTCGATTTTTTCTAAGTGGGAGTGGGAGTGGTGTTACACGAGTTTTTACTTCTATACGCCATGGGCTGTTATTTAAGACTTAAAAAAAACGACAAATGCGTGGGTTAATTAACACAAGACCTAAAAGATTTTGTAAGCTATGAATTATTGTTTGACACTACTTTCGATCAGTTACGTATTTGATCGGTCTCATTAATATCAATAACCTTGGAAGTTTTTTACAGCTTAGAAATTTCACACTATTTGTTATTAATCGTAGCAAAAGCAAGTGCCATGCATCAATTGCATTCTTGTTATTAAGAATAAAATTATACCTTCTAAGAAGTGCACATAGCCGTTTTCTGGGTAGGTTTTTATTATACTCCCTAATGATCTGCAACGCTCATCCTTAGAACATTTGGTGCTGTTACCTTTACAATTTGGGGAACTTGGCATACAACATTTATTATAATAGTATAATTACCATTGCAACACTATTTAATACCTAAAAATACCTAAAAACAGCAAGTTACTCAGTAAATTGCAGAAATCAATTATCAACCAATACAACCGACCATATCAAACCTAATGATGCGATGCCCGCGCAAACGTGAGTAGCGTGACAATTGGCACTGTTGGCAGCTAATGAACGTTAAGTAATATCGGTAAACAGCCCGTCACATACCAATGTTGTCTTTTCTAATATATAGGTTTATTTGGGCGGAGTATAAACAAGATCTAGTACATTTTTGGTGTGAAGCTTTGTAGCGCAGTGGTACGATTCTTGGCCCACGTTAGGTAACATGTAAGTTCGAATTCCAACTTTTTTCTTAAACAAAACTTATGATTATTAAAAATGCAGATTAGAGTCCGACCGGTTAATCATCCTCGGCTTCGGCTTCGGCCACCTCTGTTCAGCAAATAATCGGCTTCGCCAAAATTTAGCCGAAATTTTTGACGAAGCTGGAGGGGCACGCTCCCAAATAAAAACTAATATTATTGTATTTTTATTAAGATAAATACTTGACGATCTTGGAATCTTATTTAAAACAATCTCTGCTTTAAGAAATGCTTATATATTTCATTACTCTAGCCCTTATGTAGGATTAAAATAAGCTGCGAAAACATTTTTATCAATACCACCCACCTGCAGCTAATGAACAATTATTTTGTTGAGCTGGCAAACTTTATGCTGACAGACAGGGTTGCCGGATCCTCATAATGAAAAAGTGGGACAGTGTTGCTAACGCCATATTACCACTGGCGACCGACAACACCTCCCATAAAACTGAAAAAAAAAACGGGTTTCCTAATGGTTAAAAAATTACTTTTTATGGCTAGAGGGTTAAAAAGCGGGACATGTCGGACAATTTACTTTTAAAATGGCATACACCTCACACTGAAACTTTGCCCAAGGGAAGCTGGACCCGATTTGTCCGGCCTTTACTTATACACCTGCACCAGAGGATATCAATAATATCATACGTGAACCATACGTATAACAAACAAGTGCATCCCTAGAGAATTCCACCCTGTCCCTCTCCCAATCCTCTTTTTCCGTAATTGAGAAAGTTTAACCCTTATTCCACTTCAGTCTACCTGAAGGTCGTGCTACTCTATAGGTATAATATAGGACAACCTCCCCTCTGGCATGCCATGATCCTGCGTCTCTCGTTCGCAAGTGAGTTGCCACTACCTCTTTTTTAATGAAAGTCTGCAAAGACGGCAGCACTAGCAAAACATTTAAAGCTGCTGTCGGTGCCGTTCTCATTGCTCTGGTTGTCGCTAAGCTGACCAGTATCTAGACTTTCGCCAGCGACCGGCCTTGAACTTAGTAATGTTGTTTAAAAATAAAAAAGAAATGATAACAGATAATATCGATACGTCAAAAATTATAGCAGCATAAGCCAAACTTTAAAAATCGTAAACTTGTAAAAGTTGTATTAGCATTAGACAAAATTTTAAAAAATTTTTGGCCAGTGTAATTTAAAAAACTTATTTTCTTTACTAAATTAAATTTGAATCAAATTCCGTTTCAATATGTTATACTTTTTATATTTTTATGCCAATGAATTACTATTGGGTTTTTTAGGTCCGTTCCCAAGCTCATTGTCCAAGTTGTGTACGATATCTTTCTACGGATTATTTAACACCAAATAAAATTTTACGGAATTTTAGAAGAAATCCTTGAGTGTGTTATTAAAATTGTGGAGCTATCAGCTATATTAACCAAAGTATACCATACCCACGTAGCATATACTTAGTAATGTCCGCTAATTCGTTAATTGGTTTGCTAGCCATAAATGCAAGTAAGTGTTTAAGAAAATCTGTTCCCTTTATCAGCAACTTTCTCTTCTGTTAATCTGGTGCAGACTGTTGTTAATACCGAAGTCGAAATTTATCTAAATTGACAAGTTTTGTTGTCATAATTCTTAAGAACGTTGTCAATTCTAGTTTATCATTTAAAAGGGTATTTATTTAGTGTGTATTGTTACATTTTGCGTCAAACTTTGAGGAAAATTGACTATCACTTGCTTAAAAAGCTAGGTAAAAACCCTAGATAATCATTACCTAACACTTTCGAATCATCTTTACGTAACACATATATTTATAGAGTAATTTATTTGTTTCCAATATTTAAATATGGTTTACATAAACGGCAGTGTTTATTTCTTTGGATACCGTAAATTATCAGTTCTAAAATAATGTATCTATAGCGTCGCATACCCGATATTATAAACTAAGAATACGATACGTTATCAATTTTAAAATACAGTAAATGTTTGAAAGGATCCCGATGTTAATTTATTTCAATATTTTAATGGAAATGCCATTTAACGTTTCTTTGGGGAGTTACACGTGAATTATGGAAATATGAATTGCATTTATTTGTGTTTGATCATATAACTGTTTGGTCTAATGGTTGCTATACCAAACCTGAATCCTATAGACCTTGATATGGTTTTACTTGCTTTTGTTGATTATTTCTCGATATTTTAGCTCTTATTTCGAAGATTTATTTACATCGTACATATTTAAAATTCCAAGAGAAATTAAAATTTTTATCATAAAGAAGAAATTTTGCTACATTTGTCGAGATTTTGTAACAAAAGTGAAGTGAAAAAATTGTAAATCTTTCTTTACTTTAACCATTCACTTGATTGAATTATTGGCGAGAATGGAATGGCTTCAAACATTTTTCAAAAAAACTGACAATATCGGTTTCCGCATTTGTTGCTGTCTTATTTCTAGTACATATTAAACGGTATAAAAAATGGAACAATAAATGCGCTGGCGTTTTTTTTTAATTTGTATTAAATATATATTTCAGTCAAGTAGGATTTTTTTGTCTACGGGCCTATTTTGTACTAATATCGTCGTTCGTATTGGCCAAAATGGTACTTGCATACCATTTTGGCAGCTAAAGCCGTACGACAACGGTAGCACGACGTGACTTCGACCACCTAAAAACTACTATCACGTCTCGTAGTAGCTAATGAACTGCGACGCATTAGGGAAAGTAGTATTTCAGAAATCTTCCAACGTTGCCTTGACGTCGAACTCCAACTGTACCAGTTATAGTAATATTTAATTATCTTTTCAACGTTGACTTGACGTGGGCAAGCGGAAAGAAATAACGTCGGAAGAGGAAAAGTCGCCCGTTGGGACACTGTCGGGATAAAGTACGATACATGTGTAAAAATTTTTGGTACAAAAACTATATCAACTAATTACAATTTGAAGGTGGTGACAGGTATTATTGCAGTATAAATTTAAACTAGAACGGATACAGCTACTGCATTATTGGGGCCATGTTAATTTACCTGTGTAGAAATGTCACAAACGTTTAGTATGCAATCCTGAATTAATTTTCATTTAATAAAGTATTAAGTAGGCCACATTTAATAATATTACGTTTTCTTTGTAATATAACAAGATAAGAACGCATTTCAATTTTTAAAAACAAATTTTAGATTTACAGATTTAGAAAATTACACCATAAAGTAAAAAAATATGAATTTTTTAGGGCGGTGTGGTATTTTTAAGCCGTGTTTAGACAAATTTCGCGATAAAATGTGTTGCGTTGATCGGTGGCCCATAGTTACGCTTTTGATTTATAACAAATTATGACACCCGTGTCAGATCTGGCGACGACACTTATTTCATATACCTTGATTCAATTTTTTCTACCTATTTTGTTAACGGTAATAATTTAGTAAGAATAAGGACATACTTTAAAACTACTAGGAGTCGGATCTAACGTCAGCCAAAATTTAATTTCTCATTTAGGTAGCATAACGGTTTGGTAGTCGTCCTGCCAACGTCGAATCCCAACGTCGGGTTACAAAGTTGGACGTTGTTATTAAGTAATTCATCGTCGAAATGATAATTGGGTATAGTACAAACATGACGTAAAAGATATACCACTGGACGGTAATTACGACGGAATAGATTCAAAAAGGCCAAAAATTAGGCAAACCAACAACCTGTCAAGTTACGATTCAGTACAGCGCAGCGACTACAAGAAGCGGCCTTGAATTTCGACGTATGTATAACAGCCAATCAAACCGTTTTTTTCGTTCTCGTCCATTGTTTTTCTTTCTTATGTGTAAATATAATGTTAAGTCTAGTTCGTGTAAATTCGAATCCGAATACTCGTAGAACAAAAATACCATTAAGTCTTTTATTTCTTATACCTTCCGTTCTCAAAATTCGGCTGCGTAAAACAACACACAACTGCAAAAAAACAAATCTAGGTGATTTTTTTTAGTGGCAAAGTTTAAACAGGGCGCTATTTTATATCTTACCCCTGTGGCCAAATGTCCCAAATATCTATGCTAGAAGTTATACCCGATGAACATTTTTCTTCTAGCTACGGCAGTGAATTCATGTCAGTGGATATCAATATTTGTGTTATTTTTGTAGGTATTATTATGTCTTTTTATTATTATAAAATCTAATCATCGAAATTTAAGCTTAAGTTAAAAAATGGTTACTCCTTGCGGTATAAATGTTTTTAATAATTTATTAAAAACCTTTTATTCAAAATGCAAGTACATGTTATTTGTGAGCTTCCGATACTGGCTGGGGAACGGACAGGTAAAATAACTTGATATTGAAGTTATAATTTTTAATACTTGTGTAAGAATATAACAGAAATACCAATATTTATCTTAAAACTTATAAGTTCTAACGTTGGAACATTCAGGTCAGATTTGCCCGCCGCTCGAAGACCTATTACTTCGGCCCCGCTAGAAAGGCCTAGTTGTTCCTGAATTCTATCCTGTTCGTCTGCCCAGTTCTACATAAAATATTAGCGTAATGATCGCTATAAGGTGGGTGTAGGAGGGGTGAGGGGATAGCTTGAAAAAAAAGGTCATCTCGTGATACCAATAATACTCACAACGGGCACCTAGTGAAAGCCAAGATGTATTTCAAAGATTCAAAAAACGAGGAATAATGTAGAAAGTTATTTGTAAGAATCCCATCGATAACGTCTCCAAACTGGAATAAAGTATAAATCATCTGGGACGGCCGCACTAGCTCTGACTAAGCCCCAGACGGAGAGCAATCTGATGATTGCCTCGTAGCAAAGCCGTTAAAACAAGCATTATAAGAAGAAATTATCTACATCGGCGACTAAAATAACTAAAACAAATTCAATATTTTTATCATAGACATGGGCGACTAAAAAAAGGATCTCACTTTTTGTCAGCATCTAGTTTATACCTCTTTCATTTATTTTAGTTCAAGTATGTTATATGAGTAATAAATACATAACACTGAATATATCAAAAATTATCGTTGGTTGAATTAGGTAATATCGGTAGTTTCTGATAATTATATGTTATATGAACAATAAATACATAACAATATTAAGTTAAAAAATTATCGTTCGTAGATTGTGTATTATCAGTAGTTTCTGACAATTATCTGCCAACCAATGGCGCATTTATTTTGCTAGCAAAAAATTGTCCTACATTTAGGCGTTTACCGAAGGCTCTTTACCAATTAACAGATCGTATCTCAAATTACCGTAGATCCTGGTAATTACCAGGCATCTAACAACACTGGCTGACTGAACGATAAGCAGAGCATGAGCCACATCCTAGCCGAAACCGAAACCGGGTAGTGTCTACTACCGCACACGGCCACAGGGCACAGTGTTGCCAATAGAATAAAATATGAGCAGTTTCAGTGCATTTTCAGAATTTTACACTACACACACACATATCACCACTTCTAAATTAAATATATATGTTAAGGTAAATGAACGCTACAAACTTACTAAGTTTTCTTGTCGTTTTGTCTTTTTTTTAAATTAGTTTTTAAATTGTATTTAACTTTTTTTCATTTTTTTACTTTTATTTTCATTTATGGAATTCCTTTCGACAAATCTACAGTATTTTTTTGGAGCCAGAACATGGCGTCCACAAAATTCAAATAGTAGAAATCATCAAGTATGCCTAAAGGTCCTTCGTTTTAGTTACTGAATCCTTAGAGTAAGAATTACTCTAACACTGGAACCACTAATACCTACTAACAGAATTAAAATACATCTTGGTTTCCTGATATTAGTATCCGATAAAAGTGGTAGCTATATTATAATTTATAATATCATAAATAATTGTTTTCTTGGCAACACTGGACGTCCATTATCATCGTCATGCCGTGCCGGAAGTTGGTCCGGCGTATAATTTTTTTGACAAGCAATTTGTTTTGTAAGTTTGAGTGGACAGTTAAGTCAGTAGTGTTTAAAGTTTGTTATTTGGGAGCTGGGAGCTTTTTAGATGTTGGAATCCTCAAATTAAAATTCACTTTAATATGAGAGGGCTTTAAAAACCCGATAAAGATCATGAAACCAATCTGTGAGTCTTCAAATACCAAATAGGTAAGTATTCTTTTTATACTAACCTAACCTTTCATGTCCCTATAAATTTATCTTTTTAGAATTACATTCATGTTTTCAATTTGTCACTTATTCAACCAAGTCTATCGAAGAGTAACTCTGCTTACAGATTTATCCAACATACATTTACTACCTCCTTGTTCTAAAGATAAAGTTACTTTAAGCCATATACTTAGCTATTGTTCTTATAATAATAGGAATATGGCTGACATGCAACTGGGATGTAGTTGTTGTTGAACTAGTATTTTAAAATATGTTGTTTGTGCCTTGAGTGCAAATTTGGGTTGCTACTGTTTAAGAATTATTCAATCCGTTTTTTTTTATGAAATAGCAAAATATGAGTCATCGATACACGGAATTTATACGAATCTCGGTTTCACAAGGAATAAGGATTGCTAATTTCTATCGTTTTTCAGGAGCGTAGTAAAAATAACTAAAGGTATAATTGTATATAGTTAAAAGTCGTTTATCTACGGGCCGTTGCCTAATTAATCTAAAATATTCTGGAATATGATTCCTCAAGTAATTTTATGAAGAAAATATTATATAAATGTAACCAGTTTCGTTTTTAAGATACCTATTTCATAAAAAAAAAATATAAATATCTGTAAAACCCTGACGGATATTTTTCTGAAACTCAGTACGCATTTTCTCACTAAAATGGTTCAGTTTCAACAGTGGCGTTCGTATGAGTATTTGACGTTACCATTTTGTAAAAAATTATACTATGCTACTGCTTTAAAAAAATTGGTATTTTATTCTGCTTTACTAGTTACTAGTTAAATTTTAAATAAATCAATATAGAAAATATTATTATTTAAAACAAGGTACATACTAAACAATAATTTTTATACTAGATATTTTTAAGACAACTTAATGAGTCATAAAAAACATTTTCTTAATGAAATAAATTTGGCTTTAATTAATAAATAAATAAACAATAAATTTACCAGTGGCGTTCTTCATCACTAGAGAGAAATCACTATTAGTGTTTTATAAAACAAATATGAAACCCCTCTTTTTTTTATTCAGTTACTTTTTCTGCTTTAACAGTTAAAATTTCATAAAATTGATCTCTTGTATATTTTTGCTGTAGTAAGACTAGTAAAGCCTTTTCCGAAGTAAACTAAGTTTTAAATGAAAATTAAAACTTGTTGGAAATATTATTTACTTAAAACGAGGGACTGAATAATTAGTATTAATAACGGGGAGAGAATAAATATTATCATGTTTTTTATACTTATTTTGTTAAAAGTTTTATATTTTATACAGGGCCGTATTACCCATTAGGCCCAGGCCTAGAGCCCGTCGAAAAGAAGGCCTGCAGCCGCCTTGCTGCAACAAAAAACGTTTATATACTTTTTCCTTGTTTGAATAATATTATTATATTGAAGGAGGGGATAAGTTTCTGCTATATGGTAGAGAGGACTTTTTTTTGGTCGTCAATTTCCCACAAGCTTGGAGTACGTAAATACGTCTGTGCGAAAATAATTAATCCAGCACTGACTGCAATACTTTTAGGGGATAGGGCCGATAGGATCCCGTAATCTCAAGCGGGTCTATATATACTGGTACTGATTTTATATGCTTAACCAAACCAGTTTTAAATAAAATTTGTTTTTCAAATACTTACTTACTTATTTAAAATTTAATTTATCTCGAAATACTTTAGCAAAAATATCCAAGAGACCAGTTTTGTGTGACTTGAACTCGTAAAGCAGAAAAAGTAACAATTTAAAAAAAAACGATCGTAGCATTTTTTTTACAAAATAGTAACTAAGCAATTTTATTACCCCCACGAATCCCATGACTGATAGAGAACCAAATTTATTTCCATAAGAAAATGAATCTTTATCATTTATTAAGTGCAAAATTTCATAAAATATACAACAGACCAATTTTGTGTAACTTAAACTAGTAGAGTAGAAAAAGTTACCAATTTAAAAAAAAAGCAGTGGGGTAGCTTATATTTTTTACAAAATAACGGCAATTACTCCTACGAACGCCACTGATAAAACTGAACCAAATTTATTTCAATAAGAAATGTCATCTTTATAAGCTATTAAATTATACTGAATTTCGCAGAAATATCCGTTAGGGTTTTACTGAGCGAGGGTTTTACAGATATTTAGAAAAAATACATTTTTAAAATATAACGCCCTGTATCTTAAAAACGAAACTGTTTATGATCAATATTTATATCAGATTTTCTTCAAAAAAAATACTTAAGGAATCATCTCCTTAAATATTTTAGATTACTTAGGAAACACCCTGTATATATTTGCAAAACAATGCTCTTATATTAAAACTTCACAATACATTTTTTCGTAACAAACACCTCATGTCGCAACGAACAAGTGTAATGGTATTCAATAGCGTACCCAAAAAAGTTTTCGGAGGCAAATGATGAGTGGAAATGAGGACTAGGGTACCATATGTTTCAAACATATTTTTTCTGCTAAAAAGGTTTGAACCTCAGTTCCAACTCAACCACTTTCGCGTTCCTTCTCAAGTCTTAGAAGGGAGGGCATTTACTACCCCGTTTCGATGTTTGAAACATCTCGCTGCTGCTGCAAAACTCTAACCGTGACTATGACACACAAAAAACAAAAGAAAGTGAATCGTATTTTTTAAGATGTTTTTGTAGAGACACTTTAAAATTGATAAAATTTCCATAATTTTACAGGTGAAAGCTGAAGAAGTACGTATTGCATAATTCTGTTAGAGTACTTACTATACAACTACTACAACGTGCATTTTATTCATCGTATAGAATTTTTCAGTGTATTCTGAGGCACCACTAAAGCTCTTATTTTAAAAGTTAGAATAAAGCTGCAGAGTTCAAAAAAAAATTCCATTCTGGCCGTGCCCATATTTCCAATGACTAATTCTAAGGCTTAAATTTAAATTATAGAGTTAGGAGCTAAAAGTTATAAGATGACTTTAAACTTAAAAAAAAATTATAACAAGCTGAAAAATTTTTATTTTTTATTTTTCAATTTAAACGATTTAACGTCATACTTTTTCTTTTCTATAAAATTTAATGCAGTATTGTAAATATTCAAAACTAGCTTATACATTTTATTTCTTATAGAAAAAAAAGTCGTTTAAAAATAAAAGTTGTTAGAAATGTTTAATTAACAATTTAAAAATTACATTTATCTGAAACGAAAGTTATATTTTTTAATAGAACAAATAAAAATTAAAAAATCATTGATTTTTGAGTTTGGTATGATTTTTTTAAAGTTTATTCGAGCCTTTTTCTTCTAGCTCTCATTTTTTTTTTCTCCCTTAGTCGGGGGATGAAAAAAAAAATACTTGCACTTAGCGTTATCCGATACCTTCAACTATTTTACATAAAAAAATCAAGTTAACTAAAGTTCCGACTTAAAGGTTTATTGAATTGGACTGGTTTGTCGTCCTTAATAAAATAAACAAGTAGCTATTGGATCCGCCGCATATCTAATTTTGCCAGAATCACAATACTAATATTATATAAAAGCGTCATATATACAAAAATTAAAATGATGGGTAAAATTGAACAATACTTTTATAATACACAACTTTTTGTCCCTTAGTTTCCCCCTGCCCCATTAGAGATTTCACTTATTGACACAAGAAATGATTTGTGCCAAGAATCAAGATATTTAATAATTTCAACATTCCCTAAGATTTATAATAATCTAACGAGAAGATAGATCCCCCATGGCTGTATGTACCTCAGAGCACGGCGAAATTTCTTTTATGATGAATTACACTCCATACACTAAATTTTAAGTCAGTGTCACCGAACATTAACTAAAGACTTTATAAACTGTGGCAGTGTGTTAAAACCGAGGTTAAAGCATATCAAATGTATCTTGGAAGACTTACTAGAAAAAGATTCAAAAGGGCGCCTTTCCGCTTTTTTTTATTATTTTTTCTTTTAATATGCTTGCTATAGGGTACTTGGTGAACGCATTCAGGAGGAATAGGCGTACATATTATGTACACAAAAAGTTATTGAAAACCGGGTGTGTATTTATTAGATTACTTATATTAATATAAATAGGTTTTTACGAGTTGTAACTACCATTATTTTTGATAAAATACATAAAGTAAATTAGGTACTTAATACCAATTTTAAACTACTTAAGTCTTTTTAATATTGAACTACCTACTTTCGAAAAAGACTTAATTATTTATAAATACTGAACTACACATACAGTACCTCATCTCTGCTCCACATATATGGTAAAAGTGAATAAAGAAAACAGAAAACCTAATAATTGTAGAGTGGTGGGAAAATGAAAAATATAAATGAAGTTAATCATATTATAATTAATCTTGATGAAGACACTAACGGATCAAGCTCTGTGCGAAGAATGAATCTTAACCGAATTTTGTGTAGATAATGGACTCTGGGACGTAGACAGAAAATTCATTTTGGTGGTGGGCCAGTTGGGGGCACAAATAGTTCTAGAGGGGCCTATATACAGGGTCTGTCGTTAGTGTGTCAAAGTAGCATACTTTCCTACTAAGGATTTTTTTTACATTAATGATGGATCCTGTAACAAATAATATGTGCCAGTAATAAAAAATTAAAACGAATTTTCTACTTTTATTTTTTCGGTTTTTGAATTAAATAACATATTTTAAAAGTAAGTACCTTAATTAAACATATCTGAAGAAATATGTTTTTTCACTTTTATTTAATGTATAGTTGTGGAAGTATTACTCAAACTAATAAAAAATAAACATGAATAATATAAACCGTTAACAAAAAATACAAAAAAAACTTATTTTCCGCGAAAAAATCTATTACTCTTTGAAAATCTATGTTTTTTACCAATGACTTCTCAATTGATAAAATAGCCAAGTTTGAGAGTCTGTCATTTCCAATTCTATTTCTCAAAAAAGAGAAAGTTCGCTCACATCAAGCTCTAGAGACCGGGATTGTTACAGCGATTATTACTGTTTATATTTGCTTTGTTTTAATTAAGTAAGACTCAGCATATATTTGGGATTCTTACTAGTAGAGATATTTTGTGTTGTTGTGGTTTGAGTATTTTATTTCGTTAAAAATATTGTACTTGTGTGAGCGTACCGTATAATTTATTTTGACAGTCTAATGGGGGGGGGGGGCACAGGATAAAAAGGGGGTCCGTGGTTCCCAGGCCCCCCCTGTCTACGTCCCTGATTGGAGTTTGTTTTGTAAAGTTAAAATGTATTTTTTTTTATAGAAGAGAAAATTCCTTTTAGGAGAAAAACTTATTGGTAAAATGTATATTTCTTATTGTTAGTAAACATAAAATACAAAATGATTATTATTCATTAGTAGTATGTGTGAAATTGCGATTAAACGCTGTATTGTAGTTAATTTTATTCAAAAAAACTCGAATTTCAGTCCTGTCTATACCTGAACCTACCTGGCGATCAGTGGCGTATTTGGGGGCGGGGGGCTAATGCCACCCAGAGCTACAAGCCGAAGCAAAATGTTTGTAACTAAAATTAATTTTACCATACCTTCTAGAAGTGAAGGGTATACGATATCAACTGCCGAGCGTAGTTAGAGATAATTAGAATAAGAAAAAAATCAAACATGTTCCACCTCGAATATACAATAATATGCTCATTGCTCTTTGTATATCTAGATCCATTTAACAATTAGATTAAAAAAGGAGTAAACTGATCCAAATCCTATTTTAATAGAAACAATATTGATATAATATTTTAATTAAGTGGTCTGTTCGATCTGATAATTTTACATTCTTTAAAATTGCATGCCGTCGATAAAAGATTCACTATTTATCTAGGTATTAATATTATATTCTCGTCACTATGGCGAATGTATTTAAACATTTAATTATATGTTGTATGAATGATAAAAATCAACGTAGTATTTTTAGTAGTTATTTCAAATTATAATATCATTAATAGTTAATGAGCAATTTTATTATAGTTGTACTATTGGACCTTTATATATAAATATTAGGTATATAAAAAATGTATTGATAAAATGAGCCAAACAAAAAATATTTTAGATAAGAAATTGCTTGACTGTGTGCACGTCGGCAATTAAGGGAAAATTTTATTACCCGCAAAAGAATGCAATAAAAAATAGCATGCAAATTTAAGGTCTGTATAAAAATACCGTATTACCTTAAATTCTTTGAAATAACGGCAATATAACATCAACATACTCTCGTAAATAATTTTTTTTTAGAGTACACTTATGACTTTTGTCTTCTAAAATGTCCGTAAATATCTGAACTAAAATGAACATAAAGAAGTCCACAGTATAAAACCTCCCGTAGTGTTCTTTAGACTCTTCAATTAATTACTTTGACATAGGCAGGTAAATAAAAATTGAAATATGTCCTGCTTTCCTGCTTATCAAGGCATCAGACCGTGATATTCCACACCATTTTGTACGTCAAATGATATCAGTTATTTACAAAAATTACAATCAATTGCGAATACCTATTAAAAATTCTATGCATGATTC
Organism: Kuschelorhynchus macadamiae; assembly: GCA_030620095.1. Lineage (NCBI taxonomy): Eukaryota > Metazoa > Arthropoda > Insecta > Coleoptera > Curculionidae > Kuschelorhynchus > Kuschelorhynchus macadamiae. Next base: position 1,019,918 of record JAUTXW010000424.1, read on the forward strand.
TCATTTTTTTAAGAACCATCTTATAACTTATCAACATAAAAATTATGAAATAAATAGCAGTAAGTCAATATTTTTTTAAATATTTAAAACATTTGGTTTACACTACTGAAAACTTAATATATTTTCTACTACAGGAAAAGTTCTATCTAATGTTGCAAAATATCCCTATAAATGAAAATATCTACATTGATATGTCACCAAATAGTTTTTTTAAATATCTGTAAAACATTTATAACTTTTGCAAAAGGATAAGATTTAGATAAGATTAGAACTATTAACTTGCAATAAGTGGGTTCAAAATTAAACAACCGTTTCCAATTTTCATCGTTAAAAGTAATTTGCATCAAAAAATATTTTACTACTAGTGAAGAGTCTAGAGAAAAATAAATAATAAATAAATATACAAATTACCAAAATAGATATTATGAAAAAATTACTTTGGAATAACAATGTTCATTTGTATCCCAAAAGCTTTCACCAAGCCGAAATTATCCTAAAAATATTTTAATAAATAAACAAGAAAACTGAGATTTATGGAACCATCGATTACCATAATAATTTCAAAACAAATAACTACAAAATCGAACTGTATATGTGGTTCGGAGACGTGACAAAACATTCGACAAAATATGTCCTAAATACATATGTTATTGAAATATTGAGGGGTCATGTAAATTAAAGTATATTTCAAATCATACGTGACAACACCGATTGTAGAATAACAGTTAAAACAGGACACTTTACAACCAAAGCATTAGCATAAATAATGAGTTTTAAGTTAAATGCTAAGAAAATATAGATTGATATGCTTTTGGCATATTGACGATGCTTTGTTTGGAAAATAAATCTACTATTATTGCTACAAATTTTCAATCAAATGTGTTGATTATATTTTGAGAACTTAAAAATATAAGTCGTAGTCACTGCCCTTTGACAACATACACAACAGAAAGTGGTAGGAATTGAAAGGAATTCCCGTTTTTCATAAGAAACAAAATATAGAAGCAAATACATATTAATATATTAACAGCAAAATAAGAATTTATATGATACCATAAGGTGAAACAGGAAAGGAAGCTATGCGATCAAGACGTTTCCCAACATTTGGAATAATTTAAATAAAAATTCACATCCATCCACCAGATAACTCCACTTTACAACGTTTAGAATTCAAAATTCAGGTTACATGCAGGCAAAGACAAAGAGGTCCTATATATTGGGTCATTTCATGTCTACATAAACTGGCTAAACTTTGTATTGTTTTTACTTCCCTCGTAAGTTGGGAGTGTCGTAATCGCGAAAAATCGCTCTCCGAGATTTTTGCAGATCTTTGCGTTTTTGGGTCCCTGGACCCCTAGAATCATGTTCTCCTATTTTCGTCAGTCTATTATTTTGTCTCTACGCGGCATAGCTCAAGAAGTACTCATACGATTTACCTCAAATTTTGAACAAAAATAAGGGTTCATATGGGGATGAAATGGTTACAGTTTGGGAAAAATCCAATATGGCGTAATAAAATGGCGGCCTCACAAAATGTAAAAAAAATTATTATTAAGAAACTACTTATGGAATGGACATCAAGATTTGCTTAAAAATAAAATGTGATATAGGGATAAAAACCATTTTTGTTAATGTGTGTCTAAGACTATCCTAGATAGATTAGTCTGAATGCTGAAAGACATAATTTTGTATTTAATGTATATTTATATATTTATACCTTGCCACAAAGTTATAAAGAAGTCCTGCTGTGTGTGTTGTGACTTGTGTCCTAGCTAAAAATACGAGTCTAGTGCATTTTTTAAATTAATTCGAATAACGCAACAGGAACAAAGCATATAGCATATACCTTAAAATTAACAGTTAAGTGATGTCATGAAAATATCCGAACAAAATTTAATTTTGAAAAAAAAATACATTGTTGAATCTTAAAATCTAAAATATATATTTAACGTTGAAATATGTAAAATATATGTTTACAATTATATTAATTATAAAAAATCTTACCACATAATTAATTCTTGTTTTGCAGGTTTCACAAAAACAAAAAAATTCAAACATCACGACACTCAATTAAAAAGACGAAAGCCGACTAACCATCTAAGCACGGTGGTGTTTATATTTGGGGCAGTATCGTTAATTTACTTCCGCAGGTAATAAAATTATTTCCTATTACTACTGAAACAATAATAAGAATTACTATTTCTAACATCCTGTGAACGCATATTATTAGCGATAAATCACTTGCAAATGCATATTTAGGTGTCTGTACCGACAAATTGATTTTTGATAATCCGTTTTATATAAAACGTGACAAACTATGTTTATTAACATTTTTTTTTGGCTTTTTGCAACTCAATAAAAATATTCAACTTTAAACTGATTGAAACAGGTATTTAAGAAAATTACATATCTTAACATGGGGACTTGTCTGCCCCGAAATGTTTCAATACATAATATAAAGAATATTATTTAATCAATAATATGAAATTGTGTCATTACCCTTAAGTTTTTATTGACACATAGCAGTTGTACAAGTACTTTCGTCCTTTCGGGACTCGTCAATGCGCTGATCGGAAGAGAAAAGCATTTATAATAAAAAAGTATTGATTTCAAAATTTGACAGTTTGTTTGACATGTAACCTAGATACAAAAAAATGTTATTTTGTAGCCAACTATAATGTTTTTACTTTCCTGGTAAGAAGAAAGTATTGTAATCCTGAAAAAATCACCCTCCCAAATTTTGGAAGCTCTTTGCGTTTTTGGGTCTCTGGTCATTTTGTCTCTGCGCTTCATAGTTCAAAAACTGCTTATTCGATTGACTTCAAATTTTGATGAAAACACAAAAAATTGTTACATTTTGGTTAAAATCCCCTATGGCGGAACCAAAAGGCGGCCTTACAAAATGTAAAAAAATCATTAAGAAACTACTTGTCGAACGGACTTGGCAGCCTAATGACATGTTTAAAAATTCAGTACCAAAAAACTACTTATCCTATTGATTTGAAATTGGCCTAATGAAATGTTTAAATATCCGGTAAAATTCTATTTCTTCGGTTAAAACCTTTTAAAAGAGGAAAATAATAAAGGTCATAATTTATTTTTTGCAGATTACGTAAATAATATGGAATAATAAAATGGGAAATAAATAAAAATAATAATAGTAATAATAATACAATTAAAAAAAGTAAATAAATTAAAACCTTAAACAAGTTGAAGAAATTGACTGTTTATTGTATAAGTATATAAGTAGCGGAATTCTGTACGAGGGAAGTTGTGGATAGAGGTGAACTTACTGATTTTTACTTCCCTCGCAAAAGGGAAGTATTGTAATCGTGAAAAAATCACCCTCTGATATTTTTTCCAAATCTATACGTTTCAGGGCCCCTAGATGCCGAAAAACATATTTTCTCGATTCCGTCGGTCTCTCTATCTGTCTGCCTGTCTGTCTGTTCGCGGGATAGCTAAAAAACTATTTTCCCGATTGACTTCAAATTTCGGTCAAAAATTAAGGGTCATATAGGGATGACGTGGTAATATTTTGGTAAAAGTCCAATATAGCAAAACAAAATGGCGGCCTAGTGAAAGAGTAAAAAAATTATCACTAACAAAGTACAGAGTGTTCCAGCGAGGACTGAACAGGGACCTATTTTCGACCTTCCTTGTATTTTGGAAAAATTCAAAATAGCCAATCGATGTATTTTTTCTTGTAGAATCCAAAAATATCATCGAAAAAATATTTGAACCAGAAACAAAAGAGTTACGCTATGCATCAGGTGTTTTTTAAATGGAATGTATCGTTTTTTTATACGATTTTTGGAAAGAGTGATTTTTTTTATGTCCGTTCTGATTAAAAGATTTGATTTTGCGATAGCTGTTTATATTACATTTTAATGTTTTACAAACTAAAATTTTAGCTTCATCTGTTTAAAATATGCGATAGGTTGGTATAGGTGATCAAGGTAAAATGACGTTTGAATGCTTTGTCAATAAAAATTGACATTATTTTAATTATTGTCGAAGTCTTCACCTAAAAAATATATATTTGACTCTGATCGAAATGAAATACTCTTTGGACGAGAGACTACAGATTGTTATGCTATTTTACAATTGCCAAGAAAATGCAAGAGAAGCAAGAAGAAGATTTATTGCAAATTTTCATAGAAATATATCCATCAATACAATTCTAAGGATAAAAAAACCTATTTGAGGAAAATAAAACTTTACATGATAGAAAAAGAAATATACAAAGAAGAAGAAATCGAGACCAGGCCATTATAAATTATTTTCAAGTTAATCCAACCAAATCTATTTCGGATGCAGTTCGGGAAGTTCAGTACGGTGGCGGTGTAAGGCGCAGAAGAGTTACCCGAGGGACTGTTCACAGGACTCTGAAAATTCATAAATTTAGGCCTTTTCGTATCCTTCCACTTCAGCACCTAACACCGGCACAAAAAGAACTTCGCTTCCAATTTGTTTCTCAAATGGTAATTCGGCAAGAAAACGAAGACCCTGATTTATTCAAAAATATTGTGTGGACCGACGAAGCTACTTTCACAACATCGGGAGTATTCAACAGACATAATAGTCACCACTGGGCCGTTGAAAATCCAAAAAAGTTCCAGACTATTAAATTTCAAGGGAGGAATTCTATTCATGTTTGGTGTGGAATAAAAAACAATAAAATTTTGGGACCAATATTTTTTAACGGGACTTTAAATGGGCACAGATATTATGAGTTATTAGAAAACGAAATTGAAAATTTTTTGGAAGACTTACCATTGACAGAATATCAGAATTTAATTTGACAACATGATGGGGCGCCTCCTCATGCCGTGCATGATGTGGTTCAATTTTTAAATCGGCGCCATAACGAATGGATAGGGCGAAATGGAACATATGCTTGGCCGCCCAATAGCCCCGACCTCTCAGTTTTGGATACATTTCTTTGGGGCCATTTGAAGAACGTCGTATACAGACAACGAAACGAAAATATTCAAGAGATCATGGGAAAAATTGTCGATGAAATAAACCGCCTTAACCAGAAAAATCATATTGTAACAGCAAGTTTAGAAAGGCTACAAAGGGGTTATCGATGTTGTTTCGAGAAAAACGGCGGTCACATTGAAAACTTATGTTATTAGTAGTTTTATTTTATTATTTAATAATTATTTTTTATTGAATTTCTTTTTCTATCATGTAAAGTTTTATTTTCCTCAAATAGGTTTTTTATCCTTAGAATTGTATTGATGGATATATTTCTATGAAAATTTGCAATAAATCTTCTTCTTGCTTCTCTTGCATTTTCTTGGCACTTGTAAAATAGCATAACAATCTGTAGTCTCTCGTCCAAAGAGTATTTCATTTCGATCAGAGTCAAATATATATTTTTTAGGTGAAGACTTCGACAATAATTAAAATAATGTCAATTTTTATTGACAAAGCATTCAAACGTCATTTTACCTTGATCACCTATACCAACCTATCGTATATTTTAAACAGGTGAAGCTAAAATTTTAGTTTGTAAAACATTAAAATGTAATATAAACAGCTATCGCAAAATCAAATCTTTTAATCAGAACGGACATAAAAAAATCACTCTTTCCAAAAATCGTATAAAAAACGATACATTCCATTTAAAAAACACCTGATGCATAGCGTAACTCTTTTGTTTCTGGTTCAAATATTTTTTCGATGACATTTTTGGATTCTACAAGAAAAAATACATCGATTGGCTATTTTGAATTTTTCCAAAATACAAGGAAGGTCGAAAATAGGTCCCTGTTCAGTCCTCGCTGGAACACCCTGTACTTATCCAACGTATATCGAATGTTGCAAAAAAATCAAGTATTATGTAGAAATCAACTGGTAAAATTTTAATACGAATCCAAGATGGCGAACAAAACGGCGACCTAATAAAATATTTAAAAATTCAGCCTGAAACAAACTACTTAATAAACTGATTTCAAATAGTGTGCCATAACTAATTGTGGTACAGAGATGAACTAGTACAACTGTGGTGTTAATTCAAGATGGCGGAATAAAAAATTGCGCCAAATGTTTGTAATCAGAAAATAATCACCTCTCAGGTTTTACATATCTTCACGTTTTAACGTCCCTAGATGCCAACAAATACGTTTTATTTTACCAAAATGTTACCAGGTCATCCCCATGGGACCTTTAATTTTCAACCAAAATTTATAGTCAATCGGGTAAGTAGTTTTCTAGCTACGCCGCGAACTGACAGACAGACCACCGGAATTTAGCAAACATATTTTTGGCATTTAGGGACGTAAAACGCAAAGATACCTAAAACCTAGGAGGGTAATTTTTTCATGATACAAAAATTTTATTTCGCTGTCATTTTGTCTTTTATCAAAGAAAATAAAATGAAGCCTAAGCTATTTAGTTTCAGTAAAGTTTAATAGATAATTTAAATTAACTATATAAAAAGGATTAGACGCAACCAATACCGTTACCAAGGAACATATTATTATACTCTCCCGTTACGTTAGAAAAACGCACATAACTGAGACATTCTTGGAGTTAAGTATACAGCATGACCAGCAGTTCTCATTATATGGGAAATTTTTTTAATAACTGACATTTTACATGCTTTCGCCTAAATCCTATGGGTTGCAGCCGAAACTCTCCGGAGCCCCATTGGTGTAGGCCGCGTGTATCGAATGAGTCTATCAAAAATAAATAGGTAAATTCAGGATTGCTTACATTCGGAAAATTAAAAAATTAAATATATCTTTAGCGCTGAAATTTAGCATATCGCTATACAATCAAAATAGAAAAAATTTTTCCTTTCTCACTTTTCGAAATTTTGAGAAAAAGTGCGGTTCTCTACGGTTTTTTGAGAAAACGTTAAAGAAAGGAAAGAAAAAGAAAGTTAACATTTGACAGGCAAGATAAATCACCCGAATAACTTTTTTATTGGGATTTGACATTATTTTTCGAGCAAAAACTTTTTGCCAAATCAAATTTTACATGAGTCAAGTATTAAAAAAATCCCATACGATGGGCGAAGTTTACTGGTCACACTGTATATATACAGAGTTTTAGTATATATTTTAAATGGGGCCTATAGGCTCCATTTTATAAGATAAAAAACCATTGCCTATGAAAATACTTTTGTCAGAATTAGAACCGGCAACACAAGTATAAAGTTTTTGTGAAAGACCATAGGCAGGAAGTTCGTTAAGAATTGCCTCATAGCAAACTTGATTGAATTCTTTCGATATATCGAAGGTCATACTTTGGGTTTCCCCATGGAATTGTTCCAGTTATGAGTTATAAAGGCAAGACATACACAAATTATTCAACACTCTGTATCTATATCTCTTTTATGCCAGGGAACGAAAGGAGGATCCAGAGGGGTGCCTTCGGGGAATTGGAAGAGGAGGTTTGGGCTTGATCTGTCGGCTTTTTGCATTTGTCTTAGCCCGTGCAAGGAAACTCCTATTAAGCAATTTTTTCAGAACAATTCTTAAAATATATTTTTCTGCATTGAGAAAATAATGAAAAAACGTGTAAAAAGATGCTGAATATTTACACTTTGAAAGTATAAGTTAAAGGAAAAACATACAGCCATTAAATTAATGTGCTACACGACATCTCTTCCTATTTAATATTTTTGGGTATCTCCACCCCCAATTTAAAGTTGAGTGGATTAACGTCATCAAAAATACGCGTTTTCTTATTGTCCCTACTAAATAAAAATATGCAGTCAACTGATATAAAACTTTTTTCTAACTTACAAATTAAATACAGGGTTCCCCATAATAGGCTACCCATTTTACACACAACTCAATAAAATTCTTAAAACTTAATAAAACAAACATTTTCGTACTTTTAATTACAATCTACTTTTTGGGATTTACTGTAACATACGACTTATCCTAAGTTTTAAAAATTACGTCGTTTAAGTGACCGCCATCGACATCAACGCACTTTTCAAGATTGGACAAGAAATGATTCATGACACGATGAAGCAAGATCTTATTTGTTCGCCGGACTCCTTCAGCAATTCGGACTTTGAGTTCTTGCAATGGATGTTTTCTACACGAGTTGCAAAAACCTTTGCCTTCAATTAGCCCCACAGAAAAAAGTCTGGTGCAGCTAAGTCTGGGGACGTAGAAGGCCAATTTAAATCTCCAAATAGTGAATTTAAATAAATTTCCATCTTCAAAAAAATATGGACCAATAATGCCAAATAATCCTACCGCACACCAAACAATAACTTTTGGATTATAGAGATTGTTTGTAATGATTTCTTGATGATTTTAGTTTGACCAATACCTAAAATCCTGTTTATTAACCATGCCATTCAAATAAAAATTTTTTGACAATTTTTCCCACTTTTGTGACAAGCGCCTACTAGATTAATAACATGTTGATTAAAATCCCAAAGGCCCTAGAAGGTAATGATATAAATAAAAACGTACTGATTTATCTCATATAGAATTTATTGCAATATCAAAATAGGTAGTATATTATGGATAAACGCAAAACCTTGTGCAGATAAATTAAAATCTCTTGACATATAGGACAGAGTTTTTGTAAAATTACTCGCCGATACATAAAAATTTCTAATTTTAATATTATTTCCTAAACATTATACCTTATTATTAAGTACTTTTTTCTTATATTATTTGCGCGATTCATTCACTGAAAATAAAATTATTGAAATTTTTATAGATGATTAAAACGAAATACATTTTTAAAAAACACTTACCCTGGGAGAATGTTTTTTCGGAATAAGAATGAACTCCTGCAATTCACTACATAAATGATCATAATACATTCGGTCTTTCCATTTTGCAAACGAATTCATGATCAAAAATAATATTTTTTTATTTCCCCGTTTGTTTATTTCTCTTGCACTAGCGAAGCGTCCGATTTATTAGCCCGAATATTTCCGATTTCTTATAAATGTCGTGCCAAGTGTTAAGCTTAAGCGACATCTATTTATTGTTCTAGCGGAAGGGAATTATTGCAATAATTATCAATAAAAATAACGATTTGTTTATCAATTTTATTTAGGTTTGATTTGTTTTATTGTTCGGCCGAGAATTTTCATTACGCATTTTTTTTTTCAGCGTATCGGAATGTCTTGTCATAAACTATAAGTATAGTGTTTGTTATTAAACGCATTATACACATAGGTTTATTGCTAAAATATGTTAATGTGGTTTGGAATGGAGATTTCAAAAAAATATACAAAATAACGCGTAAATATCCAGAACTTATGTTTGAGAAATATTTAGATTTGCTGAGCAAGACGAGGCTTTTTAATACATATTTCTTGTCTTGTCAGTTAACAGGTTCAAAGCTACAGTCGTTTACTTACCTAGTTGATACAAAAGTGGTCCAATTTTGCGTTTTGGCTTATAGCGAAGTTTAAAAACCCCCTTTTTCTAAAATATTTTAAGGTACTTGGTGAATTAAATTAAATTAATTTTGTTAACGTAGTTGGGTATTTTCGAAATCTGAATGTACAGGGTGTCCCAAATTCGACTAAATGCATGGGATCTCAGAAACCGTAAGAGTCGGTTATTTTAGGCCAAAGTTGCGTGTTTGTGGGCTGAATTAATTGCCGCTTACAAATTTAAGAAAATGGGAGTACTTTCGCAAATATTCGAAAAAAAAAGACAATCCAAATGTTTTATTTTATTTTTTCCTGACGTTATTTACAAAGGGAATGCCGAACAAATGTCACTTTAACGTTGGCACTTTTTGTCCTTTATAAAACTACAAAATCTTAATTTTTTAAATATGACCCTGGATTAGTAACCCCACTTTTAAATAGCCCTTGACCATCCAAATCAACGATGTGACACAATATACCTTGCTGACGTTTTGATTCCTAAATTACATCATCAGTGCAGCAATTTTTTCTTCAATACGGCTCTGTTCTTTTTGTGGAGAGTTGGATTTCATATAATATAGGACTTTTTAATCATTATTATAAAGACAAAATAAATAATCCTTCAAGATGAAATCATATTTTTTTAGTAATTATAACATAAACTTAATGCTGTTTTACTTAAACCTAATTTATATTGACTATTTAAAACCTACTGAAACCTAACTCTAACCACAAAATATATTAAAATATAAATTTTTTCTGTTTCTCTGCGTTTATAAATAATTTTTTGCAGTAAAATATCGAGCATTGGACATGCAGGAATCGCTCTTGATTTAAAGCTGTCCGAATACTTATCAGTTTATCCATTCCTTAAAGGAAATGTTAAAATAGCTATGATTAACCTTTAATAAACTAAATATTTATAAATTAGGAGAAAGGAATTATTTACCTTGGGACTATTCCACTTATTAAAAATTAAAAAATCCAAAAATTGCACTTCTTTTTGATTTATTAAATAAGCCAGGGGCGTCTCTAGAGTTTTTCGCCAACTGGGCGATATATGCAAAATGGCTCGTTTAGTAAAAATAAGCGAATCAAAAAAGGTTTTTTTTTCAGGTTAGAAAATTTCATAATTTTCTGTCACGCCTTATATTAATAAATAAATTAGTACCTTACAAGATTGAGCTTACAGTGAAACTGACGGAATCTATTTAGCTTTTTAGGGTTTACTGAATTTAACATAAGGAAACTAGCTAGTTTATGTAGTTGGTTTACAAATTATTGTTAGTTAAATTTAAAGATCTTTTTTTAATGGAGGCAAATATTTATTACAAATTTTGGAAGAAGTTAATGAACACAATCGCCAGAACATATTGTTTTTGATAAAAAGTAACGTATGCCAAAAGCGTGATGAGTTGGTACCGTTCTTAATATAAAATTATATTAGAAATGTCACTAAAGCTTGATCTCCTTTAGAGGTATATTGTATGTTTAAGTAGACGTAGCCAAAATCACACGAGTATTTAATTAATTAAATAATTAGCTTGAAAATAATTTAAGTTATGCACGGTAATAAAAAATCATTATTTCAAAAACAGGGCCGTATTGAAGAAACAATGCACTGATGATGTAATTTAAGGATCGAAACGCCCCAGCAAAGTATAATTTGTGATATCGTTGATTTGAGGAGGTCAAATGCAGTATAAAAGTGAAGTTACTAATCCAGTGTCGTATTTAAAAAAATATTTTGATGATAAGGACGATTCACTTTGTAAATAAGGCCAGGAAAATACATTTCGATTTTCTGTTTTTCTTTTCAGTTACTCGGATTTTCTGAAATTTGTAAGAGGTAATTAATTTAGCCCACAAATACGCAACTTTGCCCCAGTTTAACCGACTTCATATCGCTTATGGTTTCCGACATTTCCATGCATTTAGTTGAATTTGGGACACCCTGTACAGGGTTTCTGATTATATTTTGAACGGGATGTTGTTTGGAAAGGCAGAAAAGAATGTTACATACAAGGTAGGTTTTGTCTAAAACCCCAGGATTTGGTAAAAAAAATCACAAATGACAATTGGTAAGTGAGAAATGAGTAATAACTTGAAAGAGAAAGGACATTCTAACTTCTAACACAAAAATATCAATAGAAAAGAAGTATATTGTTTTTTATAGCAGGCTTTTGAAAATTTTCTCGGCTGTCTTTAAAGAAAAAGTTTTTAAAGCTGGAATATTTATAATCAGCAAGAAGAGGTCAATTTACTTAATAATAAAAAATATTATCCAAGGTATTCGATTTAAAATTACAAAGTCGATGTTCATTGTTTTACTATGCAATTATAATTTGTTATTTTTTTAGCAAATCCTTGGAGTTGAGATGAAAGCTTAAAGCATATGTATTTAAATTCTTTTGTTTGTAAACCCTCTCTAATTCCTTACTCTCACAATAATTGTTATATGTTTGCATGTCGGTTTATACGGCATATGTCCAATTTTAGTTAACATTTTGGAAAATATGTTATTGATATTAGAGCAAAAAGTTTGTCTTTACAAAATGTTTTATTTGTCCCAAAAATAAAATAGGCCTAAACATTGTGAATATCTTATACAGAGTGCTTAAAAAAATAAAAATTGTATATAGCATTAATTAAATATGTAGACAAACTTAATTTAAGAAAAAGAGTTCCTGTAATTTTACACATTTTTATGTATTTCCTTAATGGTAAAAGCTACTTATTTAAGTCACTCGGTATTTTTCAAATTAACTCTATGGTAATCTTCTCAAGTTTTTTCAACACAAAAATGGTATGTCATTGTAAGCCAAGTGGGAAGATTTAGGGGCGTGGCGAGGCGATTGAAGTATGTTTGGGAGGTTGGAAAATCCGACTGAACTTAAAATTGTCTTTAATCATTGTCTGTTAGGTGGAAGGTGGCTTATTGAAGCCATAGCGCCTAGGTCCCGTTGGGCCCCTTGCCTTAAACATGCTCCTCGGGACATCACTCATTGTAGGCCGTCCACCAGGCCAATTTTACAAATACGCGATGTTGCCTGGAAGAGCGTCTCTTGACCTGGCAATAGTAGGTTCTTGTTCTCAACCTCTGCAAAGATGATTTCTGTTGTTAACGGCAGGTTTCCTTTATTTATTTTTTATTTTCACACTTTTATTAATCTTTTAAATTGATTTCCCTGTATGCTTTTAACCGTCACTAATTGAAACCATCTTGAAATTAACTCAAAAATGTATGTATAGTAATAAATTAAGGGCTGACTTTGACCACATTTTGTGGTTAAGTTATTGGAGGAGCCGCGAAATGTCATAAGTGAAAACATTTCGGAACCTTTCCTTTGAAATATTTGGAAAAATGTCCCATAACGGGAAATTTTTTTAAAATTAATTTTTAATTTATCAGACATCAGGCTTTTCACTTTTCAGAAATAATTAATCAAAATTACTAAAATAACAAATCGTGGAAAAATAAGTGAAAATGATAGAGCTTAAGGTAGGCACATGAACTTGAATCATTTCCTCCTTATAAAACCACAAAATACACAATATTCGATATGTATAATATGTTTATTATTACTAACGCAATGTAACAAAACGATACTAACTACAAACGCGGTTAACTTGTATCATATTTTCGAATTAATTCTCTTGGAACTTAAACTTTAGAGGTTTAAATGTGTCATGTCACTATCGCCAAATTAAAAAAAATACGCTTGTAGGAATTTTGGGAGAATATTACGGAAACTTTCCTTGGCAAGATTCAAAAACAGACAGTTCTTCGTTTGCTACATACGTTTTTTGCTAGTGGTAAAAAACCTTCAAAAGATGCATCCGGCTCATTAATGTTATTTGCGACTAACCAATGTCGGATTCGGCCGCCTATCGAAAAAAAAGATTCCCATACCCTCTAGGCTCAAAAACTCTGCGACTCTCCCAGGTGAAGCGTATTTCTCGTCTGTCTCGTTTTCCGCTTAGAACAACTGCCTCGGGTTTTTTCTGGAGCCACGAGTTGGATTCCATCCAAACATGGATCATCTCTAGGGCTGCATTGGTTTTATGTGTCATATCTTTCCTGTTTACAGCCAAGACAACAATAGCCAAGTCGTCTGCGTAACCGGTGTGTTCGAAGATAGTACATAAGTACATTATTTGTCCAATGAACCTTAAAACTTTTCGCGACCCCTGCTATACAAAGTTACACAAGATTTTTTATTTTAAATGTAATATCATATACAATAAAATTAAATAAAATACGAAAACGAAACGTGTTATGTTTTATGTTTGCTATTACAGTGGTTCCTTTGTCGTTTAAAACTGCTTTACCATTCATGGAACCTGGTGGTGTAAGCGGAAACTTTTTATATTTGGAAACTTCCCAATTTCGGAAAGAAATAATTCGTTTTGGGAAACTTTCCTTTCGAATTCAGGAATCATGGTTCTTGGGATTAGACCGGGTCAAATTTGGAATACTTTCCGACGAGGCATCTTCACTCTACGAGATCAAAACACTGAACTGTTTAGTATTCTCGTCCAGTGGAGACCCATGAAGATAAACAATTTAGAGTTATATCCCGTGCAATGAAGATTCCGAAAATGCCTCGTTCCGTCGCAGACGAAACATCATCACAAATTAATTTTTGTTTAACAAGGTCTTAACGCAAGAACCATCACTCCTTGAACTCGCTTTGAAGGAAATTTTCCGTGAATATTCCCCCAAACTTCCCACGTAATTTTTAAATTTGGTACTGGTTTAGAGACATATGGCAGTATTTTTTAGTTTTCGACTTGTGATATGTAGCTTAATTTCTTAACCTCTAAACTTCAAGTTCCAATAGAATCGATTCGCAATTTAACTAAAATTATGATTATAGTTTTGATTGCCAAAGTTAAGAACTAAGTATGGGTTAATCCTCTCTCTGTGGTTATTTTTGACTTCTTACATTGTTCTTTGAGTTTATCTGTTTACTTTTATTAGTATTTTATTAAGTGGTTTTAGGAGTTTTAGTCTGTCTGTTGACATGTCTGTCTGTCGGCCTGTCTGTTCACGACAAGGCAAAAAATTAAAGGTCGTAATGTGGATGAACTTGTAATATTTAGGTAAAAATCCAATATGGCCGAACAACATGGGGGCCTAGTGAAATGTTAAGTTACTGCTACTATTACTACTAAAAAACTACTTAACCAATTAACCTCAAATGTACAAAAATTAACTGTGACAACATAGTGATAAAGGGTTAAAGAAGGGTCCTAGTGATTGATGAGAAAATGCTTCTGAAATAACCAATTTTCAAGGTACTCATTTTTTTTTATAAATTTGTCACCGTGTATATGGTAAACAAAAAACATCTAAGTCAATCCGATTAAAATTAACAAAGTTACACGAAGTTAAAATTGTATAAAAAAGGGGGTGCCTCACTTCGAGTCTAGAGCGGTTTTATTAGCAGGTTTAACTGATATTATAACGGACGGAATATTAGTTTTTGAAAAACATAAAATTGTCACCAACGATCTCACGAAGATATTACGAAACAGGGAATCATTAATCAAAAATACATATAAAACAATATATCCTTATGCCAATTAATGAGGCGACCTACACGTCTCGTGTGATTTGCCTAGAGTGACATTTGCATATATAGTGATATTGTTAGTCATTGCATGCACTAGAGAGGCTTAAACAAGAAAAATTAGATCATGGCAAATGCAAACGTCGTGGAAATTATTATGTAATTATAATTATAGACGTCTAGTCATAGATTTGATCTTAAGGATGTGTTTCTATACGTTGCAGTCAGTAGACGTAACTTTCGCTTCAACCAGTGCATATGGTAAAAAACACAAAAATATGAGTTAGCTTAGATAGGATTACTGCTATTACTTGATTATTCAATATTACGATATTACAATTCAAGTGCCACTGATTAATTATTCGTTTATATACCTACAGTATTTCTCATGTACACAAGTGCCAGTAAAATTACCTTGTACGCAAGTGTTACTATATACAAGCATCCCTAATTCGACGACTCCATAAGGTTTGCATTTATAACCTACTGCAAGAAAGCGTCCATATTCTCTAAGAGACCTGGTTTCAAATGACTAAACTAGAAAGAAGACACAAAATCTCAGTCTCAGTCAAAAAGAATATAATTCGGTAACACGTGTTTCGCCTTTTCAGGCATCATCAGACTCGCAATTAATATAACAATCAAGAACTATTACTATAAATATACAAAATTCTAACAAACCTTCGACATATCGAATGTCAACAGGTACTGCAGTACCTCAAAAATGTTGACATTCCGTATGATGCAATACTAATTTCCTTAGATGTAAAAAATTTGTTCCTCAGCATACCCCCCAACGAATTCGTTAACTTGGTAAAGAGTTTACTAGACAAAACTGCTCTATCAGCACTAGTAAGAGAGAATCTCGTTTCTCTGCTCTCCACCGTACTGGACCAAAATTTTTTTAAATTTAATGGCTTATTTTTTATACAGTTAACGGGTCTAGCGATGGGTTCCTGCCTTTCCCCTTTTCTTAGTGAGATTAAAGTTTTTCAATAAATACAAACTTTCCTTTAATATTATTCACTCTAAACCAACACTTAAAAAATGCTTCAAAGGTTTAGCATTTTTTGGTAATATTTCAATGCAGGTGGCTAAGTTTTTCAAACATTTAGATGTCTCAATTGCTTTTAAAACAGTGAACTCACTTAAGAGACATCTAGAAATGACCAAAGATAAGACCGAACATCTCTCAAAATCAGGGGTTCTCTCGTTACTGCTGTATATGTCGGTCAATCAGGGAGAAGGATTTCCACTAGGGTCCGGGAACATCTTAGCCTTTTCGATAAATATAAAAACACTGATATCACCGAGAGAAAGTCGGCTTTTGCTAACAACTGGACACCATTTTTCTATTCCAAACAATGTTAAGATACTACACGAATGTTTAAAGAGTAAAAAACTGGATTTGTTAGAGAAGATGGAAATTACAAGCGCTAAGAGAAGCCCAGTTTTACATTGTATTAACGATGTCTTCAACTTCGAACCTCAACTAATTTTTAACAATCTTGGTACTAACAATAATCGGCAGGAAGATAATGTATAGACTTTTTATTGGGCCTGGTGGTCAGTATCTCGGCCTCTCACGCCGGAGATACTGACCACCTTATATTTTTTGTCTTTTATTTGCGCGTGTCAATACCTTACTTTCTTAACCTCATCTCAGTGTGTATTTTAACATGTGTCGTTATAGTTGTTTGATTTGTTCTTGTAATTTTATTTAATGTCGAAGGTTTGTTTGAATTTTGTATATTTATAGTGATAGTTCTTGATTGTTATATTAATTGTAGGTCTGATGATGCCTGCAAAGGCGAAACACAAATTCTTTTTGACTGAGACCGAGACTTTGTGTCTTCTGTCTAGTTTAGTCATTTATAACCCAGATATAGAATTCCATGGTATTATTTGTTACTAAGTACTAGAGATTAGATAATAATGAACTTATAGAAAACGACAATTAAATACTATTTTATCAGGTATGACCAATTGGCTGAGGTGTACACGAAATGGGCAAATCTGAAACTTTTCAATCTTCGACAAATCTACTACAAAATAATCGCATATATGTTTTTGTTCAACTTAAACTAGTATTATTCTTATTGTGTCACTGCCTTTTGACTCTGAAATCGTAGTTAAAGCTGCATAGAATACTAGAAATGCTTTTCTATATCGTAGATTGATTGGATACCTCAAAATTTATACTGTTGCCATCGTAAGAGGCAAAAATCGAAAAACAGTTGGCTGAACCTCATCAGTAGAAAGATTTCGTGCAATATTTTCAGAGTTAGGAATGCCGAAAACCCTAACGGTAACATTTCAGTACGAATCCAAAATGGCCAAACAAAATGACGACCTAACAAAATGTTTAAAAAATCAATCTGTAAGAACTACTTAATGGATTGATTTCAAATTTTGCACAAAAATTAGATGTAACAGAGGGATAAAATCATACAATTTTGGTATGAATTCAACATGGTGGAACAAATAGTGGCCTAATAAAATTTAAAAAAATCAGTACGAAAATCTTATCCTATTAATTGACTAAACTAGAAATAAGACACAAAGTCTCGGTCTCAGTCAAAAAGAGTATAATGCGGTTACACGTGTTTCGCCTTTTCAGGCATCATCAGACC
Organism: Kuschelorhynchus macadamiae; assembly: GCA_030620095.1. Classification (NCBI taxonomy): domain Eukaryota; kingdom Metazoa; phylum Arthropoda; class Insecta; order Coleoptera; family Curculionidae; genus Kuschelorhynchus; species Kuschelorhynchus macadamiae. The sequence continues at coordinate 1,037,500 of JAUTXW010000424.1, forward strand.
TACAATTAATATAACAATATAAACTATCACTATAAATATACAAAATTCAAACAGACCTTCGACATTAACTAAAATCACAAGAACAAATCAAACAACTATAACGTCCCTTGATGTTAAAAGGTATTACACATCAAATAAAAGACAAAAAAATATATAAATAAAAAATATAAAAAAAGGTTATTAATATACCCAGAATGAAGGTCCGGCGTAACTGACCACCACTCTACCAAGGTCCAATGAAAAGTTTATACATTATCTTCCTGCCGATTAATATTAGTGCCAAGATTATTAAAAATTAGTTGAGGTTCGAAATTGAAGACATCATTAACACAATGTAAAAAAGCCCTTGTAATTTCCATCTTCTCTAAAAAATATATATCTTTACATTGTTTGGTATAGAAAAAAATATAGCAAAAAAGCCGACTTTGTCTCAGTGATATCAGTGTTTTTATAATCGAAAATAAAACCCTAGTGGAAATCCTTCTCCCTGATTATCCGATATATACAGCAGAACAATCTCCACAGCCCAATGAGTACACCCCTGATTCTGAGAGATGTTCAGTCTTATCTTTGCTCATTACTAGATGTCTCTTAAGTGAGTTCACTGTTTTAAAAGCAATTGAGACATCTAAAGCAGAAATATTACCAAAAAATGTTAAACCTTTGAAGCATTTTTTAAGTGTTGATTTAGAGTGAATAATATTAAAGGAAAGTTTGTATTTATTGAAAAACTTAAAATAAAGTCTATTGATGTAGAGTAAAATCTATTTTGTTATAAAGGGAGTTAACAAAATTCAAAAAATCAGTCAACTCCTTCCACACGATACATATATCATCTACGTACCTCTTGTAAGCTAATAGATGGTTGGCAAAACGGCTTTTCATAATCTTTGCCTCCAAATCACTCATAAAAATCTCACTAGAACCCATCGCTAGACCCGTTAACTGTCTAAAAAATAAGCCATTAAATTTGAAAAAATTTTGGTTTGAAGACATCTTTACTAGTGCTAACAGTTTTGTCTAATAAACTCTTTACCAATTTAATGCATTCGTTGGGGGGTATGCTGGGGAACAAATTTTTTACATCTAAGGAAATTAATATTGCATCATGCGGAATGTCAACATTTTTGAGGTACTGCGCCAAATCTACCGAATTTTTTGTGGAGTAAGTATTTGAAAACCCGTAACTCTCTCTCTTAGCCACGAAGACAAACGGTTTTTTAGGGTTTCCCTCCTTATGTACCTTAGGTAAACCGTAGACAAAGGCGTTCTAGGTAGGATACAAATTATATTTCGAGGTTTTAAAATATTCCAAAGTTACCAACGTTTGATCAAGAACACCTTTAACCTTCACAAAGAATGAATTTGTGTCCAGTTGAACTTAGTCTACACCTTCTGCACGTAATCAGCTCTTTTCATAACCACCAAACAAGAGCCTTTATCTGCTTTGGTGACGATCAGGTCGTGGAATTTTATTTTATTCTTCAATGAATCAAGATCAGTTTTTCTAAAATTACACTGTTTTTTGTTAGAGAAGCCGGAATTTAAAAAATTAATAAGTTTTGCTCTTAGAATATTCTTGTTAGCTATGTCAGTACTCTGAATGATGTTCTCAACCTCACCCGCAAGTGTCTCTTTTGTTCTCAAATCTATACCGTGCGATAGATTGTATTTTAGGTTGTGGTTTAATAATTTTTCTTCTTGTGAAGTAAAAACAACATCTGTTAAGTTTAAAAAACGTCCTATTAATATATTAATTATAAATAATGTAAATTATCCCAAAAAATCAAGTGTGCCATAGGTGGAAACTGGTAAAATATTGGTAGGAAGCCAATATGTTTGAAAAAAAAACAATAAAAAAAGTATGTAAATTTCGTTCATCTGGAACTTCCTTCATTATTAATACTTCCTTTTATTAGGCATAGCAAAGTATGATCCTATTTAATATCACGTATAGTCATTTAGTAGTTAGATATGTAGCTGTCACATTTCTAGAATTTTGAGTGAACTTCGGTGAATCTTCCCAAATATTTTCTCTGGGGTTAAGCGTATAAGAATAGCCTTTTAGCTAAACTTCGCATTAGTTAGAGTAACTATTTGTATGATATAATATTATATTAATTTGTTATGTTAGATTATTTTGTTAAATAAAGACGTTTATTATTATTTCAAACGGGAGTTGCCGAAGTATTGTAGAAAAGTTTCCGAAAATTTTCAGCAAGTGGAAATTTTGCCCATCACTATTGAAATCTTTATAGTTCGAATACATACATTGAGTTTTGTAAGAAATACAAAATTTTTCCGGGAATAATCACATTTCTTTAATATTGCTTGTCTAGACTTTCCTTCTTCAAGTTCCGAAATATTCGTGAAAATAACTTTTATATGTTTATCTTGTACTGCAAATACCCAGAACTCTGAACAAAAATCTATTTTTCTTGTTTTCCTTTGGCTTTTTTACGGCTGAATCGAAATCTTAATACTTGCAATTTCATGCAATATCGGGAAAAATTTCCCCGACTAGACGGAAAAACAAGAGGAAAAAAGTAAAACAGATCAGTCTGTGTATTGATGGGGGCCGATTCTCTCCCGTGATGGGTTTGTTTACATTCTTCGTTCAGGCAAATGCATAGGCAAGATGACTCGTCTGCAATCCGCAGCCGGTCTGGTCTCTCCCTTGCTCTCGCTTTTTCGTAAACAACAATGATTCTACATTTTTTGGGGGATATTCACTATGCTATACTTAAATCTGCGGTTTTTTATTAGGGGGGGAAATAATACAGTACAGTAATGTATAAACGTTTCTAAAACATGGCAAATTTAATATTAATGAACGAATAACAAAAAAAAAAACAAGCGTACATGGTATGTTATAATTAAGAGATTATTTGCTGTTACTAAAATTTTGCTATTCTTGAAAGCCGAATATCTCTGGTTTAGAAAAACCAAATTGAATAGGTTTTTTTTTGCGTTGAATAGAATATTTTATTACTTAAGCCTGAGCCTAAGTGGATTTGTATTAAAATATCACCTCCTACTATACATGGTGTTATATATATCGTGCAAAATTTCAAAAATTTAAACTCACCCCAAATATTTTTTCTCATTTTATTTCATCATAAAATTCGTTAAGCATCTATCTCATGATAATTTCGCCATTTTTATTTGTCTCCCTATCCATAGAAGATGAGTATATGCAGCCCTAAGTACAAAATTGGCAAAAAATTTAAAAGGCTATAAATTAATGCTAATGCCTCAAAATACGAATCACTTATTCCACTTTTTTATATAAATATGAAATACAAAGTGATGAAAAAAGGTTATAATATAATTAACAGATTAATTTTTTAGTAGGATGGCCTTACAAACATTGTATGTTTTTCTATACATCAAAATAAGTCACATATAGGACTTCTTAATTGTTATATTGGACTTCACACAGGATTCTGACTCAGATCTGAGTCACCTAAGAGATAGGTATAATGCCCAATTCAATAATTTCAATTCCGTTTTTTTTGTGTCAATACTGTAGCAAATAAAAGCGTTCTTAAACCGTACATTTTTTTAAAATTCTACCGATAATTACCAACAAATTAATTTGTGTTATAACTCGTGTTATCTATACCACCCCATATAATAATTTTATAATAAAAGTAAAGTTCAATCCTTGCTATCGGTATTTTTTGGCATAAACGAGCTTTTCTACTCGTTTTGTCAATTTTGATAAATAAAGGAACTAAAATTTCCCAAATCCCATATGAAATACATAGGGAAACCAGGATGACATAAAATAAGCTCTTTTAACATATTTTGTGTAAAGTAATTCCCAAAAAAAGTTTTATATGAATATGAGTCCGAAAAAGGTTCGTTTAACAAGTTTAACAACCCGTATCTTAAAAACTGGTCATATAGGATTAGATTGTGCCCATGAGAACTTTGGATCAGGATTTCAAGAACTCCATTTAAAATAGAAACAATCACCGAGATCGATTTTCAATAGAGGTCCTTTGGAGTAGTCTTGAATTATTTTTTTAATTTTGCACGATACTATACCGGCTGACAGAAGACAGGATACAGGCTCCATTTGTTTAGTGTCAAAAATATCAATGTGAAATTTGAGACATTTCTATAACTCCATAAGAGGCAAATTTTCTGTGAAAAAAAATTAAAACTTACTTCCGGTTTTACCGATAGTCAATAAAAATATACAGGGTCCTATTTAAAACAAAAAAGGGATCACGGGTGAACCGAAAGTGACTTATTTGTTTTTTTCGTAGGCATTTTGCCTCTTATGGAGTTAATATTTTTAAAACTAAAAAACGGCGGCCTGTACGCTCTCTAATGTGTCACCCGGTATACCACCCTGTATACTAAACATAAACAATTTTTATTCAAAGTCCTTTAGGTTCAAATATATACATATATTTTTTTTTTAAAATATAAGAAGTAAATTTTTATATTTATATATATATATACATATATATATATATATATATATATATATATATATATATATATATATATATATATATATATATATATATATAAACCTTAATTTTTCCGCTTTAAAACGAAAATCTGAAAAAACGCTAGGACCGTCGATTTTTGATTTGAGGGGGAACTGTTTCTCAGCTTTTTTCATCCCCCTAGAGGAGAGAGGGAGAACAACCTCTAAAATTTGAATAGGGAAGAGTGGACGTGCCGTACCTCTTTTTAAAGGTCTCATCGAGTTCTTTATGACCCTATAATTTCGCCTTATTATTTTCAACCACAACAAAATGGCAGTTTGTTAAAATTTATTACAAACCTGAAGGTCTGGATACAAATTAGACTTCGTTTTTTACGTTTTTGTGAAAAAAACTGAAGAACTGTTGGACCCGTCGATCTCTGATTCGAGGGGACCAACTTGTCTGCTTTTTTCATCCTCGTAACTACAACCCCATAATGGGGGGAAGCATAACTCTCTGATTTTGAATAGGGGTGAGGGGTATTGCGATACGTCATTTTGAAGATCTCATCGAATACTATCTGACTCTGAAATGAAAGCTAAAATAGTGAAGTGGAAAAAATGTCTACTTAATAACCAACAAAAAGACTAATAACTTTTGTGATCAGTTTATTAAATGCTGGAAATGACCACCATTCACTTCCATGCAGTAAAATAAGTTGGGTTCAAAATTATACGGTTTTGCAAATCATCCAGTGGTTCCAGTGTGATAGCATAAATCTTAGATTTCAGGTGAACTCATTGAAAAAAATCCATTGGATTCAGATCAGGTGACCTGGGTGGCCACTCAATATGTCCCCTTCTTCCAATTCAGCTTTCTTTCTTCTAAAAATTGTCGCACAGGTTGTTCGAAATGAGGTGGTCTTCATTCTCCAATACTTCCAAGAGTGCTGGATAAATAGCATCCTCTAATAATTCCAGATACATTTCGCCATTGAGATTACTTGGTACAAAAAAGGGGTCGAACAAATTTTAATTTTAATAAGGCGAAATTATAGTATAGGATCATAAAGATTTCGATAAGACCTTTAAAAAGAGGTATAGCACGACCCCACTCCCCTCAAATTTCGGAGGTTATTCTACCCCGGCTAGTGAGTTAAAGCTACGGGGATAAAAATATATATTATATATGATTAACTTCTGGCGCAGTATAGCTTAGTAGCTACTCCACTGAGTGATGACAACAAATTTTCATCAACAAAAGTTATTATTTCTTAAATATGTAATATTACTAAATGACACTATAATAGTATATAAACAATGATAACTGAAGTCAAAAGATAACAAGAAAAAAAAGGATGCAAATAAAAAGTTTTACACTATTTTGATAGTGTTAGTAAACGTATGACATACAACTAATTTCTAAAATATCGCGCTCTATAAAATCATTATAATTATAATCTTGGCTATAAGATTGCGTATTTAACTAATTAATTTCACAAAATTTATAAGATAGATGATCAACTTCTTATAAATGAGTGGTTCTTAAAAAAACAAGTCTGCGCTGTACCAAGTTTGGTACTTATAAACTACTTGGTATAGTTTATATATGGTAACATATATGTGGAAGTTTTAAGTTGGTTTCTTTTTTATAAAAACGTAGATATCTTAAAATAATCAAGCCTAAAACCGTTAAATGTGTTTGCATTTAAATATATTACGAGTTATTTACGAAATAATTGGGAAAAGCCAGGAAAGGGACTGCAAAACCTAATATTTTCCAAGATGATTAACGCAAAATAAGAAAATTGAGAATTTTCTATGTGATTTACTATAATAAGCATCTACACAAGACCCATGGACAAAACAACACTGCGCGATTTTCTCAGTAGAAAAGATAGTATGTGTCTGTCACTGCAAATTAATTTATAGAAATAATACGTTTTTTTTACTAGTTATTTAAATGTGATAATTAAACTTGAGGCCAATATAAAACATAATTTCTAAATTTTTTATTTCAAATTAGCAATCTTGATGTTTTTCCCAAGCTATAAATAACACGAAGGAATTTAAGGCGGATCGTGATCACCACAGTGTTGGTAACACAATTAAATTCCTATTGATTGACCCAAAAATAAGATTGTGTTTCATCAAACCTTGCTGTTCGACACTGCCTTAAGGATATCGGAACAGTACACCAGAACAGCAAGCTTGGTATTACGTTTATAGCTTCTGCTTCTTTGTCATCATATATCATCAATATACTTTAGTAGTTATAAGATATATCTGCTATGAACTTTGCTGTTATTATGCAGACTCGAATAACGATAGAAACTTCTTATAGATAATAAACGACACGTGCATTGATTGCAATTTGATTAGGACCCGACAGCCTTGGCACTCTCCATCTTCCCAACGATCGCTCGTCTTACATGGGGCTAGGACTGTTAGTTGACGTCCCGAAAATACCATATTTTTCTTTGGGTTCAAAAGTTATCTGGGATAACCAATATAGAGTTAAACATCCGGTATTAGTCTTAGAACATATAAGTCTTGCTATTGCATCTATAATACTTCTATGTCCTTACCATATCATTGTACTTTGGTAGCTAACCGGTATCTGTGGTAAGAGCTTTAAAGTTGCGACAGGGTTCTATAATTTATTTAATGTCTTCTAGTGTGACTGAGTTTTTAGAAGAGTTATAATAGCTAATATCTGGTTAGAAGGTCATCTCGATTGTAATTGGTCTCTGCCTTTCTACTTGTGTCACTTGTTTTTTTATTAAGCTATATGCTCTGCATTATCCTGTATCTTTTTGTTAGGTAGTGAAAGAAAAGGTTGACAGTATAAATATAAAATATACAGTTCCACTGATTTTCATTTAAAGTGAATTGAAATATATTTTCTGTCTTCAGTAAAAAATGAGGAATTTTGAGACGTGATATTTTATACACCCTAACCAAAATAGCAAAAGGCCTTGTATATAAAAAGTATTAAGTCTTATTGTTGCACTACAGTGACGTATGAGTCAGAGCGCCTTTATTAAAATATATACTTGTACATAGTTTTATTGTAGTTAAAGAATACACAAAGATAAAATCGATTATCCTGCTTGGCTCTATATTTGCTCATTGTGAATATCCATTTTTAGTTAGAAGGGAGGGCGAAAACAAAAATACGTGTAATGACAGGGTAATTTTCAAACGACACGTGGTAAATATGAGGGGTATTATGAATACTTCCCAGGAAGCAATTGCAACTCACAAATAATAGTTCCCAAAATGTGCTGGTTTTGTCTTAATGGACATAGATTAAAATTATTTGATTAAGAAAATTAACTAATATATAGACAGCTGTAATTTATTTAGGACTTCTGTCGTATTAAATCTTCTTTGGACATTGTGTCAATAAACATGCAATAATTTTGATCCAAAGAAACCGGAAAGGAAACTATAATGTATTATTTTATAATAAAATTTGAACATGAAGTTTTCGATTAGTTCCAGAATTTGAATTTCGACATACACATACAAATTTTTTTTTGGGAAGCTCATATTTTTAAGTTTATTAATTATTTAATTGTTTAATCTAAATATACCCTTGACGTTTTGTTAGAATCCATACCTTTCAGATTTTTCAGATGCTCAATGCCTCCATTTTATTACAATAAATAGTTTTGGTTTCATGGTTCATTATGTATAAAAGTACACTCAAATCAATATATATTTAGCCCAAGAGATTTTAAAAGTAGCGTTTTAACGTAGTACGAAAGCTTTCACGGCTGGAGTCAATTAAGAAAACATGATTCTTGAGTTTAAATCGTGTTAAATTGGAATTACTTTCCGACGTTTCGCCTGCGGTTGCACGCAGGTTGCATTTTCAGGGGCCTCACTGCACACGATTCAGTGTTTTGATCTTGTGCAGTGAAATCCCTGAAGATGCCACATGCAATCGCAGGCGATACGTCGGAAAGTAATTCCAATTTAACACGGTCTAAACCCAAGAAGCATGATTTCTTAAAAGTATTGTTTTATTTTGTATATAACCGACCTTCAAAGTTTCATTTTGCATAGGTACTTTTGTTTCAAACCGAAGATGCTGAGTTCTTGGCAATTCTATTGGGTAAATTTAATTATCAGTTTAATAAAGTGGCTTATACGTTCCAATACCTATCCTTTAAAAAATGTCCTGCGTTGACTTGACTTGGTCATAAATGATTCTTAAAGGCAATCAAGGTGGAGCACGGTTAATATTTCGATGGGTGACCCCTGACCTGAGACTAGTAAAATACAGACAGTTAAGGTGATAAAATAAGGAGCGCAATGGTTGTCTAAAGGTAGCGTTAAAAACGAATTTATGTTTCAGTACTTGAACAACGTTGATGGAATTTATGACTCGTAACCATGGTTTTATAAAAATACTGTCACAATAATGCCGAACAAAAAATTGACAATTGTAAAAATATGTCAGGTCATCAGCAGTTCTTGTTACGGTGATCGATTATTTGCCGGGTAGATTGAGCCTAGAATTCGGAACCTCAAACAATTTTGTAATCAGGCAGTTGCATAAATGCGTATAAACTTCTTACTCTTTGAAATTGAAATAGAACAAGAGTCTACAACACAAAGTATTAGCAGTGCAAACGTATATATACCTAACCAGACCAGTTCTTATGTACCATCCTTACGCCAACTCCGAAAAAAGATTCTTACTCTTCTATCAGTTTAACTTAAATTAAAGTGGCTCTGGACGGTTCCCAATCCCCCCTCCACCCCTTAAATAAGCTACTGTCCTGGACCAAGCAGTGACTTTAATGTTAGCTCTGTCTTTCTACCGTCTAATGACAATTCTCAAAGCAGCCCATCCGATGACTAAATTCAATGACAGCTAGTAACGCAAACTTTCGTATCACAGGCCATTTGAACTTTGGACCAATCGGACCACAGTAGTGATTTTTTAATTTGTATGAACGATTTTTAATCAAAGATTTGTGTTATAATTTAAAAATTACACTATTATAACCGCTCGCGATGCACCTCAGGAATGTTGCCAACAAATAGGTATTTCTTTTACATACTGCTGGGCCAACCAAACTCAGAACCAATTCAAAAACAGTGAGCGACATTAAAGTAAAGTTTCTAAAAAGGGTGTTTTGGGCCAGTCTCACTTCATTAACTATTATACTCAAATTTTCCTGGCTTCTTCGAAGGTAAGGGTTTACCCAGCATTTTTTTCTTGATAATTATTAATTATAATTACTCCTGCCACAGCAATTGCGACACTTTTGCTCAGACTTGCCATTCTGTCACAAAATTTAAAGATCATTTATGCTTAAAAAGAAACGCGGTTATGCAAGACGCAAATTGTTCATGCAGGATGACGTTGACTCGTGCATGCGCAGTTGCACAAATGGAAAGCCCCCTTTAAACTAAGGAATACTTTCACTGCTTCTTAGGGGCGAAAGCCAGTATCTAAAAGAGGAGGCAAGTTATTCTAGACTTATAACTAAAACCCGTTGGACTATTGAGGTCACATCAAGTCAGTGTTTAAGATTTTTTAAGGAACCATTGACATGAATCATCATATAGGCCATTTTTGTCGAATTGCTTGTGCACTACTTAATAGATACAGAGAATCAATTTTAATGCAGGGAGCAAATTGGTAGTTCCAAAAAGTTCGACCGCCTCGTCTACTATAAGTTGATCAAACAAGCTTCATCTAAGAACGAGCTTCGCATCCAAAAAATGACTAGGATCTTCCTAGACTAGACCTTGATTGTTTGAAATAATAATAAAAAAGATACCCTCCAACATGGACAAAATCTTCTTCAAGTTGACAGGAGCAGCAATCAACTATGAGTGATTCACCTCAAAATTCACTTGCGATTTCAAAATGCAACCAAGTACCAACTGTGAATCCATTACTAAACCATCATTGACCATACTACTAAACAAGATCTAGTATTGGGATATTATAGCACAGGTAAAAGCGATGCAAGAATATTCGGATGTTGTTCCTTTGTTCCAAGTTTGCTATGGATTTGGGGTATGGCCAACATTAGATACCAAAAAAAAACAGAGTTCTGCTTCTGAGCGTAATAGATACTGAGAGTGGACCGATCTATGCTTAATGCTAATGACAAGTAACATGTTAGTAGCTTGTTTGACGGCTAAAATTAAAAGATATTTCATACATTATCTAATTTGTGTATGTCACCTAGTCAGAATAAATCTAGAATAATATCTTGACTAAGTATTTTGTGAGATCTTTTAAAATAAAATCAAACTGCTTATATGTTTTAAATTTTTTACTCCTGTTAAGTTAAATACACAAGATTTATTTAACAAAACTCAAGGGATAAATAATAATAAGAATATGAGGCTTCATTTTTCGGATACTCGGTATAACGAAAGATAAGCTAATTATATAGGGTATTTTTTTCTAACCCTGTGCAGTAAAAAACAACAAATATTTACAGCACAATAACGAAGAAATTTGTTTCTAAAATATGTAAGATTTTAGTACTCTTTAGAAATATTTATAATCAACAGCAAGAGTTATGGTACGAGCGGGGATCGAACTCGCACCTCTGGATCACCAGTCCATTCGTTAGAACTTGTATATATTCAAACCCACCAGTATCATAACCATTGTTGATCCTGCCAAATAGTCTAACCTTATGGCGCGGCGTTCCTGACTTCCATATTAGTAAATTTATAATTTTATGTTATATAGCGCAATTGGTTAGAGCGATGGACTGGTGATCCAGTGGTGCGGGTTCGATCTCCGCTCGTACCATAACTTTTGCTGTTGTTTATAAATATTTCTAAAAATATATTTCACAGTTTAAAAATAAACTGATAAAATACTTCTATTTTAATACTCTTGCGACACCTGTTATTAAAAAAATAAGTTAATTGTAGTATTTGTAGTATATTTTCCTAAAAATATTTTAAAAAATTCAAAGCACAATAACTTGGAATATTGCAATATCTCTCAATAGACTTTTTTGGGACATTGCGTCTCTGGCCGCAGACATATGATCTATAAATTCTCAGGATTTATTTACTTTACCAAAAGGTATGAAATAACAAAAAATAAGAAAATAATTTTAGTGGATATGTATAGTATAATCTCAATTTTTGAACACAAACATTCTTTTAACCGGGAATATAATCATTAGAATCAAATGAGAATTTGTTCGATTTTTTTAAATTAATATTGTACATTTACAATAATGATAGAAATCTGAGTTCGTCGGAAACGAGTGTACCTTTGCATAACTTTGCGCCATTCTCATGTTTAACCTACTGAAGACGCATATATGCTGACACTGAGTTTTTTGTAAGGAATTTAGTTCTTTATAAACTTGATTACGTTAAATTGGTTGCAAATTCAACCGTTTGGTAAGAGTTTTATTTTTTTTACAGAGGGGCCTATAGATTTATTCCTACAGATAAAGCAGCACCTTCTATTTCAACGTATCGAAAACCTATAATTGCTTTTCAAGAGGAATTCGACAAAACCATCTTTAATCTGTTCGTGTGGAGGTAAATGCCTATTTAATACGGGTTAAAAATAACACTGTAATCCACAGGCATTTTGACCTAGACCTTTCAATTCGGCCTCGTTTTATTGAACAATTATTTGCCTATATACGTTCCAATTGGTAAAACATTGAACACACAAATTAAAGCCTTTAAAACGGAGTTCTAAAAAATTAATATACCTATTATTTTTTAAGATGACTATTGTTGATTTCTGTGGATTCCTTAATGTTAATAAAATTAAGCAACAGTTTTCATTCTTCGTCTTCCTTGCCTTTTTACTATCAATTTTTTTCTTATTTATAGACTATAGACTCATCAATCCAAATAATATTACAGAAGACATTTTCAGCGAAATGCATATCCATTAATCTATTACAAATGTTTAACTGTGTCTCATAGTCTCTTTCTTCTAAATATGGAACGGGTATAAATTTAAATTACGTTTATTTATTTTTAAACAGTTTCTAATGCTGCCTTGTTTCACATCCAACTACAAAGCGCCCTGCCGGGTGGAGGTTTGGGGTAAATCCTCAAAAAGCAACATAATTTCTAACTGCTTCTCTTCTGTTAGCTCTTGTCGTGGTCTGTCCTTAGATTTTGGAGTAAATTACCATCTTGCCTCAATTTTGCATACATTTTGCCAAATAATTTCTTTTCCGGAACTTGCCTTAAAGGAAATTTTCTTCTATATTCTCTAAGTGCCAGAGCTGGGCTTTTTGAATTTGCTAAAAAACATTCAAGTATTTTTATTTTTTCTTCCACCGTATACATTTTTAAGAGAACTTAGAATTTTGAATATAATTAATGTAACTTATATATATCAGAGCTCCCTGGTTAACTACAAACCTAAAAATCTTTATGAAACAAAGAGATTCGGCTTATCAAAAGTTTAAAAGAACAAAAAACAATAATGACTGGGATCACTACAAATTTTTACGTAATTTTACTTTATCTATGGTTAGAAGGGAAAAAAAAGCTTATATAGATTCGCTGCAAATGAACTTAAACCCCCGAAAAGCGTGGGCAGGTTTAAAAAATCTAAATATATGTCCTACTAAAAACATGTCTATACCAAAAATTTAAGTGACCCCAACGATATAAATAATTTTTTTCGTACTTGTGTTCAAGATGTTTCTGATTGTACAAATAAAATTAATTTTTATAACAATAATTCATTTAAAAATAACTTAAATTTTTCATTTGCTCTTGCTGACGTCTCGGAAATCAATAAAATATTAAATCATATCAAAACAAATGCTTATGGTCACGATGAAATTACTCCTTTAATGATAAAATACTGCAGTCCGTTTATTGACAAGTACATAGCTCACATCATTAACTGCTGTATTGAATCGCATTACTTTCCAAGTCAATGGAAATTGTCAGTTGGACGACCTTTGGTGAAAAAATCTAATCCCACGAGTTTCAATGATCTTAGGATTATAAGTATATTACCCGCTTTGTCAAAAATTCTTGAAAAGGTTTTACATAATCAGATGTTTATATTTTGTACCGCTAATGGAATTCTTCCGGATGTTCAGTGTGGTTTTCGTAAGGACTTCAGTACAGCTGTTGCGTTAACAAATGTTATTGATGATGTTTTGCGTGCATCTGATAAAAAACTTATTACTGCTCTGGTTTTGTTAGACTTTTCTAAGGCATTTGATGCAATTAATCACCAGCTCGTTGTATCTAAATTAAAATATTATGGCTTTGATGAGTCATCGTGCGTCTTGATTTCCTCTTTTTTATCAGATCGCTTTCAAAAGATCCTTTCCAACGGCACATTTTCTAATCAGGTGCAAATATTTTCCAGGGTGCCTCAGGGCTCGATTCTGGGACCCTTACTTTTTTTGGTCTATACTTCCGATATTCTTCTATCTGTAAAGAACTGTAAAGTTCAAGCATATGCAGATGACACACAAATTTATTATTGTTTTAATTCGGATGATCATGTTGATACTGAAGAACTCATTAATCAAGACTTAAGTGTGTTAAACCAACTCTGCCAAGATCATAACCTTAAATTAAACCCTGCTCTCATCTGCTACTCTTTGGTAATAAAAATAAAATTAGCACATTAAAAAATAATTTAAATATTAGTATTGATGGTAACAGAATATCGGTAGTTGACTCTGCAAAAAATCTTGGTATTATTTTGGATACCGACTTGAGATTTGAAGAACATTTAAAGAAAATATTTCCAAAATCTTATTCGGCTTTGAAAGTTTTATACAATAATAGACATGTCTTGAATTTCAGAATGAGAAAAACTCTGTGCGAAACCTTGGTCCTATCTAATTTTAATTATTGTGACTTTGTGTATGGTTGGTGTCTTACTAGTGAGAGTCGTTTACGTGTACAGAGGGTGCAGAATGCGTGTGTTCGTTTTATATATGGTCTTAGAAAATATGATCATATTTCCCACAAATATCGTGATTTGAACTGGTTAAGGATGGATTTTAGAAGAAAATTACATTTCTGTACATTTTTGATCAAAATTATTAGTGGTACAAATTCACCCACTTCAATAAAGGAACGTCTTATTTTCCGTAGGGATGTGCATTCCCTTAATATTCGTGATCAGGGGGGATTAACAATGCCACATCATCAGAGTGCCATGTTCCGGAGATCTTTTAGTTTTAATGCTGTACAATGTTACAATGCTCTTCCTCAGACTTTTTTAGCGCTTAACTTTAATACATTTAAATATAAATATAAAAAATTTCTTTTAAGTGAACAAAATTTATTATTAAATTAATATTGGTTAAACAGTGATATTTTACATTTCACTATAGAACTTTCTATGTCTATATAGCTTCTCCTGGATCCTTACACTCTTTTTTTTTTTTTTTTTTTTTTAATTATTGTTGTCTCTTTTTTATCTTACTTCACCTACCCTAATAGAAATCAATTTTTTTTATATACATCTATGGCAAATTATTATTTAATCAATTTTGGTTGGAGTCTGGTTCAGTAGAGTAGGTAAAGAAGCTAGACTGCGCCAGGCTTTGACTACTAACTGTTATGTTTTTTAGCTATTTTTTTTTTACTTAACTTTGTAATAATATGTATATGATACACTTAATATAAAGGCCTTATTTATTTATTTATTTATTTATATCAAAATATTATTTTGTCGCCATGGTTATGACGAGCCAGAATATTAATGGTTATATCACAGACTACTGCGATAAAATAATAAATTTGTATGGTATCAATGGATAGGATGTTTAGCCTCTTTAACAAAAAAATGGTGATCCATTTAAAAAAAACTTGGATATTGCGAATTGAGCAGTTCAAAAAATGTCCAGTGATCTGAGATACCCTGTATAAATTTAAAACTCCTAGCCATCGTAGATCGTTAGGAGGTAGTCTTCTTAAGTTGTGATTAGTATGTTATATAATCTGAACTAACAGCTGCACAAGACGCTGTGTGCTGAGGGTATAAATTTGCTAAACAAATACATAATCTTAATTTCTATCTAAATTCGAATAGGCAGTTTTTATAAAAGTTACCTTTATTTATTCTAAGGAATCTAGAAATATGAAAATATACAGGGTGTTCCATTTAAGATTCTGGTTTTAAAGTCCGGTTGCGCTTTTCGGACACCCTGTATGAATAAAACTCAAATAATTAAATTTGTTTAAAGCCAAGAAACTTTTGTACTAACATTTTTTTCTAAAGTCGATAGTTTCTGAGAAAAGGTATAGGCCCCTAATAAAATGCCCACCCTATACAACGTGTATCAAAAAAGAAAAAAACACATATTATCACTGTGTATTTCGAAAGTGAAGCGCTTGCGGTCGCTGCGCATATGATTTTTTCTATGAGATACATCAATTTCCAAAGTTAGCCATCACTATCGAATTACCCAAAAAAATCTATCTATTGAAATTTCGAAAATTCTTGATTTTAGTATGTTAAACCAGTAGTATTTATTTAAAAGATCCCCTTAAAATATATTATTTTAAAGGAGTAATTTTTGTTTAAACCATTCCGAAATTACCCTCTGCCCGCTTTGGTCAATTGGTAATTTTTCCCTAGAAATGTGACTATTATTGTAAAAAAGCAATTCTTAAATTTAGGTCACTAATTTTAAAAGCTCGATTAAATGTTAACTTCTAAATACCCAGAAAATATACTGTGGTAATTTGATAGGGTCCTCTCTTGATCCAAATGAACAATTCGATTTAAAGAATAACCTATTTGTACTTTGTGGAGAACTTTAGCAGTTTCACCACTACCAGCTTACAAATTCAGGAGAACTAAACAATAACCTTTTGATAGGCCTTTTAAAACAAAAATACTACAAAAACCTGTAGACTGTCTCACTCTAAATTGAAGCATACAGCCTGCAAGCTATTTAGCAGAAATTCTTTTCAAAAAGTATAAAATCAGAATGCTTACATTTTTACATGATGGATGTTTAAATTGCATACAAAGAAATGGACTGTCACATTTTTATACTCTGTAAGGTAAAAAAATTACCAACATATTTTAAGACGTACAAAATGCTGCAAAACTGATGGAAACTGAATTTTAATTTTTGTGCTTTCGAACCCGAAACAATTGTGATTCCATTTTGATACGGTCGTGAATATGTATCTTTCAAAATCTAAATTGTGTATGTTTAAATTAAGGTAAGAGTATCTAATGACAAATACCAAAAAAAAAACTATCCATTACAACTTTCTTTCAATTATCACTACTCCTGGTAGTTGGGTTTAAAGACGGATAATATCTATATTCTATATTTTAGGTATAAACATCACGAAGAAAAATCTATTCACGTAATTATTCGAGAGCTCGGTGAACTCAAGTTTGTAAGAAAAAATCATAAACTCTTGTCTATAAAATTATGTTACAGTGTCCGTAATCTCTATCGAGGAAAAATCAATATAAGCTTGCTAAATACTGAAAGTCTCCTAGAAAAATCGAATTTTAGTTCACATCCACCATTCGGTCAACAATTAACATTACCTTAATAATTTTCACTACTTTCTGTTACTGAGATATGCGGGACAACATAGATTAATGAACATTGACACCTTTAAAGTGTTCCCGGTCTATTTTTTTTTTGGAATTCACTGGACTGAAATTGTGGGTTACCATTATGATTTTTTAAAAATCCGTATAAATTATTTTTTTTTGAAAATTGGTAACTATTAAGTAATAAAAGTGTTTTCGGCAATTATTTGTTAATATCTTGTCAATATAAATTATTTTTAAATGTTTTGCCGTCGCTTTATATTGATCTTGATCATTGTATGTACAGTGACATCATTAAATAGACCATTTTGTGTAAAATGGTACCAATCCGGTAACATTTGAGTAAAAATGTGTTTTTATTTTCAAAAAAATGTCCCAAAAATAATTTTTACTGAATTTCCAAAAATTGTATTAACATAAAACACAACTGATAAAATAATTTTAGAATAAATAGACTAATGTTAAAAAACTAAAATATAATACAGGGTCTGTTAAGTTTTAGTTAACAAATGGAAAACTTTTTTATTATCGACATTAGCAGAAAAAGTTATTTCTCTTACAGGCCTATTTTAAAAGGGAGTTTGATTAAAAAATGGTATTAGATATACACATATAGGAAAAAAAAAACATAAAAGTTTGCAAATATCAAAAAGCTTTTAAAACTTATTGATCATTAAATTACCCGAAAACTACACCTCGTACAAAAATGCTTTAAGTGACTTTTTAAATTATATTTTTAGGTTCTCTAATCCACATATCTCAGGAAGTTTGATCTCACAATTTTTACTTCGCTCGTAAGAAAAAGTATTGTATTTGTGAAAAAATCACCCTCCGAAATGTTTGCAGATCTTTACGTTTTTGAGTCGCTGGACCTCAAAAAACATGTTCTCATGGGAGCCAGCAGAGCCATTTCCAGGGGGGGAGGGCAACAATGTTAAAATAATTGATTACAAATAAAAAAAGTTCATCCATAATCCACTTGGCGTATAAATGTAATCCCCAGGGGCAAAACCAATTTTTTACCTTAATATATATATATATATATATATATATATATATATATATATATATATATATATATATATATATATATATATATATATATATATATATATATATATATATATATATATATATATATATATATATATATATATATATATATATATATATATATATATATATATAATATACAATATTTGCATTTTTCAGGGGCTCTCCCATTTCGATCACTTTGTCGGTCTGTCTGTCGTTCTGTCTGTACTGCATAGCTCAAAAACTATTTATCCAATTAACTTTAAATTGTGGTCAAAAAATCCAATACGGCGGAACAAAATGTAAAAAATTATTGTTAACTAACTACTTACCGAATTTGCGCAAAAAGAAAGTGTGATATAGGGATAAAGTGGTAACATTTTTGTGTAAATCCATTATAGTAGAACAAAATGGCGGCTAAACAAATATTAAAAATTCAGTACCAAAAAACTACTTACATAATTGATTTGAAATTTTGCAAAAAAATCAAATGTGAAACAAGGATAGACTCATACAATTTTAGTGCGAATCCAATATAATATAATATAAACCCTCAAACATAATCTATATATTTAAAACACTAAGCCAGATTTTTCAGCAAGTTCGTGAGAGAGTTGTACTTAACCCATGTACATGATTTTTTTGAAATGATCGTCTGGTTACCGAGACCTTTCAACACTATTTTTTGTATTGCTTTATTTCGTTTTTTTTTATAAAACCAATAGGTTTTTCTTCAATAACATTTCTGGACAATGTGGTGAATGCGCCCACATTCTTATAGTTCCACTGGAAACTCATTGCGCCATCTAACTGAAAAGGCAAAACAAGGTCTGCCGGGCCAGTTAGTACCATTTTAATTGGTCAATTTTATGCTTTTTGAAATAAAAATATTTTTTCTGAATTATTACGTTTTCTCTATTTTTAAAACATATTATTACCTAAACTATAAACAATCCAATAATACTGTACGTATATTTTATGTATAGACACATTTTTCCTAAAATGTATAATTACAGAGATATTGAGGAAAAACATCTGCAGAGCACGTTTCAAACCCCTCCCAACTCCTACCTTGGCACACTCCCCACCGGTGGGGACTTTTAGTATGTTATTAAGAATTCTTCCCCCAACAACTTTGCAAATTCTCACGATTTTTTTCCTCTAATGGGCGTTTAAGGTCGCACGTTGGAACTTTTGTTGTGCCTGGGCTATTAGGTTTAAAAAAAACTTGCGAGGCCCGAAATATATCTAAGAAAAAATTAATAAATTGGAAATATACATACAACTTTTGGCCTTTGATTTCTGACCCTCTATGTAGTTTGCGAGGTAAGGTGCAATGGCAAAAAGTACAACATACTAAAATATCAAAGGAAGTTTGACGAAACCCAAATTACGTTTAATTAATGTCATGTCACATTTCACTGTAAGTTAGATTTTTGTGCAGTGTTATATAATTCTTTTAACTTAATAGTCACTTCGAACTAGCGCTCCATTTTGCCGAACTAGCGAGCAAACTAAAATATTTAAAAGCAATTAACCAACCAATATAAGAGCTAAGGCAGTGGATATTTATTATTGATCACCCTTTATTTTGCGTTCTTCAGCATTGTTTTGCCAGCTGAAATATAAAAGTCTCTGGCGACCTGTAAAATCGCAATCAAATTTGGAAAAGAACTCCTTACCAGAGGCGTAGGTACCACTTTTGAGATGTTATAAAATTAAAAGCAGAACTTCAGATGACTCGTTAGTTTCTGTTTAGACAGAATTAAGCGGAGGCCACAAGAAATGTCTTATCGTATGATTTGTTTGAGTCATATTATCAGGCTTATATTAAACGAGCCTATATTTAATATAAATTATGAATTTAAATATCCAAAATAATGTGACTAATATTTTCAAGAAAGGAAATCAGAGACGAAAAATATATCAAATTATTACGCATGGATTTAAGTTAAAAGGTGTCAAACATTTTTGTGGACAAGAAAACCAATAATTGCGTTTTAGTTTTCAGAAACTTATGTATCAAATGAAGTTGAAAATGATAAATTTAAAACAATTGTTACCGATGCTATTCAAATTCAAAGCATACT
This sequence comes from Kuschelorhynchus macadamiae, assembly GCA_030620095.1. Classification (NCBI taxonomy): domain Eukaryota; kingdom Metazoa; phylum Arthropoda; class Insecta; order Coleoptera; family Curculionidae; genus Kuschelorhynchus; species Kuschelorhynchus macadamiae. Next base: position 1,057,616 of record JAUTXW010000424.1, read on the forward strand.
AATACATCTGTAGTTAATAGAACATTAAAAATTAGCAATCATAGTTGACATATGTAAATATAGAAGAATATAGAGCGAAACATCAACAAAATATGAAATCAGTAACATTTGTTGACTATAGTAAATAAAATAATTAAATAATTCATGTATTTATAATATTACGAATATTCATGAGTAATACGAACAAATGGAAACGCTTGTAGAAGACTAAAAATAAACTTATTAATATGCAGAAATATATAGAAATAAAAAGTCATCCAACTTTTTTTTTAAATTATAAATAGTCAATTCTATTAAATTAAAAAATTGATAAGTTCAAATTTAATATACATTTCGAAACTATCAAAAATCCGGGAAAAATTAGATACCAAAAAATAATAAGTATAAATTTAAGTTTTTATTCTAAAAAAAATATTTACAATACAATTATTTATCCTCATTTTGTATATTGCTGAACCAACTATATTCAGCAAATGAAGATGTATTTGATCGTCTACAAGTAATACGTATTTTATTAAATGCCCATAAAGATACTAATATTAAGGTAATGTTGCAAACATTAAATTCGTTAAATAATTTAAAAAATAATATTTTTATTTAACATTAAAACTAATAAAATATAACAATTTAAACAAAAATTTCAAAGCAGAAAAATCATTATTAAAATTTAAACGTTCTATATTAAATGAATATTAGAGCTTAGAATCTTTTCTAATGCTAAAAATTAGTTTTACGATATTTGTAGGTTGTAGCAATCTTTGCTGAATAAAACATTCGACAACAACAGCACCATTTTTAAGATGTAAAAAAATCATCAGAAAGTTCTTGTACGCCACTGAAAAACCGGGAAATAGTGGTGAGACGAGGGGTTTAGCCATCAAGCGGGATGCTGATTTCTTAACGCCTTTGTCTCCTTTTTAGCCTTTTTAAAGAGGATTTAAAAGTGATAATTAAAAACTCTTCGACGTCAAAGTGCAGCCGACTTCATTATTTCAAAAATTAACTTCAAATCGATATTACTAAGTGTTTCTTTGTTAGAATTCAGAACCTCAGCAAATTGGATTTTCTGGCATTCTCTTATACGTCATTTTGTGTGCATGTCAGTTTTTAATAAGAGAACGTAAATAATAAAATTACATTTTCTTTAATTAACGAATTTTTAAATTATTCTAAAGATAATGAGCTGTTATAATGTGTTATCCGATAAAAGAAAGTTGTTAAGTATAAAATGTAACTGTATAGCGCAACATAAATTATTCAAATATAGAAATATATTTGACAATTCGGAAGCTATGTGTAGACTCTATTTTGTGCCCCAACTTTGCCTCTCAAATTATTTAACTCTTCTCTGGCGTTGAAGATATTTTAAAATTTATAATTTTTTGTAAACGCGAAAAGAATGCAATTATACTCTCTGAATTCTGCACATATGGTCGTTTTGAACGTCTATTTATTCCAAAAAAACATCGATAATTATTTTTGTTTTACTTAGTATTTCTTTAAATAAAGGAACCAATATTTTTAAAAAAATAAAAACTAATAAAAACACTTACAATTTTTTAATTTTCCACCACTCACAACCCGCTAATGAAAACCACAACGGCAACGGCAAAAAGAAAAATTTAAGAAAATTAGTTCGCTGGAATTACGCTTCCTGTTTCTCGTACGCGTTGATACTAACACAAATAATATTTTATCGTCCTTTTGTCTAAAAATCGCTCGCTATTAATTCATTACACAGGAATATCATTGTAGCATAAAATCCCAGAATTCGATTAAATACAATTATTTACACAGCCTATTATGTCCTTGTTACTTTCCTCCATATTTTTTAGTGTTTTTATTAAGTTTTATTCCGGAAAATGGAATTTTACCCAATTTTTAAATATTTTATTTGGGCTGCCATTTTGTTTTGCCATATAAGATTCGCACTAATATTTTAATAGTTTATCATTCCATCAGTCTTGATATTGTGCAAAATTTCAGGTCAAACGGATAAGTAGTTTTTTGACACTGATTTTTTTAAACATTTCATTATGTCACCATTTTGTCCGCCATCACGGCTTTATGCCAAAAATGTTTCAGTTTATCCTTACATCACACCTAATTTTTGTGCGAAATTTAAGCTCAATTAGATTATCAGTTTTTTAGTTATTGAACCATTACATTCCCATATGACCCCCGATTTTTGAGTCAAATTTGAAGTAAATCGGATTAGTAGTTTCTGGGCTAAGCCGTTCACAGTCAGACAAACCGACGGAAATGGGAGACCATGTATCTCGGGATCTAGTGACCTTAAAACGGAAAGATGTGCAGAAATCTCGGAGGGTGATTGTTCACGATTACAATACTTCCCTCTTACAATGGAAGTAATATACAGTGACGGCCAAAGGCACCTGAACAACCTGCTAATTTCTGAACCAACTGATGTATCCTCACGAGATTTCAGATTTTAGATTTCGATCTAATAACTAACCATTGTGATTTTCACCGTACTGAGGAAGTTCTGTAATCAGAAACACGCTTCCACTGTTGGCCAAAGTTTTTATTATTTTAGGGGATATCCTAAATAATTAATTATTATAAATATTGGCATCATTTTAAACTGAATATGTATGGTTTGGATCAGGCTAATTTAAAACTTTTTTTTTGCTAAACTGAATATTGAATTTCTTAAAGCACAGCCTAGACATCATGGCCCAAAAGATGTCGCGTTTATTATATAGGGTCTTCGAAAATTTAATTTCCCTCCAAAGTAGGAAAAGTCTTTTTTTTTCTTGTTTGGTTACATTGTAGGGTTCGCTAAATGTCTCCCTCAGCACAATTTTTCCATTTCTTAGTTACCCTCTGACTGGAGAAGATATGATTTATGTAAAAAATGTGTTTAAATGTAAAAACGCAAACATACGTAAACATAAAATTAATTCCACAAAACATGTATCAAGAAGAAAATATATAAACAAGTGATTAAAAAAGCGCGAGATATTTAGAAATCAATTCATTTTCTAGTAAGAAAACTAATCACTACCATTGGTATTTTGTTGTAAAAGTACTACCCAAGTTTGATAGCCAATCACCTAATGATTTCACTGCCCTTTTGAATTAAACAAATGTCTAGAAATTAAATGGCTTAAATATAAATATTGTGTGAATAGTCAATAAGTAGCAGGTCAGGGAGACTGTGGCTAAACTACCATTAAAATAGAAGAAACATTGGCTGATAAATTGACACGGATCTGCGCCATCCTCAGGTTTTGTGAAGTATGTAAGATTTGCAAAGGAAACATAAACTCGTTGTGATCGCTAACAATAAAATGCAAGCAGTAGCAAATAGTATTCGAACACTATTAAAAAACATATACTATTTTATGGATAAGAAACATTAAACATATAAACTGGATTGAACCTACTTGAGAAATAAATTCTGTCTCATAGAAAAATAAATTTTTCTATGAGACATAAATTGTCTCAATCTTTCGAAAATGTTCTACAGAATGTGTCTGAAAAAAGCTGATATGCGAAGTTTGTCACAAAGAAAATTTTTGAATCGAAAATCGAGAAGTTAAAAAATCTTTTGGGCACATAACTTGCTCAAATTTTTTTTCAGCCACCGAAGGATCTCAAGGCGGTCTACGTAAGAGAAAAATAAATTTAATTCTTAAGTGAAGTAAATTGCCTCGATCCCATGTAGTCCATGAATGCTGTGTTGTATAAAAAGTGGTTTTTTTCTTTAAAATAATTCATTCGATGCTTGATAAGGAGCACCGTTTTCCTTAATAAATATCTGGGTGTGAAATATTAAAAGTGGGTAATGAAAACGTTTAAAGAAACTTGGCTTCCCTGGCACGCTACCTATTACATAATACTTTGAGGCACCTTCAATTACTACATTAATTACCCAAATACAAATAAGTTACATCAAACGATACCAACATTATTGCTGAAAAAATGTTTCCATATGCAAGATTTAAGACAGAATATCTCCGTTGCGGAGCAGTTTTTAAAGTAGCATTATATTGCCTTTCTTGGTATCTAATCTCTTGGCCCGCCTACTCTGGGACGTCCAGTAACGTCCGGAGGCCTGACTTCCGAAAAAGATCGGTAAATCCGGAACTTCCCTCATACAGAATTTCACTACGTACAGATAACGTAATCTATATATGCATATAACTATTTGGTAATAACAAATCCTATATAAACTGTAATTTGTTTCAATTTCCTTTTTAAGTTATTATCAAATTCTGTACGAGGGAAGATTACCAGTTTTATTTAAAAATCCGTTTTAAAATAATTATTTTTTATATTATTTTGTAATTTTACTTACTTATTCTATGAAAATGTAATTTATTATTTTCCTCTATAAAAAGAAGGGTTTATTCCAGGAAATGGAATTTTACCGAATATAACATTTTGTGAGGCTGCCATTTTGTTCCGTATTCGATTTTTACCAAAATGTAACCATTCAATTCCCATATGGCCCTTAATTTTTCACCAAAATTTGTAGTCAATCGGAAAAGTAGTCTTTGAGCTAGAAAAAAAGAGGACGGTGATTTTTTTTTACGAATACAATACTCCCCTTTTATGAACTAATATGGTATTTCCCAGGCAAATACGAGTTCTTCTGTTTTAGATATCTTAGACGAAGATAACTATTTAAACAAATCTTTATAGTCAGAAGACATCACGGATGAAGAAGAAACATAGTGAAAATTTTGACATTCCCACAAATGGATTGTTTACTGCCTCATATAATGTATCTAGTGTTTATGGGTCAGTATCCGGATAGCCCGCTACATTATAGCTTGATATCAACGAAAATAGCTGAAATTCAAATAATAGGTATTATTTAGATATATTTTTTATAGAACATTTTTGTTATGTATATTGTACTGTTCCTTTCAGACGAGTCCTAGTACCCTTCAAAGGGCACAGGCAGCTACATGTTTTAGGGTATCTCAAGTGAAACACTAACAGAATTAACTACTGTTTGAGCACTTATGTAGTTAAAAATCTTGAAAGGGTTTAGGCAAGACATTTCCAGAGTTTTTCACAACGGCAAAAAAATCGACGAAAAAAAAAAGCTCGGCAAAAAGGAATGCCAGCACCTTCAAAAAGTTAGCTGACCAATATAATACGGCCACGAAATCTTTAGCTAAGGCATGTTATTAAAGAATTTTAAAGTTTGCCGCCATATTGGATCATTAAATGTCAAAAATTCATAATTTGCGCTCTGAAACACCGGTTTTCAGTCAAATTTGCAGCCATGTTGACGCCGTTGTTCTGAATTTGACTAACAATCCATAATTAGAATTTTTGTAATACCCCAAAATTCCGATTTTGTGTCGGATCTGTTCAAATGATAAAATTCGTCCGTATTGGTAGCGCTGCTAATTTGAATTTTTGAATGTTGACTACTAGATATCTTAGAGGAAGACAACTATTTAAACAAATCTTTATATAAGAAAAATAGTGGAAATTTTGACATTTCCACCGATGGATTGTTTATTGCCTCAAATAATTTATCTAGTGTTTATGGGTCAGCATCCGGATAGCCCGCTACAACTTAACTTCAACGAAAATAGCTGAAATTCAAATAATAGGTATTATTTAGATATATTTTTTCAGACGCGTGCTAGTACTCTTGAAAGGGCACGGGCAGCTACATCTTTTAGGGTATCTCAGGTGAAACACTAACAAGATTAACTACTGTTTGAGCACTAATGTAGTTAAAAATCTTGAAAGGTTTAGGCAAGGCATTTCCAGAGTTTTTCACAACGGCAAAAAAATCAGCGAAAAAAAAAGCTCGGCAAAACGCAATGCCAGCACCTTCAAAAAAGTTGTCCGACTAATATCATAAGGCCATGAAATCCTTGGCAAAGGCATCTTATTAAAGGATTTTAAAGTGTGCCGCCATATTGGATCATTAAATGTCAAAAATTCCTAAATCGCGCTCTGAAACACCAGTTTTCAGTCAAATTTGCAGCCACGTTGTCGCCGTTATGCTGAATTTGACTAACAATCCATAATTAGAATTTTTGGAATAGCCCAAAATTCCGATTTTGTGTCGGATCTATCTGTTCAAATGACAAAATTCGTTTTGTTGGCGCTGTTATTTTGAATTTCTGAAGGTTAACTACAAATATATAGGGACTATACATTTGTATAGGGTATAGTATAGTATAGGTATGTTTTAGATATCTTAGAGGAAGACAACTATTTAAAGACATTTTTATAGTCAAAAGACATCCCGGATGAAGAAGAAAAATCGTATGATCCTCTTAGTCAAAATTTTGATATTTCTACCGATGGATTGTTTATTGTCCCAGATAATTTATCAAGGGTTTATGGGTCAGCATCCGAATAGCCGGCTACATATTGACTTCAACGAAACTAGCTGAATTTCAAATAATAGGTATTATTTAGATATATTTTTTATAGAACATTTTTGTTATGTATATTGTACCGTTCCTTTCAGACGCGTGCTAGTACCCTTGAAAGGGCACGAGCAGCTACATGTTTTAGGGCATCTCAGGTGAAATATTGACAAGATTAACTACTGTTTGGAAACTTATGTAGTTAAAAGTCTTGAAAGGTTTAGGCAGGGCTTTTCCAGAGTTTTTCATCACCGCAAAGAATCAGCGAAAAAAAAGCTGGGCAAACAGCAATGGCAGCATCTTTAAAAAAGCCATCTGACCAATATAATCAGGTCATGGAATACTTAGTAAAGGCACGTTATTAAAGAATTTTAAAGTTTGGCGCCATATTGGATCCTTGTCAGAAATTAATAATTTGCACTCTTAAACGAAAGTTTTCAGTTAAGTTTGTAAAAATGACAGAATTTATCAGCCATATTGTCGCCGTCTCTCTGAATTTGATTAACAATTTATAATTTGATTTTTTAATACCCCAAAATTCCGACTTTAAATCGGATCTGCACAAATGACAAAATTCGTCCGTCTTGTTGGCGCTGCCATTTTGATTTTCTGAATGTTGACTACAAAATTATAACTTGCCCTCTAATAAGGTATACATTTTTTACTTGAATCAGACCACAATTAGCATCACTTGGCTGTCATATTGAAACCGCTATCCGACATCTTTTACACATGACGTGTCAAATTATCTGATTTAATAAAATTTTGGTTACACATTGTTCCATCCAAAATTAGATGATCCTGAAAATTTTAGATCAATTCACTAAGCTGTTCACAAAATATAGAATTTCAAATATGCCTGGCGCTCCTTCCGATCTCGGCGAGCTCTGACGTCACTGCATGCGAAGCCATCGCACGGCGCCAGCTATACTTTTATGTTGAATGTTACTTATGTACTTTAATGGTTTTCTGTATATTTTTTGAAGGCTCATCTTGTCAGTTAAGCCCTTGTTTAGTTTTATTATTGGTAAACACAATGTGTGAAAAACATTTTATTAAAGCAAACTCTTCAAATTTGCCACAAATAGACTTTTCATGGTAACGGAATATTTTAATAAAAATCACGCTTTTATTAGTGCAGAAATGGGTCGAACTAAAATACACAGGTAAGTGACTTTCAATATAAAAAAACGGCGCCATATCACAACAAAAAAAAATGTCACTTTATTGAATATATTATACTTACGGAGATCGGTGTAATATATTGAGAAGTCATGGTGCAAAAGTGCTTACTAATGTATTGTTTCAATTGAGATTAGAAATACTATATCTATTCGGGATTTAGGGACTAAAACCCAAAGATCTGCAAAAATCGCGTAGGGTGATTTTTTACTATTACAATACTTCCCTCTTAGGAAAGATATTGCCCTTCCGAGGCAAATTCAAATTCTTCTGTTTTAGATATCTTAGAGGAAGATAACTATTTAAACACATTTTTATGGTCAGAAGACATCCCGGAAGAAGAAGAAAAAGTGTGTGGTCTTATTAGCGAACATTTTTGACATTTCCACCGATGGATTGTTTATTACTTCAGATAATTTATCTAGTAGTTACGGGTCAGCATCCAGATAGCCGGTTACATCTCGACTACAACGAAAATAGCTGAAATTCAATTAATAGGTATTTAAATATATTTTGTATAGAACATTTTTGTTTTGTATATAGTACCATTCCTTTCAGATGCATACTGGTTGAAAGGGCACTGGCAGCTACATATTTTAGGGCATGTCAGGTAAAATATTGACTAGTTTAAGAAAGTACTACTTGGTCCTTGTGTAGTTCAAAATCTCAAAGGCTTTAGGCTAGTAACATGCAACTTCCAGAGTTTTTTACCTCGGCAAATATCAGCGAAATCTTGGCAAAACGCAATGCCAGCAACTTAAAAAAACCCAATATCATCAGGTCATGAAGTCTTTGGCAAAAGTATGTTATTAAAAAGTTTTAAAGTTGGGCATAATTCAATTCTTAAATGTCAAAATTTACAATTTACGCCCTGAAACACCAGTTTTGGGTCAAAGGTGCAAAAATGACAGCATTTGATAGCCATGTTATCGCCGTCATTTTGAGTTTGACTAACAATTCATAATTTGACTTTTTTAATACCCCAAAATTCCGATTTTGCTTAGGATCTACACAAAAGACAAAATTCGACCGCCTTGTTGGCGCTGCCGTTTTGAATTTGTGAATGTTGACTACCAATTTATAATTTGCTCTCTAAAAAGGCAATTTTTTTTTTAATTCGAATCGGACCACAAATAACATCATTTGTCCGCCATATTGGAGCCGCTATCTTAAATTTTTACACATGAAAGTGTCAAATTGTATTGTGAACTGTACATGAATATCGAAGTGAAGCTAATAAAAACGTGGTAATGGTAACATTATATTCATTTTTAGGTGCGGAAGATCTATCATTTCGAGATAATATGAAATATATAATACACTAGCAACCTTCAAATAATATGAATAAACAAAAACAAACATTATCCCAACTCTGCAGCTTACGCCCCTGGCGCAGATTTAGGATAAAGCGTGCGAAAAGATGACGTTCGATGAAAAAAAATCAGATCAGAGCAGTGTTGAACTGTTTAGCAACCTATTTCCTATCCAATTATATAGTTACAAAAGATTAAAAGAAATAGAAGTAAAACTAGCAAAAGAGTAAAAATTTAAAAAAAGAAAGCTGTCTCTTTTTGATTTGTCGGTCTTTGTGGGTAGACTTTTGACGTTTCATTGCAACTGCGAAACCTCAAATAATTCCACTTTCCACTAGTGTACAGCTAAAACGAAAGAGCAAATATATATTTAATTAAATAAAGTCTTAAACGCGTCCGGTTCCTTTTATTTGATGTTTGTAAGTTCTACTTCCCCAATGTTGCATGTAAAAAAATGCAGGTCCTCCTAAATCGCCAGTTAGTTATTCAAAGCAGGGGGTGTAATAAAAATGGCTTAAGAAAATAAAGAGTTGTATTTTAATATACTTAAAAATAAATAATGCTCCTTGCATAATTCAAACATCCTGCTTTATATTTCATTAATTGTGTTCTGATCGTATATAGAGACCATTGCCATCAAAAGGTGTTTTTTCAATGTTGCTGTAATGTATTAATTACATTACCCGTATTGTAAATAGGGCCAAATGGGAAAACGAACGAAATACACGTATTTGGTAAGTTTTTCCGAAAATAATTACCTATTATAAATTTGAATGGCCGTATTTATTTACTTAACAAAATACAATAATAATTATTTCCAGTGTAATATTAGGGGTAAATTTAATTTTCTATACTATTTAATAATCTGAAACGTGTGCCAACAAATGTACAAAACGTTAACAAAAACATATGCATGTAAAACAAATAAAATTAGAGTAAACACATATTAATTTCGATGGATTACATTAACATAAACTTTTTGGAATGTGTAATCAAAAACATTTTGTTTAAATTAAACTTAATAATCCTACTTTCACACTACATGAATAAATCGAAAAAGATTTATAAAATAGCGTCCGTTTATTTTACGTTGTTATGGCGAAAATAACAACATTAGAGACTACGAAAAATTCTAACGTAAACACAGTCTCGTAAATCTCTTTAATTTACTTCAAACCTTGGATTTTTTTTGTTATTCAGAAAATAAAAAAATAATTAACCATCATGTGATTACTCAATTCAATTATTTTAGTTTCCTCTATTTAAATCACACTCTTTAGTTTCCACAGCTTCTATATTTTACAGAGTGTTATGTGGAACACTATTTCTTTGCAAAAGTGTGTCCCTTCCGAGAATCTTTTTTTATTTTTTTTATGCCAAAAATATTCAAGGACCAATTCAAGAAAACTAATTTCCCCGATTTTGCCTATCCTCATAATTTTGTTTTCCGAACACGGAGTTTAATCGAAAATTGTAACCGTGTAATTCAATTACAAGCTCAGCTGTAATTGAACATACGCATAAGTGAATGTAGAGTCAGAAGTGATGCCGCTAACATAATTAATAAAAAGATAATATACAGGGTGGGGCACAGCTAAATGATTAGCAACTTAATAAAAAATAAAAAAATATAACTTTTCCGAACATCACTTTTAGTCTGCAAGTGTGACTTAAGTAATCCAAATTCATTGATTTCCATACCACTTAGCAGTATGGGGTAAACATGATCTTTTTGCCGAAACGAGTTTTTGGTTTTAATGCTAGCTGAACTAGTCACGAAATAAACGGCTCACCTTTTTTTCTTTTTTTTTTTTTTTTTGGTATTGTGGAGGATCGATTGACTGGACCAAATTTTGTAATTTAAATTGGTATGGATGAGCAAAACCTTTTACTCGCAAAACTTACAGTTACAAAAGTTTACAGTTTCCCAGTGGAAAAGGCGCTTTGACCAACTTAAGCGCAGATTTCCAGTTGTGAAATATATGTCCTTCATTAATTTACCAAAAGTTTCAACAGTTATTATTTGTTGTATCGTACTTAAGTACACAATATTGCCAAATACTTACGTGATACCGACTTTGAGTATATTGCAGAACCAGGCTCCAATTACCATAACGGTGAGGACTACGGAGTAAAAGATGGACTTCTACAGCGTGCACGAGACAGGTGAATTGAAATAGCCGATGTTATCCTTGGGCAAAATTTTAGGTAATAATTGTTTATTCATGTAAATTAATTAAACATTAAACAAAATGTGTATCTTTAATAAAGGTGTTTTGTTCTTGTCAATCTTATTTTTAAGTCTTGTTTTCATGATGTTTACTTTTTTCATAAGTTGCAAATGGTTCATGGTTTTCCTATTTCTCGTTCTAATTATGTGGCTGCTTGTTTCAAGGCCTTGTTTTTTTTTTAGTTTCCATATGCGGAAGTTGCAATTTTGTAAGAATTTCCGGTATTTTTTGCTGATTGGTACCCTTCTCTTTTTTAACTATTATTCATACAAATTGGAATAGACGCTCATGCTCCGATCTTTTACTCTAAGCTTTTACGTGAAGCATTTGCTCACGCTCATCAGTACTTGCTGGCTCTTTATTCATACGACCCATTGATCTCAAATTTAGCACATTTATTCAGTTTGGATAACAATTCATTTTTAGATTTTAGCATAATATAAGACTGCAGTATCAAAATGACCGAATAATATTGCTATTTATGATCTGACTCCAATTAAAATCAATATCGGAATTTTTCCAGATTGACCAATTTCGAATTTTGGACAATGTATACGGCTATCCAAAGAAGAGTAAAAATGTCCGTGGTTATAAAACAGAAAAAAATAAAATAATATAAAAGTATTTTTGATTTTTATGAAGAATTCAATTTTTTTATCAATAAACAATTGAATATCAATTAAAAAATCGATGAGAAAACTATCAATTTTTTCTTATTTTTAATGCTATTACCTATTTATGGTTCCCGGAAATTCAGTTCCATTATTTGGAGGGGCTATTCTAGGTATGGAAATAATAATAGAAGTTCCTATGAACATGTGTCTGGAAACTTTCGTTTTCAAGATACAGGATGTTAAAATTTTATATATTCTTTGATGTGCCTCGTACATTTCTGGAGATATTTAATTCAAATTTAACACACGATAAATCGTAATTAATATCTATACAGTGAGGACATAAAGTTTGTCGCCCCCCCCCAAATAACTAGTGAACTGCTAGGTATATTGCATCGAAATTTGGAACGATAATTTATTGAGTAAATACTCCATCTTTTGAAAAAAAAATTTAAATGTCAAGATCGAAACTTTTTTATGGAAGGGGGGGGGGGTCGCGTGATACATCATTTTAAAGGTCTTTTTATTCTTATTTCAACCCCCGATTTTAAAAGATTTAGCAATTCTCAAATAATGACCAATAACAATTTTAAATTTGATTTTTTGATACATGGATTTGTGCTGTACTTTTTTCCAGCAAGTGCAACAATTAATTGTCGTTGACTTGGTTTTCTAATATTTGACACTTGGAAGCGTGCAAGTGTTCTAAAAGTTTCCGAAAATACCATTTAATTGGCTCGTTCGTTAGAAGATAAAATCGAAGCAGTTATCATCTTGGGCGAGTCTAACCGAAATTATCGCGCTGCAGTTCGCATCTTCAATGAACGCTTTCCGGAACGACCAATATGTAGAAAATGTTTTCTGAATTTATTATCAGAATTTTAAATAATACGGACGGTAAAAGATGCCCCAAAATCTGGGAGGCCCAAAATTAGTGAAAACATGAAAGTTCAGTTCGCAACTGAAATGGTCGTAAATAATAGACAATGTACTAAGCAAGTAGCTAAGACATGAAATATTTCGCGTTCGTCCATTAAGAACATTTTAAAATCCAATAAATTTCATCCTTATAAAAAAAGAATTGCCAGATTATGGCAGAAAGGATCACAGCAAATCCCAATTATCTGCGCCATATTTGTTTTAGTGATGTAGAGTATATATGTATGTATATATATATATATATATATATATATATATATATATATATATATATGTATATATGTATATATATATATGTATATATGCATATATGTATATATATATATATATATATATATATATATATATGTATATATATATATATATATATATATATATATATATATATATATATATATGTAGAATAGCAGAGATACATAATTTCTGCAGGTGCAAAACAGCCTACAAAAAGAATTGCTTTCGATTATGTCACAGGGTACCCTCCTGCGATCATGATTTCTGGGCCTTTACCCTCATCAGGCAGGCTTGTACCCAGGGAGATCTGAAATAACAGATTGCTCGATATGACAAAATCGAAAACGAAACGTCTATCGTACTGGAACAGTACTTAGCGCCACCTATTGAGGCTCCAGTTTTTTCCGGCTGCAGACCCATACGAATTTGGCAAAGTATGCACTAGCACCATCACGCGGAGAGTAGATACTAAAATCAATAAAAATGCGCTTTCACACACGTTTATCAAAAGTTCTTGGCCGGAAAAGATATATGTAGAATAGCAGAGATACATAATTTCTGCAGGTGCAAAACCGTGTAGGCCGTTTTACATATATATATATATATATATATATATATATATATATATATATATATATATATATATATATATATATATATATATATATATATATATATATATATATATATATATATATATATATATATATATATATATATATATATATATATATATATATATATATATATATATATATATATATATATATATATATATATATATATATATATATATATATATATATATATATATATATATATATATATATATATATATATATATATATATATATATATATATATATATATATATATATATATATATATATATATATATATATATATATATATATATATATATATATATATATATATATATATATATATATATATATATATATATATATATATATATATATATATATATATATATATATATATATATATATATATATATATATATATATATATATATATATATATATATATATATATATATATATATATATATATATATATATATATATATATATATATATATATATATATATATATATATATATATATATATATATATATATATATATATATATATATATATATATATATATATATATATATATATATATATATATATATATATATATATATATATATATATATATATATATATATATATATATATATATATATATATATATATATATATATATATATATATATATATATATATATATATATATATATATATATATATATATATATATATATATATATATATATATATATATATATATATATATATATATATATATATATATATATATATATATATATATATATATATATATATATATATATATATATATATATATATATATATATATATATATATATATATATATATATATATATATATATATATATATATATATATATATATATATATATATATATATATATATATATATATATATATATATATATATATATATATATATATATGTATATATATATATATATATATATATATATATATATATATATATATATATATATATATATATATATATATATATATATATATATATATATATATATATATATATATATATATATATGTATATATATATATATATATATATATATATATATATATATATATATATATATATATATATATATATATATATATATATATATATATATATATATATATATATATATATATATATATACATACACGTAACAGTATGTTTTATATGATGATGGATGTATTAAAGTGTCGAAATCAAACGATTAATTAAATTAGTCATATCGGTCATATCATATATATACCGCATTTTTAACCAGAAGTTCAATATCGTTCAATCTGGAAAAATAGCGATATTGATTTTAAGTAAAATCAGACCAAAATTATTCGGTCATTTCGATACTGCCGCCTTATATTATGTAACAATGAATTGTATAAATGTGCTAAACTTTAGCTCCATATCTCAAACAGAAGTGGGTCGAAAGTAAATTACATAATTTGGTTCAGTCAACCGATCCTACACAATTCCAAAAAGAAAACGTTCAGCCATTAAAACAAAAAACCCGTTTCAGCCAAACGGTCCTGTCTACCCAATACTAGTCTGGGAATAAGTAAATTCGAATTATTGACCTGGCACTTGCAGACTAATAGTGAAGTTCGGAAAAGTTCTAATTTAATATTTTTTATCTTGTTGTTAAAAGAGGAGTCTCTCTTCCTCCTTCCCTCTTATTTCTCTCTTTATCTCCTTAGTCTTCTCTTCTTGTTCTTTTCTCTCTATTACACCTCACTCCCTCTCTTCTCTTTTCGCTCTCTTCCCGAAACCGTGAAGTTCCAGTGGGTTATTTTGAGCAAAATGATTCAGTCATGTTTTATATTTGGTCGAGGTATTATATGCCGAATCGAAGCATCAATGAGTACGGCCAAAATGTATAACAACGAAGTAAAAAAGCCTTTTGGACTCGATAAGTGTGCCAACTTGACCATACCGAAGGATTGTTATGTTTTAAACTATTGAAAACTCTATAAAAAACATATAATTAAAACTTATATGTGTTTTTTTCTAGTTAGTTTGATATAACAGTAGTTTGAAGAAAATCTATATATTTAAAACACTAAGCCAGATCTTTCAGTGACATTTACATTTTTTTGAAGTGATCGTCTGGTCACCTAGACCTCTTAACACTACTTTTTCTATGGAATAAGGAGTAAATAGGAGCCGACAGTAAACATCAGAACTGTAATATTAAGCAAAACCTGTATATACCCTAAAAGAGATACCAGTTTGGGTTAAAATCAGGACTCTTGAACACTCACACTGTTTCATAAATGTGAGCTAATAAACTCTTAAATAAGATGAAATGTTTTAAAAAGATATAAATTAGCAAAATCTGGAAGACAACGCAACTGCGTCCTCAGAAAGCCAAGACTGAAAAATGTTTCAAAAATTATGTTCATAGGACAGTCTTTCATTCTGAGAAAAATATTGCAGGCGAATATCCTCAAGTCTAAAAAAGTAACTGCCTAATAATAATAATATCCCTAATAACAGTAATAATAAGTGTTTTCCAGTATTGTTATTTTAATCACACGTATAATCCGAAATTGACATTGAAATCGACTATTCGACTAAGCTTATGTGTAAATGTCATCTTGAAAATTTACACGTGTTCAAGTTTTATTTTAAATTATTATACACTTCTGAATGTCTATATTTTTTGCTTTAAGTAACGAACACAGTATAAAAAATTAAAATGAAACAATGCAATGAGATATTCTATTGATTTAAGCATTGAGGTATACATCGTATATCAAGATAGTTTGCGTTAAATTAGCATAACATCCAGGGAGTTGGTTATGCAAAGGATAACGATATTTTAGAGGTTGTTTGTATTGTTTAATATTCGTTTTAGTAAACTGAAGAGAGTTAATGAATGCGCACTGTCGTACAGACTCGCTCTTTCTATTTTGCTCAAGTAAACTCACATATTTGGTTTACATAAATAGATTTATTACTCAGGGTGAGTTCTAAATTATTCAAATTTCTGTATTAAATGGTCTGGAAGTGTTAATGTTCTAATTATTTTATTATATAAAAGAATATGGTGTCTACTAATTGGATATATAAATAAACTGCTTACATCTGAAATGTATATGTTTAACAAATACTACACCCAAGTGTGAATTATTTTATATTAAATAAAAAGTATTACTTTAATAATAATATTAATGAAAATGCGCAGAATGGAATCACAGAATCACTACAAACTACCCCGCTGTCTAATACCACGACTGGTATTGAATTACATTGTTGACTTCTGGCATTCGTTCGGAGCAATAATGTTAATATATCTGTATTTTACGATACACGATATTGATCCATTTTAGGCAAACGAAGATCGCGATTTCGCTCTTTTTAGAGCTCATCAGGCCGTCATAGACTAGCGAACCCCATGTAGGGCAAAGGCACAAAAAAGAATCTCAGGAACAACTACTCCGGTGGCTAATACCCCGATCGGCATTGAATTAACTGTTGATTTTTAACCGTCGTTGGGAGCAATAATGTGAATTTTTAATTCGCGTTACACCAACGTCATAACATGGATACTATTATTCCTGTCTGGACCATGTCCTGCAAGCCACGTTCGTCAAACGAAGATCGCGATTTCGCTCTTTTTAGAGCTCGTCAGGCCATAATATTTTTATTTTTTATTTTATTTATTTTTTGTTAAGGTAGACTTTTTACAAAGTATAAAAAATGTCAAGAATTACTAAGCCTAGAAATACAAAATACACACTAGAATCCATTTGATAAAAACAAAAATTTAAACATATTTTAAAATATGATACTGGAACCTTAGAAATACAGAATATACGTTGAAATACATTTAATTAAAAAACGTATACAAAATATGGTGAAAACATATATATATATATATATATATATATATATATATATATATATATATATATATATATATATATATATATATATATATATATATATATATATATATATATATATATATATATATATATATATATATATATATATATATATATATATATATATATATATATATATATATATATATATATATATCAATAATTGTCAAAATTCCATAAGAGAATAAAAGCAATAAAAATGCTTTTTAAAAACAGGAAGACAAGATTCCATGGGAGTAAGGGAAAATATTTTTCTAATTAGCCGTTTCTGCAAAACAAACAAACGATTTATTTCCGTGGCCTGACCCCCAATAGAGACCCATATATTTTAAACGGCTGTAAGCAATAGCATAGTAAACATTTATCAATTCCTTAGTAGACAAAAAAAATTAGGCTTGCAAGTGCAAAATAAGCTGAATTCAGTTTTCCTGCAACATGCTCTACGTGAGATGACCAGGAAAGATCGCTGTCAAGGTATAAGCCTAGGAATTTACACTTCTCTGTTTTAGTTATTTGTTTATTATTTAAATTTAAGTTAAACTCTGGTAGTTTTCGTTTACTTGAAAAAGTCAGTTTTTGTTTCATTTAGAATAAGTTTGTTTCCTTGACACGATTCACTAAATGATTTGAAAATCTGGTTTGCACGTTGTATTAGTACATAAAATTATGGGTCAGTTACTATTATTGATGTGTCATCTGCATATAAAATCATGATATCCTTTTCTCCCAGATCTAAAAAGGCTTCCAGGTCATTTATAAATAAAATGAACAATAGCGGTGACAAAACACTGCCCTGGGAAACCCCGAATTTTCGTTCTTAATATTCGGAGTACGAATTACCTAATTTTACCGCAGTTTTCCAGTTTGTTAAAAAAGTTTCCCCCTAATCCCCATTTTATTTAATGTCCTGATTAAATATCGCTATCTACACAATCAAAGGCTCGAGTCAAATCAAAAAGCAGTGCAATTAAATAATATTTTATATTTATTGCTTTTTGTTTTTCTGTACGAAATTCTCTAGTCTAGATTTTACAATTTTTTCGAAAATTTTTGAAAAGTTAATTAGGCTAGTTACTGGTCTATAGTTCTCAATCAAATCGTGTTGGCCTTTTTTATAAAATGTTGTTATTTCTCCTAGTTTTAAACTGTCAGCAAAGTTGTCCTTATTAAGAAATAAACAAATAGCCAAGCGGATACTTCATAGAATCTCAAACATACTCAATAGCATGAAATGGTATATCACCACAACCAGAACAAGCCCTTTTGTTTTTTAAAGAACATATTGATTTTAGTATTTCATCTAGTGAAATATCAGCCTTGAAAATCTATATCTAAATATTAATATGGCATTCAAAGCCAAGTTCAAAAACATTATTTGTATTGAAATTTCCAATTTCTATGTCTGGCATTGAAAATTTTGAGATGGTGATTACCATCTACATGTTAGTGCTGATTTCATTTGGAATAAAAGTAGCTTGAATTATACAGAGTTGGGTGTAGGGCAAAACCACAAAATGGAATTACAAGAAGAATATCGCTCTGGGTAATACCACGACCGGCATTAAATTAGCACTGTTGACTTTTGACTTTCGTTGGGAGCAATAATGTGAATATATTTTTATTTCACTAATTTCATAACAAGAATAATATGATCCCTATCTGAAACATATCCTGCAATGCTGCGGGCGCAATGATCCATTTTAGTCAAACGACGATGGCGATTTCTCTCTTTTTAGAGGTTATCAGGCTGTCAAAATGGATCATTACGCCTGTGTCAGTGCAGGGCATGTTCCAGACAGGGATAATAACATGCTTGTTACGACGTTAGTGTAATGGTAAATAAAAATATACTAACAATAATAATAATAATACTAATTTTTAAATATATAAAATATATTAACAACAAAAAGTCAGGAGTTAACCCTGTAATTCAATGCCAGTCGTGGTATTAGCCAGCGTGGTAGTGGTCTCTGTGATTCAATTTTGTGCCTGTTTTTGCCCCCTGCACGGGGCTCGCTAGTGGTTTATGGC
This sequence comes from Kuschelorhynchus macadamiae, assembly GCA_030620095.1. NCBI lineage: Eukaryota > Metazoa > Arthropoda > Insecta > Coleoptera > Curculionidae > Kuschelorhynchus > Kuschelorhynchus macadamiae. The sequence continues at coordinate 1,077,071 of JAUTXW010000424.1, forward strand.
GGCCTGATGAGTTCTAAAAGGAGCGAAATCGTGATCGTCGTTTGATAAAATTGGATCATTGCGCCTGCGGCATTGTAGAACATGTTCCAGAGAGGGATCATAGTAACCAAGTCAAATATCGGTCGTGGTATTAGCTAGAGGAGTAGTTGTCTCTGTAATATGCCTTTGTCCTACACGTTGTTGCACCTGCGGCATTGTAGGACATATTCCAGGCAGGAATTGTTGTTGTTATGACGTTTGTGTAACGTGAAATACAAATATATTAACATTATTGATCCCAATCAAAGTGAGGAGTCGACAAAATTCAATGCCGGTCATAGTATTAATGATTGAACCTTAAAGTTTTTCCCCTAGAGGTTTTGCTGCTTTTTTATTTTTTGAACCAGTCAAGGTAAAAATTTGAAATTTGGCACATCCGAATGGCAGCCTGTTTACTCTTTTTTGTATTTATTTCATGATTAAAAATTTGGAGATGACGACTGGGTGCAAAGCTGAATAAACAATTAAAAGGACAACAAATTCTTCAAAATTTAACAAGACTTGAGTGTTTTATACCTTACGTGACCCCTTTTTGTATAAATGTTAAGAGTGTGTGGACTAAGAAGCATTTTATAAACAGAAAAGTGTCTACAGTACTCTCACCTTATAAAAAGATTTCAGTTAAAGATGGGAAAAATAAAATACTTGATTTTGTTCAAATATTTATGTTCAGTGATATTTACGAATGGCCGTCAATGGGTATATTTTAATGTCGTCATAGTTTGGGAATAAATTAAGGTTTAAAAGACATTTCAAATGATGTACTATTTGACCCTCCTTGCCATTTCATTTTGTTTCTCCAAATTCAAAATGGTGCCCAGCCACCATCTTGTAATTGTCAATCACGAAACATTCATAAACATTTTATTTAGTTTTCTACTGAAATGTAACATATTTTCAACTTTCATCTTGACTTGATCAAAAAATAAAAACCATTAAGTGTGGTCTAGAAAAAATAGTAAAGTTGCGGTACGAATTCAAGATGGCGAAACAAAATAGCGGACAAATTAAATGTTTAAATAAGAAAGGTAAAAAAAGCTTATTCAATTGACTTTAAATTCTGCAGAAAAATTAAATATTATATAGGAATAAACTGGTACGAATTCAACATGACATAACAAATAGGCGGTAGCTACTTATTGAATTTATTTTAATTATGCCCAAAAATCAAGTGTGGCATGGGTAGAAACTGGTAAAATATCGGTAAGAATCCAACATAGTGAAAAAATGTTTGAAAAGACAGTATATATATATATATATATATATATATATATATATATATATATATATATATATATATATATATACATATATATATATATATATATATATATATATATATATATATATATATATATATATATATACATATATATATATATATATATATATATATATATATATATATATATATATATATATATATATATATATATATATATATATATATATATATATATATATATATATATATATATATATATATATATATATATATATATATATATATATATATATACTGTCTAACTGTTACCAAAGTAAATTATGTCACACTTCACTCTTCCTAAAAGGAAAGTTTCTTAACGAGGGAAGTTTAAAGAAATTGCCTTTTGTTATTGCCTCGGAATTATTTTAATTTCGTCAATAAGTTAAGGATTTTTGTTTAAAATGTACATTTTTTCTCAATTATGAGTGTTCTAGTCAATAAATTACATTACCAATCTATGAGAGCTACCGAAAAGCCTATTGAAGTTTTAGATATAACTGAGTTTAAAATAATTATATACAGGGTGGTGTGCCTTTATTAACTAATATCGGTATTTCGGATCGATCGATATTGAAAGAATGAAATTCGAACGAGTTTAAACTACAAGTTGCCAAAAGCATTCTGCTTTTATCTATTTACTTTTTTTAGGACAATATGCGACTCTTATACAAAGATAATCAATTTTTTTGGGTGCTGTTAGCTTGTGGTCATGAAGAAACTCGAAAGAACTTGACCTTACTGTTGAAGATAGGCTGCGAAATTTTAGTATGAAATGAGCTATCAGATAATCCGGAAACAAACTCAGTGCCTTTTTACCTGTTATTTGGTGAGTAATATCTAAACCCCATAGTACTTTGCTTTTGAAAGCTGTACTAAGCTTAATTAAATATAGATTTGCTAAGCATTACCTAGCTTAAAAAAACTTCCTGCCTATCGTGTTAAAGTGAAATTACTTTCCGACGTTTTGCCTGATATTTTTATATAAAAATTAGATCGTACTGTAAAACTGTTTAATACCTCGGCTAAATATATAGCTATTTTGTAAGTTGGGGCGTAACGCTACATTGGCTTTATGCATTTTTGGAAGTTCGTAAAACCAAAAAATCTTGGAACCGCTTGGCTTCAATCCTCCTAGTTGGATCTGTTCTTCTTGTCCAATAGCTGAAATTCTGACACAATATGTCTATTTGTGCTACATAGTTCTTAATGTTCAGTGTTTTGATTTCATGTAGGCTGGGGCTCTGAAGATGCCTCGTGCAATCGCAGACGAAACGTCGGAGAGCATTTCCAATTTAATGCGATCTAATCCCAAGAACCATATATTTCTTAATTGACTCCAGCCGTGAAAGTTTTCGTACTAATGTACCTACTTACTCTTATATATTTACAATTAGCTTTAAATCTATAGAAACATTATTTTAAACTCAACTTATTAATTACTGCCTTACACAGATTTACAGAGAAGTTTATTTGGCTATTTCGGCGGATAGAAATATTTATGGCGCAAATTATGTATTACAAGAGGCAAGTGTATCTATCGAAGGTAGATAAGAAAACATATTTTTTTTGAGGAAATATTCAATAAAGAAAAAATTTAAAAGGTCCTTTAAATTTATTATCGAATCTTCATTTAGACAAAAAAAATTTTTAGGAAGAATAGAATAAAGCCATTTAATATTACCAACATTCAGTAAGATCCATAATTATCGAAAAATGGGAAAGTCAAATTGAAAAATCTCCTCTTTTTTTTTAAATGGTAAAACCATTAGGTATCAGTTCTTTCTGCAGTCCCTTTTACTAATTTTTGCTAAAAAATACAGCGGGAAATATAGAAACCTACATTTTTAATAAGGTGTGTGTTGTGGTAAATTGTTATATTCGGAGAACATGGAAAAAACTATAATAATTTGGGGTGTTTAATTTTTCTTCTAGCTTATTCATTTCAAAAGGCGTGACCCGCTTTCGTGAAATACCCTGTTATATACGTAGTAAAAAAATGTTCGTATAAGATTATTTTGGATCTTGCCGAACAACATACTTTTATAATATGTATTTCTTATTTCAATTTTTTTTAACCTCTTATCTCTGCACTGTAGGTACTTCCCAAAAAAACTCTAATTTCCAAGCTAACTACCAATTGCAATATTTAATTTCCTAAAATTTTATTGGCTGATTGGTTGATTTACCGCTATTTTCGAAAGGTGATTTAAACTGATTTGTAGTTGATTTACAATTATTTAATGTGATTTAATTATCACTTGGATGATTTAAGGTGTTGTAAACTGTTTTAAAGGACATTTTGAAGATATATTTAATACACTAGGATTTAAATTGCTTTTTGTTCGAGTTGTGCACTTATTTAAACGAGTTATCCGCCCTTTGGTCAATACTAGATTCGTGTTTGTCGAAATTTTTGAGGCGTTCTAAAATTTCCGTTTCAGAATACTTCAATTTTATAATCTGGATTTATACTACCCCTTCTATGCATTTTTATAGCCAAAACCATATTTGTTTTATCATCCTTTCAAAACGAAAGCATCGCTTATATATAAGATCTCTATTTTATAAAAATCTTTAAAAATTGCTTGAGGACACCCTAAAAAATCGCTTTCATAATCTACATTTGCAATATCCCTGATAATAAAATGTTTATAGTTAATTAAGATAGTTTGTCTTAGTAGAAAAGTGCTGAATATACACTTCTTTTTTGATAGATACTTAATATTCTGTAGCATATCCCACTTTTCCATTGAATAGTTAAAATTAGAGTACCGCTTAATCTGTGGATATGATGGCATATTTGATATGACGACACACTTTTCAAACTGGGGCTATTATTTAAAATAACTAGTAGGAAATTCCCGCTCCTAAACACGCCGACACAAATCTGCTGTCGCAACCCCATGTTAAGACTTCCTGTCATTAATTTGCTTCCATTATGCCAATCTGGATTTCGAAAAGGATTTAGTACTGCAACACCTTTGTTAAAAATGCTGGATGACGTCCTTTTGGCTGCAGATAGAGGGGAAACTTTGGATTTGGTCTTGCTTGACTATAGCAAGGCTTTTGATATTCTTAACCCTGCACTTTTCTGAGATAAACTGTACTACTTTAGATTCAAAACGGACATAAATAGATTATTTCGTAGTTACTTCGACAATAGACCACAAATAGTTCAGGAAGCATGCGGGGTCATTACTGGGACCTTTGTTATTTGTCATTTTTGCAATAGATATAGGTAAATGCCTGAGGGAATATGACATGCACCAGCACGCTGGTGATGCACCGGTGTACATGAGTTTTGATAGAAATGATGTAATTGGGGCAACTGAGAAACTTAACTTTAGCATAAACTCAATATAAAGATTCGAATTCAAAAACAATTTATTTGCCAAAATATAACAATGTTTGATACAGATGTGAAGAGAATATTTTATAATTGACAAAATAGATATTCCTACAATAATGGTTTAAAGCTTAATCAGCGTAAGTCAGCTATAATTTATTTTGCATTATATAAACAAAGCTAACTAGTGTATTAATTCAAAACCCTTAAGCTGCATCTTTTTAAGTACTCCAAGAATATACTTTCTAATTTATTATTTTTAACTACATTTTGCGTTGATATTGATTGTGACATTGGCAGTAATTTTAATTGATCTAATTCTGAAATCATACAGGTCGTGTGTTGAGCTTGCAATTGAATAAACGGTGATTTAGATTTCGATTGTCGTAGCCTTTATTAATAATGTTTTTGGCAATAAGATGAATATATAGGGTGTCCCATTTAAAAAATAGTAGGTTATGAAGACTAGGGGGTGTCCGAAAATGACAAATTTTTGCTGGGACACATTTTGAAAAAGTGACTAATGACATTTGCATGCCCGACTAGGAATCGAAAATAAGATACACATAAATGTCTTGGAATATTTATATAGTGAATCAAAGACTTTTGGTTGAGTTCAGGATATATTGATGTGTATGTATTTTGGGTGTTTTATTAGAATAAAGTTTAAAAGGTAAATGAGGATATTTGCGATAGTTGGATGTTTACAATGTGAATTGTTTTTAATGGGCAACTGTGCAGATTGTGAATCCGACAAATAAGTAAACTTTTTTATGTGATTATGAATGTAAATATACTCTTGTGATTTTAATATTACAAAAGCCTCAGCTGTATAGATTGATGCCATTACATTTAAATTGTTGAATTATGTTGTCTTGAGGAATACTGAATGCACAACCTACATCTTTTTCACCTTTGGAGCCGTTGGTGAAAAGTTAAACCACTTCTCAGTATTACTGGAATTAATGACTAAATCTGTAAATTGAGGTAAGATAACTTGTGTTATTTTTAAGGGAGATTCAAACAGAAAATGGACATCATTTTTAATTACTTACAAAAGCATGCTTTCTGATAGTGGATGTAAATGCTTCGACTAATGCTGGATCATTTTTATTTTATATGATAAGGTGGGGTTAGAAAATACTTTATAAATTTGTAAATTTTATCAATCAAAGCATTGTTTCTAATTCTCATATTTTTAATTACAAATCTTTCGGCTAGGATTTCGAGTTTACGCGCATAGCTCCCAGTATAAGCCCGAAGGCCCCAAATTGAACACAGTCTACTTTATTCGTTGCTTCATGGCAGAGCCATAGAAAACCAAGCCATTGTCAAGTATGGATCTAGTAAATCCTTTATAGAACATTAAAGCTGTCTTTTGCTCAGCACCCCATGATTTGAATATCGCCGCCCGTAGTATGTTCATACTTTCCTCTGCCTTTTTTGTAATATAATTAATATGTTCGTCCCATTTTAACTTTTGATCTAAAATTACCCCCAAATATTTAACTTACTGATTCCATGGTACATCTGCACCATTTAGATTAATAAAGTTTTCTTTTACAATTCTATGTCTTGAAGAGGTAAGCAGTGCAGATTTTTGGTTGGAAATATTAAATCTATTTCCTGGAAAGTACAAGTTGCATATATACATAGTTCGATTGAGATCTGCTTTACAATCTGAATTTTATATAGCTGCTATATAGACAAAAATCGATTTGTAACACCGTACAATTTAGGTCTAAATCATGAAGACTCAAAAAACCATCTATTTAATAAACGTGCATCATTTCGCATTTATATATGTTTCTTATAATCTCTGCTCTTATCACTACTTAAAGCATTTTTATTGTTAAATGAAAACATTTCCTTTCTTTCCTTTAAGTGTTTTAATATAATTTATTTTAGATAAATAATAAAAAATAAAGATCATCCTTGTTATTGGTAAATATCAAACTTTTTTCGGCCTCACTGGTTTTACTGATATTTGGTTGCATGTGGAGACAGTACGAAAATAGATCTCAGTCATACAAAAACAGTTAATTTTAGGGTAAAGCATGTAATATAGCCGATTTTTAAAAACTATATTATTTTGATATGATGGCGTAGAGTGGCAGAATATCAAATAAATAATCAAGTTTTATAATTAAAATTAAAGTTGCTCGGCCTACATGGAAATATGCGTAAAGCACTGCAAAATATTCATCAAGAAAAAGATCAGATGATAACTTACTTTTAAATCCCTACCTCATTACTTTATGTCCTAGGGTTAAAAATACGGGCTATGAGGGAGGTGAACTTTGGGGAACTTGGCCAACTTTCCTCAAATAAACAAAAATAAAATTGAAACTGGTAAAACAAATATAAAGATTCGAAAAAATTAGTTTATCAATTCGCTCTAGGTTGAGAAGTTAGTGGAAATTAAAAACAACAAAGGGCAAGAGCAAATCTGGCAAGGGCAACAGAGAAACAAATGAAATTGTTGAAGAGACATGAGATGATGAGAACCCGCAAATGAATTATCAAGGAAATGATGACGACGAAGATGTTTCATTCGTGGTCAAAATCATATAACAAATGATTCCATCGTGCATATGCAGATCCCCAAAGTTAAAAGGTAAATAACATTATACTTACGTACTTAATATTTTTGATGTATTATCCAGCTAACACTTTCACATCAAATGCTGTGATATGCTGACTCATTTGCACTTAAATAACATATTTTTTAATTTATACATAATACTCCTATAGGGTGGAAAATCCAACATATGTTCTTAATTTGAGTAATTTATAAGAAATTGTATTCCACTAAATTAAAAAATTACGAAAAGGGGGTCATCATATCCACACTTCCCATAACATTCCTGATTCAAGACAATTTCAAACAATGATCGTCGAGAATAAAAAAGGACGGACGCACATATGCTAGTAAAAAACGGTATTTTCTAAAAGAGTCTCTATTAATGGCATTTCATTTTTAATAGTTGTTTGTTTTTCCTGTATGCTTCATCTTAGCGCAAACATAGTTAGCGTTTAAACAAAAAGCAGAAAAAAACTGAAACTCGCAAGGAATATTTATACTTCCAAACGAAAGCGGCATGTATAGATTTAGATAAATATACACAACAAATGTTTGTTAAATATTTCTTCGAAACCACATTTTCATTGTTTACACAAATTAACCGATGTATGTATTCGTATTTCTTCCCATCACCTGTCATATGCGCTGACTTTGTCCAGCTCATTTTATTTCGTTAGGAACACACCGAACATTGGCGGCACTAAGTTTAATCACATATTTTATTACTCTTATGGTTACCACATTTGTTTATTGTTTTGATTTACACTGATGACTTTGGCATACTTTTTATAGCAGAAGAAATGATAATTCCTATTTTTATAATTTACGTGCAAAAGTGTCAGTAGTACCAGGGCCGGATTAAGCATGTCAAGGCCCCTAGGCAATGCGAGTCTCGGGGTCCCTCTACCCTTTTCTAACTTCCTAAAATATTTTTTTTACCCTAACTAATTTTGAGTCATATTCATTCAATTCAAAAAGTTCAAACAAATGAAACAAAATTATGTCATATAGGCCGTTCTTTTTACCACATTACATAGGTTACAAATTCGTTCAAATATCTTGAAAATTAAGCTTTTCCAATATATCATTTTCAATCGCCATTATTACCAATTAATTTAACGGTTCTGAGACATTGATGAACGAAGACAGTTTTTGATAAGTTTCACACACTTCTGTATATTTGCCAGGCTATCATTACATTCGAGAAAGTTGACTGTGCCATATCACCAAAAATCAGTTTATATAATTCCTTTCCAGGCACTATTTTTTTCTTTGGCGGCATCCTTTAATTACAAGATGAAGAACTTGAACTGCGCCATCTCGTTCATAAACTCAGGCTCAATGTCTTCGGAATAATGTTCCCTAAATTTTGTACAAGCATCTCTAGCTGCATTGTTAGACTCTGTTATCTCTCTGAAATATGTTAGAAATTCAAATAGATAATTAATTTACTCGTAAGGTTCTACGAGCAGCGAGAGTCCTGCACACAACATATCAAGTACAGGCAAGTTGCCTACACTGTCTAATGAATAAGCCGGCCCTGAAAGGTAGTTGAAAGTGTAAATTACGCATTATGTGTTCTTTGAGTAAACGAAATATCCTCATATAATTGTTACGAAATACATACTTACATATTCACTTGATGTGTTCATTTCTTAACGAATGCTAATCATTCTATATCATTATTCTTTGTTTGATGGAGGTAGCAGCGTATAATTTAAGAAATTATTTTTCGCGTTTTTACCTTCCCCGGAATGGAGTTACCTAACCCAAGTTTGGGAGCATTCTTTTACAAAACACCGGAGTTTGGTTATAGGAAGCCCAATGCCTAAGCAAAATGAAATAAAAAAAGTAGAATCTCACTATACACTTTATACACTATGCAATAAGTTGCTTGGGAAATACCTTTACAAACTCTAAAAATTTTACAAAATATTTTTTTTCTTCAATATCTGAATAAACCTCCGTAGGCGCCATTAGTTTTGGTAAGAAAAGTATCTAAAATTTTCCCCATGTACCTGTCGTCTTACGTGTTATTTTCGAGTACCTATGCACATACATCCATTACCAACTTCAGACACACTGTACAGAGTTATATGAACTGAACTGTACAGAGTTATAGTCGAGGCTCATGATACATTCCTTATAAGGAAAATTTTCAATTCAATCATTCAATGTATTTTCAACATTTGTATGTATAGATTATAGTTCAACTATCAGCTCTAGAAATGGATTACTCTCAGATATCTACCTACATACACATACCACATATACAAATGAAACCACAAAATTGGACACAAGAATTTATTTCGGTTTTCTTTACAAAAACAATGCAATTCTTAGAACTCTACGTAAGTAAATCTTCTGCCCAGTTCATCTATAAGCGTCTTGATGTCTTTGTGCAAGATTTCCAGTTGAGCCTTGGTCATATGTGATACTTCATTTCTGAAAAGAATTAGATATGGTGCAATGTTGGAAATTCTGGTAAAAACTGTAATAAACCAACATCAAAATTTGTCTAAATTCAAGAAATACTTGTTGAGTATGACTATCCAGGACTTACTTGTTGTTTGCAACCCACATCTTTGATTCTAGTAGTTCTAAAAGCTGTTTATCTTCTAAAAGGTCGACGAATTCTTCAAGATATATAATGTTGCCGGAACTAACCGGTTTTGTGCTGCTACTTGCTTCCATTTTGGAATAATTGCAAACAATTTTGGGACCTGGTATTAAACGTTTTAGGAAAGCCCTGTCAAATGTCAAAAATATAGTTACTGGTGGCAAAACTGTGATACCCGTTAGTTATATATATATATATATATATATATATATATATATATATATATGTTAAATGCATTTGTAACATATAAGTAAAATTCGTTAGCTATGTTCACAGCATAGAAACGAAAAATAAATTATGGAGGGCCAACAAGAACGAGTTACACATTCCCCAATTCGGTCAGCAGACCCACACATTTTCGGGGCAACATTTGAATTCTGCGGAGCTAATTGAAACTAACTGTTGTGATTTTACGTTCAAAATTCAAGAAAACCCAGGTTAATACGAGAAAATTAAGAGAAACCACATTTTTACAATAATATTTTATGGACCGATAAACTTTCATTTACAAGAGAGTCACTATTAAACAAAAACATTACGTACTATTATTCTGAATTCTGGGGGCTAGGGTGGCTAATTTTCTTAAGCTGGTAAAGCGGGGTCCAGCATTTTCCAAGAATGGAATTCCTAATTGATAATACAGCAGGAAAATCATAGAGTAAATGTTATGGTGTTTTATCTTTTTGTTCGCCACCTCTACAAGACGAGGTGTCTTCGCGTTGTGAATACCTGCACATCTTAGGCCAGTCAGATTTTGTTTCAAATCGCAGACTATGCAAACTTCTCAGCCAGATGGGCACTACTGTGTCTCTGTTTCAGTACCGGGTTAAGGGGGAGGGAGAGGCTGAGGGACTATTAGCATCTGGCTGTAAATGTTTAGAGGCGGCAGAATTACTCGAAGAGAATATAAAATTATAAAGAATAGCTTACTTCTGAATTACTTCCATACATAATACCTGGTATTTGTTTTACCTTCTACATGAGAATTAATAATAGTCATATATTTGCAGTTATTCCTAGACTTGTTTTCTCCGCATGTCCAAGATCAGTATAAAATAACTAAGAGGACAACTTGCTAAGAACTGGGCCAGATTTTCATATATGGAAATAAAGTTATTACAAATATTTGGCGAATTTTTGCTGCCTTATGGAATACGTCATATAAAATCATTTCATAAAAAAACTAACAAAAAAGTATTATGTGTAACAAAAGTTGCGCTAACTGCCTGACAAAAAGTTCCTTTATATTTATTTAAATAATAGTACTTAGAAATTAATATTTCAAATTACGACTATTTTTATCTTCCTTAAAGTTGAATCGTACATAGTAATGTGGAATGCTATCCACTATATTTGAAACTACTTTTTATAATATATTATATGGAGTCAAATATTTTACTGTTAACTGCTTGTAGAAGTAACTACAGTGCTAGAACTTTGAAATGCATTTAAATTTGGACTTTGATTTAGCGATCCTAATTCATAAATATGGGGTTGCAAACAATACAGAGGTTTTCTTCAAATATCATATTTTTACCTTGCTTAACTGCTTAAATCAAAATTATACAGGATGTAACAAAAATATGATTTTACTGCTGATCAAGATAATCTTTCTAAATTTGACCCCCCACATTTCCTTAATTTAGAATCGCTCCAGAAAAAACTCTGCGACATTGTCTAAAATACAAAGGAAGTTTTTGGAACCTTGAAATAAAACACCAAATTATTATTATTTATTTTTATTATTTTTAAGTGTTATTCAGATACAGCTTACTGATATCAACAAAATTTGATTTTTAGTAAAATTTTTCTGATACTACGACAGTTTAAAAACCCTTTAAATAAGTGTCTACTTTTGACCTACTGATTTCCCCACAATCCATAAAAATCACAAAAAATCGTTTTTTCAAAAATGGAGCAGACATGGAATTTAAAAAAAATTGTGTACCATCCCGTATTTATTTATGAATTACGATCGCTAAATCGAAATCCAATTCAAAGCACTTATAAACTATAAAATGGTTTTATAGTTTATAAGTTATGCGTTTCAAAGTTCCAGTACTTTATTTCTAGTCCTGTTGCATAGTATCCCCATATACCTATTGTATTACGTGCTATTTTCGAGTACATATGTACATACATCTATCACAAACTTCGGACACACTGTACAGAATTTTATATAATGATCTGTACATAAGACTATGAGTGATACCTTTCTTTCCCGGTATTTGCCTCAATTTTTCACTATATTATTTCTAGAAAATTAAGTAACAAGGAAATTTTAAAATTCAAAATATTCATTCAAAGTATTTTCAACATTTTTATGTAAAGATGGTAGTTGACATCATATCAACTCTAGAAATGGATGACTCTCAGACATCTACCTACATACACACACACATACCACACATACACCTACCACAGATACCAATGAAACAACAAAATTGGACACAAGGATTTATTTCGGTTTTCTTTACAACATAATAATGTACTTATCAGAACTCTACGTAAGTAAATCTTCTGCCCAGTTCGTCTATAAGAGTCTGGATGTATTTGCGCAAGATTTCCAGTTGAGCCTTGGTCATATATGATACTTCATTTCTGAAAAGAATTAGATATGGTGCAATGTTTGAAATTCTGGTAAAAACTGAAATAAACCAACATCAAAATTGGTCTAAATTCAAGAAATACTTCTTGAGTATGACTATACAGGACTTACTTGTTGTTTGCAACCCACATCTTTGATTCTAGTAGTTCTAAAAGCTGTTTATCTTCTAAAAGGTCGACCAATTCTTCAAGATATATAATGTTGCCGGAACTAACCGGTTTTGTGCTGCTGCTTGCTTCCATTTTGGAATAATTGCAAACAATTTTGGGACCTGGTATTAAACGTTTTAGGAAAGGCCTGTCAAATGTCAAAAATATCGTTACTGGTGGCCAACCTGTGGTACCCATTAGTTATATATATATATATATATATATATATATATATATATATATATATATATATATATATATATATATAAATATACTTATGTTCACAGAATGCTATTCTTGAAAAAATAATAGAAGAGTGGTAAGAACTATAATGTCGTCAATAAATAATCAATAAAGTACTTGAAAAAAAAATGGATGGTTTATCCGCTGAAGAAACATAAAGAGGACCAATTGCCGACATGTTTCAGATACACATGGTTTTATCAGTTTTTGGCATAATGAATCTGATATTTGGAATATACGAAAATCGAAACGAAAAGTAAATTATGGAGGGCCAACAAGAACCAGTCACACATTCCCCAATTCGGACAGTAGACCCCCCACCTCTTTGGTGCAACATTTGAACTCTGCAGAGCTAATTGTATTTAACTAATGTGGTTTTTCTTGAATTTTGAACGTCAAAATTCAAGAAAAACCAGGTTATTACGAGAAAATTAAGAGAAATCACATTTTAACAATAATATTTTATGGACCGATTCTGATTTACAATAGAATCACTATTCAACACAAACATTACGTACTATTACTCTTAATTTTGGGGGCAAGGATGGCCCATTTTCTTAAGCTGGTGAAAGGGGGGGCCAGCGTTCTCCCAGAATGGAATTCCTAATGGATAATACAGGAGGAAAATCATAGAGTAAATGTACTGGTGTTTTATCTTCTTGTGCGCCACCCTTACAAGACGAGGTGTCTTCGGGTTGTGAATACCTGCACATCTTAGGCCAGCCATATTTTGTTTCAAATCGCAGGCTATGCAAACTTCTCAGCCAGATGGGCACTGCTTTGTCTCTGGTGTCAGTGCCGGGTTGAGGGGGAGGGACTATTAGCATCCAGATGCAAATGTTTAGAGGCGGCAGAATTACTCGAAGATAATAAAAAATTATAAAGAATAGCTTACTTCTGATTCAGTTCCATACATAATACCCTGTATTTGTTTTACCGTCTACATGAGAATTAATAATAATCAGATATTTGCAGTTATTTCTAGATTTATTTTCTCCGCATGTCGAGGATCAGTATAATATAACTAAGAGGACAACTTGCTAAGAACTGGGCCTGATTTTCAGATATGGAAATAAAGTTATTAAAAGTATTTTGCGAATTTTTGCTGCCTTATGGAACACGTCATATAAAATCATTTAATAAAAAAAAAACTAAAATAGTATTATGTGTAACACAAGTTGAGCTAATTGCTTGATAAAAAGTTCCTTTATATTTATTTAAATAATAGTATTTAGAAATTAATATTTAAAATTATGACCATTTTTTATCTTCCTTAAAGTTCAATCGTATATAGTAATGTAGAATTATATCCATTATATTTGAAACTACATTTTAGAATATATTATATAGAATCAAATATTTTATTGTAACTACTTGTACAAGTACTGGAACTTTGAAACGCATAATGAAAATTCTTGGGCGGTTTTCGGTTAATGAGAGATCATTTTATGGTTTATAAGTGCTTTGAATTGAATTTTGATTTAGCGATCCTAATTCATAAATATGGGACTGTAAACAATACAGAGGTTTTTTTTTCAAATATCTTTGAAAAAACGTTTTTTTATGATTTTTATTGATTGTCTGGTAATCAGTAGGTCAAGAGTAAAAACGAATTTCAATGGTTTTTTAATAATTATTGTAGTATCAGAAAAATTTAAATTTTACTAAAAATCAAGATAATCTATCTCAGTCTGACCCTTCAGCACATTTCCTTAATTTAGAATCGCTCCAGAAAAAACTTTGCGATATTCTCTAAAATACACAGGGAGTTTTTGGAACCTTCAAATAAAGCATCCAATTATTATTATTTGTTTTTATTATTTTTAAGATTATTCAGATACAGCTTGCTGATATCAAAAAAACTTGATTTTTAGTCAAATTTTTCTGATATTACAATTATTTAAAACCCTTTAAATTAGTGTTGACTTTTGACCTACTGATTTCCCCACAATCCACAAAAATCACAAAAAATGGTTTTTCAAAAATGGAGCAGACATGAAATTTGAAAAAATTTCCTACTGTATTATGTGCCACCCGGTATTTATGAATTAGGATCGTTGAATCCAATTCAAAGCACTTACAAACTTTAAAGTGGTGTCATTTATCGAAAACCGCACTTAAATATATTTTAAATTTTTCGAGATATTTAAGTTTAAACATTAAACAAAATTTCCATTATGAATTTCAAAGTTCCACTACTTTATTTCTAATTCTGTTGCTTAGTTTCCCCATGATCCCATTGTATTACGTGCTGTTTTCGAGTACATATGTACATACATCTATCACCAACTTAGGACACACTGTTCAGAATTTTATATAATGAACTGTACATAGTTATAGTGAACACACATAATACCTTATTTCCCTGTATTTGCCTCAATTTTTCACTATATTATTTCTAGAAAATTATGTAATAAGGTAATTTTAAAATTCACTCAAGATGGTAGTTGACATCATATCAACTTTAGAAATAGATGACTCTTAGACATCTACCTATATACACATACCACACATACACATACCACATATACAAATGAAACAACAAAATTGGACACAAGAATTTATTTCGGTTTTCTTTACAGAAACATAATAATGCAATTCTCAGAACTCTACGTAAAGATTCATCTTAGATGATGTCTTTGTGCAAGATTTCCAGTTGAGCCTTGGTCATATGTGATACTTCATTTCTGAAAAGAATTAGATATGGTGTAGTGTTTGAAATTCTGGTAAAAACTGTAATAAACCAACGTCAAAATTGGTCTAAATTCAAGAAATGCTTGTTGAGTATGACTATCTAGGACTTACTTGTTATTTGCAACCCACATCTTTGATTCTAGTAGTTCTAAAAGCTGTTTATCTTCTAAAAGGTCGACCAATTCATCAAGATATATAATGTTGCCGGAACTAACCGGTTTTGTGCTGCTACTTGCTTCCATTTTGGAATAATTGCAAATAATGTTGGGACCTGGTATTAAACGTTTTAGGAAAGCCCTGTCAAATGTCAAAAATATAGATACTGGTGGCCAAACTGTGATCCCCGTTATATATATATATATATATATATATATATATATATATATATATATATATATATATATATATATATATATATATATATATGTTAAATGCGTTTCTAACACATAAGTAAAATTCGTTAGTTATGTTCACAGAATGCTATTCTTGAAATAATAATGAAATAGTGGTAAGAACTATAATATGCTCAATATGGACTAGTATAAAGTACTTAAAAAAATGGATTGTTTGTCCGCTGAAGAAACATAAACAGGACCAATTGTCGACATGTTTCAGATACCTATGGTTTTGTCAGTTTTTGGGATAATGCAGCTGATATTTGGAATATACGAAAATAGAAACGAAAAAAAAAATGGAGGGCCAACAAGAACGAGTCACACATTCCCCAATTCGGAACCACACATTTTCGGGGCAACATCTGAATTCTGCGGAGCTAATTGTAACTAACTGTTGTGACTTTACGTTCAAAATTCAAGAAAACCCAGGTTATTACTATTATTCTGAATTCTGAGGGCTAGGGTGCCTAATTTTCTTAAGCTGGTAAAGGGGGGGGGGCAGCGTTGTCCAAGAATGGAATTCCTAATCGATAATACAGCAGAAAAATCATAGAGTAAATGTTATGGTGTTTTATCTTCTTGTTTACCACCCCTACAAGACGAGGTATCTTCGTGTTGTGAATACCCGCACATCTTAGGCCAGTCAGATTTTGTTTCAAATCGCAGACTACGCAAACTTCTCAGCCAGATGGACACTGCTGTGCCTCTCTTTCAGTACCGGGTTAAGGGGAGGGACTATTGGCATCCGGCTGTAAATGTTTAGAGGCGGCAGAATTACTCGAAGAGAATATAAAATTATAAAGAATAGCTTGCTTCTGAATTAGTTCCATACATAATACCCGGTATTTGTTTTACCCTCTACATGAGAATTAATAATAGTCACATATTTGCAGTTATTTCTAGATTTGTTTTCTCCGCATGCCCAAGATCAGTATAATATAACTAAGAGGGCAACTTGTTAAGAACTGGGCCAGATTTTCAAATATGGAAATAAAGTTACTAAAAATATTTGGGCGAATTTTTGCTGCCTTAGGGAATACGTCATATAAAATCATTTAATAAAAAAACTAACAAAAACGCATTATGTGTAACAAAAGTTGCGCTAACTGCTTGACAAAAAGTTCCTTTATATTTATTTATATAATAGTACTTAGAAATTAATATTTAAAATTACAACTATTTTTTATCTTCCTTAAAGTCGAATCGTTCATAGTAATGTGGAATGCTATCCACTATATTTGAAACTACTTTTTAGAATATATTATATGGAGTCAAATATTTTACTGTTAACTGCTTGTAGAAGTAACTACAGTGCTAAAACTTTGAAACGCATAATGAAAATTCTTGGGCGGTTTTCGATAAATGAGAGATCATTTTATGGTTTATAAGTACTTTGAATTTGGACTTTGATTTAGCGATCCTAATTCATAAATATGGGGTTGCAAACAATACAGAGGTTTTTTTCAAATATCATGTTTTTACCTTTTTGAAAAAACGTTTTTTATGATTTTTATCGATTGCCTGGGAATCTGTGGGTCAAGAGTAAAAACGGATTTCAAGGGTTTTTTAATAATTATTGTAGTATCAGAAAAATTTAAATTTTACTAAAAATCAACTTTGTTGGATATAAGCGCACTGTATCTGAATAAGACTTATTTAAAATGCCCCTCAGAATTGGTTATTACAAGAGCGTTAATGTATTGCTTAACTGCTTAAATCAAAATTATACAGGATGTAATAAAAATATGATTTTACTGCTGATCAAGATAATCTTTCTAAATTTGACCACCCACATTTCCTTAATTTAGAATCGCTGCAGAAAAAAACCCTGCGACATTCTCTAAAATACAAAGGGAGTTTTTGGAACCTTGAAATAAAACACCAAATTATTGTTATTTATTTTTATTATTTTTAAGTGTTATTCAGATACAGCTTACTGATATCAACAAAATTTGATTTTTAGTAAAATTTTTCTGATACTACGACAGTTATTTAAAAACCCTTTAAATTAGTGTTTACTTTTGACCTACTGATTTCCCCACAATCCGAAAAAAATCACAAAA
Source organism: Kuschelorhynchus macadamiae (assembly GCA_030620095.1). Lineage (NCBI taxonomy): Eukaryota > Metazoa > Arthropoda > Insecta > Coleoptera > Curculionidae > Kuschelorhynchus > Kuschelorhynchus macadamiae. The sequence continues at coordinate 1,095,079 of JAUTXW010000424.1, forward strand.
AATCGTTTTTTCAAAAATGGAGCAGACATGAAATTGAAAAAAAATTGTGTTCCATCCCGTATTTAAGAATTAGGATCGCTAAATCGAAATCCAATTCAAATCACTTATAAACTATAAAATGGTGTCTCATTTATCGAAAACCGCACTTAAATATAGTTTAAATTTTTTGAGATATTTAAGTTTAAACATTAAGCAAAATTTCCATTATGCGTTGCAAAGTTCTAGTACTTTATTTCTAGTCCGGTTGCACAGTATCCCCATATACCCATTGTATTACGTGCTGTCTTCGAGTACATATGTACATACATCTATCACCAACTTGACACACTGTACAGAATTTTATATAATGAACTGTATATAAGACTATGAGTGATACCTTTCTTTGCCTGTATTTGCCTCAATTTTTCACTATATTATTTCTAGAAAATTACGTAACAAGGAAATTTTAAAATTCAAAGTATTTTCAACATATTTATGTAAAGATGGTAGTTGACATCATATCAACTCTAGAAATGGATGACTCTCAGACATCTACCTACATACACATATCACACACACACACACACACACATACCACACAAACACCTACCACATATACAAATGAAACAACAAAATTGGACACAAGGATTTATTTCGGTTTTCTTTACAACATAATAATGTAATTATCAGAACTCTACGTAAGTAAATCTTCTGCCCAGTTCGTCTATAAGAGTCTGGATGTCTTTATGCAAGATTTCCAGTTGAGCCTTGGTCATATGTGATACTTCATTTCTGAAAAGAATCAGATATGGTGCAATGTTTGAAATTCTGGTAAAAACTGGAATAAACCAACATAAAAATTGGTCTAAATTCAAGAAATACTTGTTGAGTATGACTATCCAGGACTTACTTGTTGTTTGCAACCCACATCTTTGATTCTAGTAGTTCTAAAAGCTGTTTATCTTCTAAAAGGTCGACCAATTCTTCAAGATATATAATGTTGCCGGAACTAACCGGTCTTGTGCTGCTGCTTGCTTCCATTTTGGAATAATTGCAAACAATTTTGAGTACCTGGTATTAAACGTTTTAGGAAAGGCCTGTCAAATGTCAAAAATATCGTTACTGGTGGCCAAACTGTGGTACCCGTTAGTTATATATATGTTAAATGCGTTTCTAACGTGTAAGTAAAATTAGTTAGTTATGTTCACCGAATGCTATTCTTGAAATAATAATAGAATAGTGGTAAGAACTATAATGTGGTCAATATGGACTAGTATAAAGTACTTAATTGATTGTTTGTCTGCTGAACAAACATAAACAGGACTAATTGCCGACATGTTTGAGATACATATAGTTTTGTCAGTTTTTGGCATAATGCAGCTGATATTTGGAATATACGAAAATAGAAACGAAAAATAAATTATGCGGAGCTAATTGTAACTAACTGCTGTGACCTTACGTTCTAAATTCAAAAAAACCAGGTTATTACGAGAAAATTAAGAGAAACCACATTTTTACAATAATATTTTACGGACCGATAAAGTGATTTACAATAGAGTCACTATTCAACACAAACATTACGTACTATTATTCTTCTTAAGCTGGTCATGTCCAGGATCAGTATAATATAACTAAAAAGACAACTTGCTAAGAACTGGGCCAGATTTTCAGATATGAAAATAAAGTTATTAAAAATATTTTGCGAATTTTTGCTGCCTTATCGAACACGTCATATAAAATCATTTAATAAAAAAAACCTACAAAATAGTATTATGTGTAACACAAGTTGAGCTAACTGCTTGATAAAAAGTTCCTTTATATTTATTTAAATAATAGTACTTAGAAATTAATATTTAAAATTGCCAACATTTTTTATCTTCCTTAAAGTTTAATCGTACATAGTAATGTGGAATGCTATCCACTATATTTGAAACTGCATTTTAGAATATATTATATAGAATCAAATATTTTATTGTAACTACTTGTACAAGTGCTGGAACTTTGAAACGCATAATGAAAATTCTTGGACGGTTTTCGGTAAATGAGAGATCATTTTATAGTTTATAAGTGCTTTGAAGTGAATTTTGATTTATCGATTCTAATTCATAAATGTGGGGTTATAAACAATATAGAGGATTTTTTTTTCAAATATAATGTCTTCCACTTTTTAAAAAAACGTTTTTTTATGATTTTTATTGATTGTCTGGGAATCAGTGGGTTAAGAATAAAAACGAATTTCAAGGGTTTTTCAATAATTATTGTAGTATCAGAAAAATCTAAATTTTACTAAAAATAAAAATAATCTTTCTTAATCTGACCCCCCACACATTTCCTTAATTTAGAATCGCTCCAGAAAAAACTCTGTGATATTCTCTAAAATACACAGGGAGTTTTTGGAACCTTCAAATAAAACACCGAATTATTATTATTTGTTTTTATTATTTTTAAGTGTAATTCAGATACAGCTTGCTGATATCCAAAAAAGTTGATATTTAGCAAAATTTTTCTGATACTACAATTATTTAAAACCCCTTAAACTAGTGTTAACTTTTGACCTACTGATTTCCCCACGATCGATAAAAATCACAAAAAATCGTTTTTTCAAAAATGGGGCAGACATGAAATTTGAAAAAATTGCATACTGTATTATGTACCACTCCGTATTTATGAATTAGGATCGCTAAATCCAAATCCAATTCAAAGCACTTACAAACTTTAAAATGGTGTTATTTATCGAAAACCGCACTTAAATATATTTTAAGTTTTTCAAGATATTTAAGTTTAAACATTAAACAAAATTTCCATTATGCGTTTCCAAGTTCCAGTACTTTATTTCTAGTTCTGTTGCTTAGTTTCCCCATGATCCCATTGTATTACGTGCTGTTTTTGAGTACCTATGTACATACATCTATCACCAACTTCGGACACACTGTACAGAATTTTATATAATAAACTGTACATAGTTATAGTGAACACTCATAATACCTTTCTTTCAGTGTATTTGCCTCAATTTTTCACTATATTATTAACTAACACTATATTTTAAATGATGTAATAAGGTAATTTTAAAATTCACTCAAGATGGTAGTTGACAGCATATCAACTCTAAAATTAGATGACTCTTAGACATCTACCTACATACACATACCACACATACGAATACCACATATACAAATGAAACAACAAAATTGGACACAACAAAATTGGACACAACAATTTATTTCGGTTTTCTTTACAAAAACATAATAATGCAATTCTCAGAACTCTACGTAAGTAAATCTTTTGCCCAATTCATCTATAAGAGTCTTGATGTCTTTGTGCAAGATTTCCAGTTGAGCCTTGGTCATATGTGATACTTCATTTCTGAAAAGAATTAAATATGGTGCAATGTTTGAAATTCTGGTAAAAACTGTAATAAACCAACATCAAAATTGGTCTAAATTCAAGAAATGCTTGTTGAGTATGACTATCTAGGACTTACTTGTTATTTGCAACCCACATCTTTGATTCTAGTAGTTCTAAAAGCTGTTTATCTTCTAAAAGGTCTACTAATTCTTCAAGATATATAATGTTGCCGGAACTAACCGGTTTTGTGCTGCTACTTGCTTCCATTTTGGAATAATTGCAAACAATTTTGGGACGTGGTAATAAACGTTTTAGGAAAGGCCTGTCAAATGTCAAAAATATCGTTACTGGTGGCCAAACTGTGATACCCGTTAGTTATATATATATATATATATATATATATATATATATATATATTAAATGCGTTTCTAACATATATGTAAAATTCGTTAGTTATGTTTACAGAATGCTATTCTTGAAAAAAAATGGAGTGTTTGTCCGCTGAAGAAACATAAACAGGACCAATTGCCGACATGTTTCAGCTGATATTTGGAATATACGAAAATTGAAACGAAAAATAAATTATGGAGGGCCAACAAGAACAAGTCACATTCCCCGATTCGGCCAGTAGACCCCAAACATTTTCAGGGCAACATTTGAATCCTGCGGAGCTAATTGTAACTAACTGTTGTGACTTTACGTTTAAAATTCAAGAAAAACCAGGTTATTACGAGAAAATTAAGAGAAACCACATTTTTACAATAATATTTTATGGACCGATAAACTTTCATTTACAAGAGAGTCACTATTCAACACAAACTTCTTGTTCGCCACCCTTACAAGACGAGGTTTCTTCGTCTTGTAAATACCTGCACATCTTAGGCTAGTCAGATTTTGTTTAAAATCGCAGGCTATGCAAACTTCTCAGCCAGATGGGCACTGCTGTGTCTCTGGTATCAGTGCCGGGTTAAGGGGGAGGGAGAGACTGAGGGTCTGTTAGTATCCGGCTGTAAATGTTTAGAAGCGGCAGAATTACTCGAAGAGAATATAAAATTAGAAAGAATAGCTTACTTCTGATTCAGTTCCATACATAATACCCTGTATTTGTTTTACCGTCTACATGAGAATTAATAATAGTTAAATATTTGCAGTTATTTCTAAATTTATTTTCTACGCATGTCCAGGATCAATATAATATAACTAAGAGGACAACTTGCTAAGAACTGAGCCAGATTTTCAAATATGGATATAAAGTTTTTAAAAATATTTTGCGAATTTTTGCTGTCTTATGGAACACCTCATATAAAATCATTTAATAAAAAAAAAACTTACAAAATAGTATTATGTGTAACACAAGTTGAGCTAACTGCTTGATAAAAAGTTCCGTTATATTTATTTAAATAATACTACTTAGAAATTAATATTTAAAATTACGACTATTTTTATCTACCTTAAAGTTCAATCGCACATAATAATGTGGAATGCTATCTACTATATTTGAAACTACATTTTAGAATATATTATATTTTATTTTTATTTATTTTTATATTTATTCTCAACATTCCCAACCAACTGTGTAAGTTCATTACAGGGAATTCTAACAATACTAATATTATAACAAACTAAAAATTAAGAATAATATTAAATAACAAAATAAATAATATTAACAAAGTCAAAATTATTTTTTCTTTAAATCACATTTCGATAAAAAATGTTTTTTTACTTCCTTTTTAAATTTTATTAAGGTTTTTATTCTGCGTAAATGTGCTGGTAATTGATTATATATTAATATACCACTATATAATAAAGATTCTTTTGCAAAATTGCTTCGAATATTAGTTTTATTTAATAAATATGATTGTCGTGTGTCATGTTTATGTATAATATGTCTTTTTTCTAAACCTATATAGAATCAAATATTTTATTGTTAACTACTTGTACAAATGCTGGAACTTTAAAACGCGTAATGAAAATTCTTGGGCGGTTTTCGATAAATGAAGGATCATTTTATGGTTTATAAGTGCTTTGAACTAAATTTTTATTTAGCGATACTAATTCATATATATGGGGTTGTAAACAATACAGAGGTTTTTTTTTTTCAAAAATATGTCTTCCCCTATTTGAAAAAACGGATTCAAGGGTTTTTTAATATTTATTGTAGTATCAGAAAAATTTAAATTTTACTAAAAATCACCATTGTTGGATATCAGCACCCTGTATCTGAGTAAGACTTATTTAAAATGCCTTTCAGAATTGGTTATTACAAAAGCGTTAATGTATTGTTTAAGTGCTTAAAACAAAATTATACAGGATGTAACAAAAATATGATTTTTCTGCTAATCAAGATAATCTTTCTAAATTTGAGCCCCCAGCACATTTTCTTAATTTAGAATCGCTCCAGAAAAAACCCTGCGATATTCTCTAAAATACAAAGTTTTTGGAACCTTCAAATAAAACACCACATTATTATTATTTATTTTTAAGTGTTATTCAGAGTTCAAAGTTGATTTTTAGTAAATTTTTTTCTGATACTGTGACAGTTATTTAAAAATCCTTTAAATTAGTGTTTACTTTTGACCTACTGATTTCCCCACAATCCATAAAAATCACAAAAAATCGTTTTTTCAAAAATGGATTAGACATTTAAAAAAAATTGTCTACCAACCCGTACTTATAAATTAGGATCGCTAAATCGAAATCCAATTCAAAGCACCTTTAAAGTATAAAATGGTGTCTCATTTATCGAAAACCGCACATTAATATATTTTTAATTTTTCGACATATTTAAGTTTAAACATTAAGCAAAATTTCAATTATGCGTTTCAAAGTTCCAGTACTTTATTTCTAGTTGTGTAGCATAGTATCCCCATTTTTGTTGGTCAATCTAAACGCAACAAATAATCTGAACACATTTAAAAAGCATCCCCATGTACCCGTTATATTACGTGCTATTTTCGAGTACATATGTATACAATGAACATACATATACAATGAACTGTACAAGAAGAAGACAATGATGATACCTTTCTTTCCCTGTATTTGCCTCAATTTTTTACTATATTATTTCTAGAAAATTAAGTAATAAGGAAATTTTAAAATTCGTTCATTCAAAGTATTTTCAACATTTTTATGTAAAGATGGTAGTTGACATCATATCAACTCTAGAAATGGATGACTCTCAGACATCTACCTACATACACATATCACACACACACACACACACACACATACCACACAAACACCTACCACATATATAAATGAAACAACAAAATTGGACACAAGGATTTATTTCGGCTTTCTTTACAACATAATAAGGCAATTCTCAGAACTCTACGTAAGTAAATCTTCTGACCAGTTTATCTATAAGAGTCTTGATGTCTTTGTGCAAGATTTCTAGTTGAGTCTTGGTCGTATGTGATACTTCATTTCTGAATAGAATTGGATATGGTGCATTGTTTGAAATTCTGGTAAAAACTATAATAAACCAACATTAAAATTGGTCTAAATTCAAGAAAGACTTGTTGAGTGTGACTATCTAGGACCTACTTGTTATTTGCAACCCACATTGCTTCTAATAGTTCTAAAAGCTGTTTATTTTCTAAAATGTTTTAGGAAAGACCCGCAAATATCAAAAATATCGTTGCTGGTGACCAAACCTTTTAGTTATATGTATGTTAAATTCGTTTCTAACTTCGTTAGTGATGTTCACAGAATACTATTCTTGTAATAATAATAGATAGTGAAAAGAACTATAATATGGATTATTATAAAGTACTAGAGAAAAAATTGATATTTGGAATATACGAAAACTGAAACAAAAAAAATTATGGGGGGCCAACAAGAACCAGCCAAACATTCGCCAATTGGGCCAATAGACCCACACATTGTCGGGGCAACATTTGAATGAGGTAATTGTAACTACATGTTTTGACTTTACGTTAAACTGAAGAAGATCCAGGTCATTACGAGAAAATTAAGAGAAACCACATTTTTATAATAATATTTTATGGACCAATGAACCTTCCTTCACGAGGGACACTATTCAACACAAACATTACGCACTATTATTCTGAATTTTGTAAGGGGAATAGGATGGCTCATTTTCTTAGGCTGGTGATGGGGGTCCAGCGTTCTCCCAGAATGAAATTCCTGACTGATAATATAGCAGGAAAGTCATAGAGTAAATGTAATGTTGTTTCATCCTCTTGTTCGCAACCCTTACAGCAAGGGGTGTAATAATACCTGCACATCTTAGCTATAAGTATCCAGTCAGAATTTTTGTTCCAAATCGCAGAAGTAAACTGCTCTGCCAGTTGGGCCATTGTTGTGTCTGGTGTCAGTGCCGGTCTAAGGGGGAGGCAGAAAATGTTTAGAGGCGGCAGAATGACTATAAGAGAATATAGAATTACAAAGAATGGCTTAATTCTGATTCAGTTCCATACATAATATTCTGTATTTGTTTTATCCTTTACATGATAATTAATAATAGTCCAATATTTGTAATTATTTCTAGATTTATTTTTTCTGCATGTCCAAGATCGGTAGTAAGTAGTAAGACGACCCATTTAAAATACAAATACAAAAGAACTTAAGAAAGTTATTAATAATGTTTTGTGAATTTTTGATGGCAGGCCAACAAGAACCACATATTTTCGGGGCAACATTTGAATTCTACGAAGCTAATTGTAACTTCCTGTTGTGACATGTTCAGAATTTAAGATAAAACAGGTCAAAGAAAATTAATAGAAACCACATTTTTACAATAAAATCAGCTGTCTATTATCATTAATATTTATGGTCCATTTTAGGAAAATAAGTTTTTACGTGACCTTTTAACTTGTACAGAATGCCCCAAAATAAGTTTCGACCTAAGTAAGGTTTTAAGCAAGTGTAAAACTATTAAACACTTGATTAATTTCAATAAAGATTCTACTTTGAAATATATACAGATGTTGCATAGTCTCGAATAAGATACAGTGTGATCTGTAAAGTCTATAAAAATAACTTATTTTAAAACAAAACTCTTATTTAGGTAAAAAAAAATCCTTAATAGACCTTTAAAATCCCTCAATCCGCATTGTAGTAATCCAAGTGATAGGTAAAAATAAAAGCCTGTTTTGCATATGTATATTTTTGGTCCTAGTGTAGGTCGTAAAAAAATGCCCTTTAAATATGTGACTGTTTTTAAGACACCTTGTACAGGTAAAAATACGTTACACAAATCGTGCTACTCGCGACTTACTATTTTGTACAACTTTACCCATATAACAATTTTGCTACCTCTTCAAACAAAGACGATTTGTATACTTGTTTATAAATTTTGTCCATTTATAAATACGCTACCTATATGTTATTTTTTAAATCGATTTATTATAAGAAACCCCATGATTCTGTTATAAGAACTCTCGAAAAATTTGCGAAAATCCATTTAAATAAACCAGGAATACCCTCTATCTCTGAAACTAGTGATAGGACTGAGTTCTGCTTATGAAAACTCAACTTTGACGGTTCATTAAAACCCTTAAGATGTACGCATGATTCTTTAAATAATTTTAAGCATTACATGTAATTTTTGTGTGTGTTTAGTTAGTCTAAAATTAAATTAGACCTCCAATTATATTAAAACGCTACTCTTTAATTCACCAAAATTAACTAAATCGAACAAAACATAAGGTTTCACTTGATAATATTACCAACACTTCGATCAAAATGTGCCGCCACTGTTGCAGACACAAATAAACATACATTAATTTATAATAGTGAGTTGCATGAAATTAAATATGGACTATTTAATTTCAGTAAGGTGGAAAGGAACAGAAACTAGAACGTACGTCGGGAATTGGATACCGTATATTAAAAGACCATGCATAATAAACATCTTTTATCTGTACATCGTGTTTATTTGTTTATTATAATGTGACGTCACTTGTTTATTCAACTTGACAAAATTAGAAATATCAGAAGGTTACAGTTTTTCAAATATTGTATAGTTTTGGACGCAGATACGCGAAAAGTTATTAGGTGTATTTTTACTAGATTTAAGATTTAGGTACTATTGTTGCAAAGCATTTTCTAAAATAATTTATAAACGGATTATATTATGTAATTTATAACATATTACATTTTTGCGTCTCGGAATAGGAATATTGATAAGTATGTTTTAAACGTTTGCGGTGTAAATTTAAATTTGCATCGTTTTCCTACGGGTCATTTCGTGAAAGAATAATGGAATGACATTCATTTGATGAAAGTGACTATAACAGCATTCTTTATTTGGTGTGTTTTTTGGTCAGTTTTACTGTTCATATGTGAACATTAAGTCTGCAGTCTTTGGTATTGGGGTAATCCCATGTAGTCCCTTCCCTATATCTTCTCTGGTTTTTAACCAATCTACAAACTAGGCCAGTGCCTTCGGCAGGAGGTTCTTGAACATCCAATGTCCTGCATATTTATTACTATTTTTCCTGGCTTCTGATTCGTCTTCTTTTTAGGTATTATTTATTTCATATTTAATAAAGAAGAATAAGAATTCGTATTTAAAAAAATATTTCATTTTGATTGAATATTTATGCTCTATGAAAAAACTGAACTGTCTAACACTTTTGTATTCAGATATTTTTTAAATAATCTAGCAAACCCATTTTAAATATGCATTTTAAAACAATTTTGATCTGTAAATTATCTTCAGTCAGTTCTGATTCCACTGGTTACATATAGAAGCATATATATCCCTCTTTACCACAAAATATACTAAAGGATACATATAATATAAAATTTAGCTTAGAAAGTGGCAGATCAGTGCTACTGATCAGTAAAACAGGCAGAAAAGATTGATAGTCAATAAATCACATTTTAAAAATGTGTTTAATCGATAAAAGCAGCTGTCTTCTGCAAAGGCATGATGGAACAGAACAGCTATAGTCGGAAAATCGTAAAAGTCAAACAGTTTTAACACACAGGAACATCGCTCCGTCGGAATAAACGTATGCAATGTATTCTTTCAGTCCCAATCATAATCTAATGCTAAATATTTAAAAATAGCGTTAATAAAACAATCAGAAAACGTAACACATTCTTAAGTTGTCCATATAACAATCAAGCATAGAACGGAACTCCACCCCAGTATACATATATATCTAACTAAGAAACAATGTTGCCTATATTCATTACATGATAAAACCAACACTAAAGATTTGCCTAACGTACTGATCAGCCGACGTTGCTGTCCTCAGCTCCAAATTTTTTGTGACAGTTCACTTGAAGTAAATAAAATCTAAGTGATGATTCAAGTTATAAATGCCTTTTTACTAATAATAGTATGTTTAACAAGCAAAACACTCGTTACTGGGCCCAACAAAATCAACATGAAATGACAGTAGGAAATTTTCAAGAAAGGTTTGGTGTCAATGTCTGGGCTGGTGTCGTTGGTAATAGAATAATTGGGCCAATTTTATTTCAAGGCCAATTTGCAGGGGTTAGGTACTTAGGCATTCTCCGAAATGAAATTGAGCAACATCTTAATGATCTACCTTTAGAAGTTTTACGCCGAATTTACTTCCAGCAACTTACCGCCTCACAATACCAGAGAAGTTCTTAATTATTTAATTAAACGTTTTAATAATAAAGTTATTGCAACCAATGGCCCATTACGGTGGCCCACCCGTTCACCGGATCTCACTGTTCTCGATTTCTTTATTTGGGGATATGTTAAAGAAAGAGTCTATGTAACAGCCCCAGCCAGTCTTGAAATCGCCTCAAATGCTGCACAACGTGTTGAGAGAAGCAACTGAATGAGCGAAAAATGTGTCGTGAACAAGGAGGAATGCACTTTGAACAACTACAATGAAGTCGAATATTGTGCTTTTACATTTTACTGCATTATTGAAGTTAGGTGAAGTTATATTTTTCTTTAATACTCTGAACTGTTTGTTAGACAAAGATACAGATTTGCACGCCTAAATTTGTAGACGATATCAGAAGACGGGCAGCAGAAAACTGTATAAAAAATGCTGTTCCGAGCGTTAGGCGCATAGGCGTGCATTCTTTTCATCAACAGAGCTAGGCTGGGCAGACTTTACGTGACATGACGCATAGATAGATCCAATGTAAGTAATCTTGATCAACCAACTGCCACAATTAAAAATCCTACTTAATATCCAGCATGGATATCCATGGCACACTTGATAAAAGTAAATAATTGATTATCGAGTATTTTTCTTAGTAATATTTAATTTTTGAGCTTATTTTTAATCCAATCCCAAAAAAGTTAGTACCGTTAGATTCGCAGAAAAATCCTCTTTTCAAAAAGTGCTTGTCTAAAAACGGTCGCCCTTTGAAAAAAAAAATAGACAGAAAAAAGTAGATTTTATCAACTTCTCTTGTTCCTAGCTATCAGACTAATCACTAAAACTTAGCGATTGTATTATTCTGTCATCATTTCAGGTCGTTAGATTAATTTGCGTCCGGTCAAGGCCACCTAGTTCCAATTTAAAAAAAAATAAAATCTATAAAAAGGCTATAAAAAATCAAGTAGGAGTAAAAAGTATTTAAAATGTCACATTCTGACTCAGAATTGTCTCAGGAATCCAAAAATGTAAAAATATACAAAGTGTTCCATTTAAAAAATCGAAACTGGAGTCATTTCCGGTGAAACCGAATGTGACCGGAAAGTGAAAAATGTGCGAAAACTCTCCCCTTTATGTACCATTTACCTATACCAAATTTCGTTTTAATACATCAAATACTTTAAAAGTTATGGCCTGTCTAATAGATTCGTTCACACCCGGTATAACGTGTATAATATCCAAAATTATCATAGCAAAGTGCTTCCGAGTAAGAAGTCATCCGCAGGGCTATTTGTCGGTAAAACAGGCAGAAAAGATACATAGTCAATAAATCAATGTAATTTAAAACTCTACATATAACAAAAGACCAGAAATAAACGCTGACGAACACCAAAATCACATTTTAAAAATTTGTTTAATTGGTAAAAGCAAATGATGGAACCGAACAACTATTCTATCTAGGTAAACTTGCCCTCAGCCTTTCGCTTCACCATCTCCAAGAAAAATCCACAGAACAGCAAACTTACCTATTTTCAACAAAAGATAAGTTTAATTGTTAACCGGTACTAATGGAAATCCATTATACACCAAATAAAAGGTCTATATAATACTAATCTAGTAACCTTACGTCGAAACATCAACGTTCAATAATATTTTTTTTTAAATAATGAGAAACTGGTCTGTGCTAGCGAATGCCGAAAAGTGTAAAGTGGACCTAAAAATGCATTAATAGACCAGCCAACTAATCCACCTGACAAGCAGTTATGCATCCTAAATGCTGTATAACTTTTAAAACACAAAAACAGGGTCATTATTTATAAATTATCGAATATGTCCTATTAAGCGTTTTTTTTTTAACTTTACAATTAGATAATGATATAAATGCTTGTTTACTCGAAAATTTTGTTTACGCACAACAGCTCGTGGCTTTTCTGACCTTTGCTGAAATGGAAGAAGGTGCCTATGCATATTACTTTGGATTATATTAGAGTTAATTATACGGTGCAGATTTGGCGAGGAGTAAAGAACTATGTATATTTTTCTGTACAACTGGAAATACTAGGTTCCACTGTGAAATAGATGGTAAAGCAGGAGTAATATTGGCTAAATAATTGTAAATACGTGGGTAATTACTAAGCTAATACGCGTTGATTATTTAACTAAAGCAAGTTTTTCAAATTAAGTGGTTTCGGTTTGGCAAAGTTGATGACTAAATTAGTAAAGGAGACGATGTATATATTCAGTATGAATAAACTGAAAAACCACAAGTGTGCATTTTCTGACTGGATTCCCATTTGCTTACCTTAGTTCTTTAATTATATTAGCGTCTGACCGACTCATATAGAAGGACTGAAAATGATCAATTTCAACACATCACTTAGGCATATGACACAGCTTCTAATGATCACTTCACTTTTGTGATGCTGAAGTTGATTTTACAGCTTACCTATTCAGAATAAAAATGTGGGTATAATAATAAATCTTATTACAACAAATCAGCCAGAACGGAGAAGGAGGAACAAGACAAGTGTCAAAGAGGAAAGCTGAATTAGAACGAGAGAGAATTGGCTGGTAAGTCGCTAAGAAATTAGAGAAAGAAAAAAGAAATTAACTGAGGATGAAAATGATCTGACGGATTTAAAATAGACCGCGAAAAAAGGCACACTTTATTAACTAGATAGTTGACGGAAGCTACTGCGCGACTCAAGAAGAAAGCCGAGAAGAAAAATTTGCTCAATGTTTTTGCTGCTCAAAACGATTGACTGCAAGTTCCGCGAGAAAATATACAGTGGCATAGGCAGCTGCATGTCAAAAGCTGCAGGAGTCTGTAGAAAAACGCGCTTTAACCTTGCGTCAAAAAAACTGAAGACATCATGAAACTGTGTTATTTCTGTCTATGCTGTTGTTCTTTACTGATTTATATATATATATATATATATATATATATATATATTAGATATGTTTATTGCTGAAATCACAAATCTTACTTAGTTATAAAGGCGCTATCAATCATCCTAAATTTTTGTATATGTATTGGACTACGGTCCCATAACTTATTTTTGTAAAAAAAGGAGTCAGTTATGCAGTTTTCGAGCTAGGCGGACCAAAGGAGTTTTTGTTTTGGGATACCTTCAAACATTACAAATATGAATGGGTTGCGTATGTTACTGTTTGTACACTTTATAAAATAACAATATCTTAATAATAAAATTCTTTACATTTTTTTGCTATTTTCATGAAACGGATTTCCCCAGCTGTGCACTACATCGCTCTGTTCTTGTTTTGGATGATTAGCCAAGAATATTTTGAATTCAAGCTAGGGGTGTGTAAATACAGTACACTCTTTACAAATCAGGAATGATAGTATTGTCTACATAACATTTGAAATATTGTGGACATTTACGGTCTTTATTTTGTTTCAATAGTGAAATTAGAGGAAAGCCAGCTTATAAATCCACAGTAATTCGTAACACAATGTCAAAAATAAGCCCGCAAAAATCAATACCCTGTATATAGACTAAAGATATACATTATAATTTCACCTAGACACTCCGAAGATCGATTTTTGTTATTTAGAGATTATTATTTTATACAGTGTGTTAACAGTAAAGTAACCCATTCATATTTGTAATATTTCATATTTCCCTCTTTGTTCCGCCATAGCACGGAAACTGCCCGATCGACAGCCCCGCTCTTTGGTTAAAATAAATTAAGGGGCCCATAGCCCATTAGATATAATAAAATAATTTATTTAAAAACAAAACCGATTTCAGAAACAGCTCTAAAAGCTAATAAATATTATTAGCTTTTAGAGTTGGTATCAAAGTAATTCTTAATTACCTAATGACAAGAAAACATGTATGTACTGAGTGCCTCGAATCTAATACCACGAATATAATGTTAGTTTACTATTTTTATTAGTTGTCGCCAACTTTACAGTGCTTTTTGTTAAATCGCTTCTTACTAAAATTTTTTGTTTCATTTTTCAGTTTTATTTATACAAAGTTTTATTGTAAAGACCGGCTTTAAAATTTTCGAGGCCCAAACCTAGGTTAAAATTTTGGCCGTCTCTAAAAAAATAAACAAGTAGCTACTGAGTCCATTGCGTATATAATTTTGCCAGAATCACGTTACTAATATTATATTAAAAGCGCCATCTACACATATTTATAGAAAATCAGCAATAAATCATTAGTAAAATTGAACATCGTGCAATTAAAAACCCCGAAAACTATATGAAACACCAAATTTTACAATACCCCCTTTTTCCTCTTAGTCCCCCCTCCCCTGCTAGGGCTTCACTGATTTACACAAGAAATGTTTTGTATACCAAAAATAATTATTACGATTTATAATAACCAAAAAATAACTCACGCAAAAATAGATTCTCCTCTAGGGGCTCAGCGCTCAATTACTTTTTTTAATTAATTACACTTCATACAACACATTTTTGGGCAATGTATTAAAGCATTCCAAATTTATCGCGGAAGATGGTGTCATTCCGCCATTTTTATTTTATTTTTCAATAGCTTTCCTGAAAAATTTGGTCACACCATCCCGGAGTAACGGTGAACATACATACAAAATAAGATAATACTGAGAACCTCCTCTTTTTTTGAAGTCGGTTAATAAGAATACCTGTTTTTCTTAAGACGCTATAAATCCACTAGTGGAAGGTACCGGACGTCCATTCCAAAATTACCACCAACTTTTATTTAACTTTCAATAAAAAAATGTTTTATACAAAATTTATCCGGTCGAATTGATAACTTCCTCATTTTCTGAAGTCGTTAAAAACGTTCAGAAAATTAAATGAAAACTTTTTTTGTAATTAGTGCCTTGTTGTTTACGCTCACAACATTTTTTATGTATGAAGGGATATCGTAAACAATACGTTCTTATATATAATATGTTTCCTTTTCTTTTTCTTTCACTTCAAATTTGAAGTTTCTTTTTTCAACTGAATATATTAGTTTGTTTTTCGATTACCTTTTGGTTACTTTTTTCTAGTTGAGAGGTTACTAAAGTGTAACTATTTTCTAAAGCTAAGAAGAGTGTACAATGTATCTAGGTCAGGTCAGATCATTGGGATATAATATCAAGTAATTAAACTGGTGGTCTAACGTTTTGAGTG
The DNA here is from genome assembly GCA_030620095.1 of Kuschelorhynchus macadamiae. NCBI lineage: Eukaryota > Metazoa > Arthropoda > Insecta > Coleoptera > Curculionidae > Kuschelorhynchus > Kuschelorhynchus macadamiae. Next base: position 1,111,102 of record JAUTXW010000424.1, read on the forward strand.
ATTTAAGATCGTGGTTCGGAACTCAGCTTTAAATGTGGGGCAAGTCTCTGTCCTTCCTATCCTACTAACATTATCGCGTCATTCTACTTCATCAAGTTAATTTATTACTTACATAATTTCAAATATTTCAGTACATTGGCTGATTTTGCGACTGCGATCACCATTCAAAAGTCAGTTTATGAAGAAACGTTTCATTTTTACATATTCTATCATCAAAATTCTTCATTATGTTTTCTCTAGATTTTCAGATATCCTACTCGAAAACGTCCATAATAAAAATAATGCACGAACGGCACATCCATTTTTGAACTTCGTTCATGTATTAAAAACTCCATATTCATATTTCCAAAAAGAAGGGCAATACAAATATATCATGTTTAGGTTTAATAAAATTTAAATAACTAAGCAGTATGGCTAGGTGTATTTAAAGCTTGTCACAGAAAACTCATCTATTTTGAACATTCCGTCTTTTTTTTATTTATTTAACCCGCTATCTGTACTGTGAATGATGACATCTTACTCCCAAGGACGTTACATTTTATCAACGTATCGATCTTGTTTGGTTCCTATAATCAAAGCCTCATTTGTATTAGTACTCCTTTAACTATATACTATTAATTAAACACTGTCATCATTGATACTAGCAATATAAAATGATTGCATTTCTATAAAAACAGGTTTCTGAGACGTTCCATGCAAAATTGTATACACATTCGGAGCTGTTTTTCTTGTTTCCTAATCAAGATGTTTAGATATTTTTATTGTTATATTGCACATCAATTCATGGACTAAGAATTACGATATACATCGCAAACCACAATAGAACGAGCCTGGCAACGACTCCAAACTACAAATTTGGTGGAATATAGACATCAGGGTGGTAATAGATGAGGACTAATTAATGCTATGGCGCGATTTTGCGATAATAACACGTAGAAAAAGAACAATTATGAACCCAGAATTTAATTCAAGGCTTTGGTGTGCCCACAATATTGTACTGTCAAATACAATGGTGATCAGTCTGACACCCAAACTTGGGAGGAATAGCACACATTTTGCTTTGGAGTACAGGCAGTGTCAAGCAGAACGGGGTTTTTGTATCTTTAGCGACAAGTCTAGTTTATTTGATCTATGAAATGTAATATTTTTCCGGTCCGAAAATGTAGAAGGAGGATATTCACCTCCTAATGAAAAACGTAGCCCTCATGAGCATCAGTGACGTGAAAACTGCGATGGAGCGATAGTTAAAGCTATAAAAAATTGACTAATACATAACAATTGTACCCCTTCGTGTCAAAGTTTTACTTCGTTCAAGAGGTGGATTAACAATTATATGAATGTTATTTTTTGTATTCCATTTAGTTAGATTTTGTATGTTATTGTTTTCAAGGAATACTAGCGAGTACCCGCGACTTCGTTCGCGTATGACCATAACGAAAGGGGTATAAGTAGGTACTTAAACCGCCTTATTTAAAGACCACTTTATAAACCACGTTTTTTGTTGCATATTCTTTCAATTTTTCTTAATACATTATTTCCGATTTTTTGGAACACCTTTATAAATTAAAAAAAAAAATATGTAAAAAATATAATAAAATATACATGTTCGAGTGTTTTTTGAAAAACTAACCGTTTTTTAAATAAAAAATAATTTAATATTTAAGGGGTGGTTAAAATTCAGCATTTACGTCAAGCGGTTTGAGCAGAATCGTGTTTAATTATTAATTAATGGCCCGATTTTTTGAAACACCCTGTATACATTTTTAAAATATATAAAATAATCAAATAAAAACACACGAGCTTAAGCGTTTTTTCCGAAAAACCAACAGTTTTTTAAATAAAAAATATGGTAATATTTAGGGGCGGTTTCACCCCTTTGATATTCGAGTTTTGAAAGATCCCTTCCAATCGAACCTCTACATCCTACAATCAACTGTATGCCAAAATTCAGCTCGTTACGTCAAGCGATTGGAGAAGAATCGTTACTATCCCCGACCCGATTTTTTGAAACACCCTGTATACATCTTTAAGAAATTTTAAAACATGTAAAGTAATTAAATAAAATACATGAGTTTAAGTGGTTTTCCAAAAAATCAACCGTTTTTTAAATCAAAAATGTAATATATAAGTTTTCGTTCCTCCCCCTTGAAATTTGAGTTTTGAATAATTCCTTCTTATCGAGCCTCTACATCCTGCTATCAACCTGTGTACCAAAATGCAGCTTTTTACGGCAAGCGGTTTGAGCAGAATCACGATTAATAACCCGATTTTTTTAAACACCCTGTGTAAATTTACAGTACAAAAAATAGTGTTGAAATGTCTCAATTAACAGACGATCATTTGAAGAAAAAATTCTATAAATCGGTTCACTACAACTCTCTCAGGAACTTGCGGAAACATTTGGCTTAGTGTTTTAAATATATAGACTAATTTGTTTATTGAAAATCCTGTATTTGTATTGGCGCCAAATGCAACAAAATCCAATTGCTTTTACTTTAAACAATAAAGTAAAAGCAATTGGATTTTTTTGCAGATGTAAAATAATCGTAATTAAAACAATAACACTTTTTTTACAAATCTGTGCAATCTAAAAAAGTCTATATATAGTAATACGTTTACAAGAAAAACGGCTCCAAACTTGTATCACATTTTGCCTAGAACGTTCCAAAAGGCGTTCAGTGTATTAAAGTGAAATTAAACTACTCTCCGGTAAATAGTAAAACCACTTTGGTTGCGTTAGTCCTCAAATCAAATTATTTGATTGCATTAAGGGCTATATATTGTAATATCTAAATTATAATTCTATAGCGAAAAGATTATAAGGTTTCCTAATTACATTATCTTTTATTACACGTACATACTTTCTTCTCATACGTTTTGTTCTATCTAAAATGAAATTAATTTCTTCTAGCTTTCGTATTTATTATTTATATTTATCCTTTTTATATCCTCTTAAGAGGAAAGTAAAAAGCTCTTGCAACATTTAGATTAAACAATTTTATGTTATTATTATTATAACTGCTCTTCCATTTCGTTTGCTAGAACTAGGCAGATACACAAATACTGGCCTAACTCAACAAAAGATTTATTTATATCCTATAAGTTCCTTCAATACAAATAATGTTAATAAAACACCGTTGGTCGCTTCTTAATTTTATTAGACATCGTTTTAATAATGCATACAGATAAAGCAGTTAATTTATTATAAAATAACAAACGTTCGGAATTATTTTATTTTTCTCCTTTAATGGGTTCAAGTTTACAAGCGAAACTTGTATTACACTAAACAATACTAACAATAATTTCGTCATTCTGATTATTTGTTTCGCCACCATTGGTGTGTTGATTAAATACAATAATTCTGGTTACTTGCAAGGCGAGCAAATTATTTTAGGACATTTTTAATGACACCTAAAAGATCTAGGGTACATAGTTTTTTCCACTTTATACCTATTTATGAAGTGCACGCATTTTACCAAAACTTTACTGCTAGGTATGATATAGTAACTTGACAGATTTTGTTTTATTGTTATGCATGGTAACCAAATAATATCTCATAGAATATACGCGGGACGATGGCGTCAGGAAAACAGGGGTCAAGAGATACACAGACGAAATAAGTACACAAACAAAATTGCACTAATCAAAATTGTTGTGACCTGTTAGGAGTCCGAATATGTGATATTTACCTGTCAGGTAGTACGACCCTAACATAGGTCATACGATATATAAATAACAATAAAAGTTTGGTACGGAAAGAGCCTACTGTTTCAACCTGTCAAAAAAGATTTTTTTTTTTACTTAAAAATAGGTTATTAGATACAATTACAATACAAAACTTTTTAAATGGTAGCTACCTAAACAACTAAAATAATCAATTTTAAATTGAGTTTTTAGTAGTTTAGTTCAAAAGAGTAGGGACTCTTGTCCTTTTGCTTGGTTTTTATTATCGTTATAACATAAGTTAGCATTTAAAAAAGTTTTAATTCGTGTATCTGATAACCCATTTTTAAATAAACATTTTTTGTTGACAAGTTGAAAGACTAGGACTCTTGTCCTAACAGATTTATATTATTATTGTGACACTCTACCCATACATATGTTTTTTGTGTATGTATAGACACACATGACCGATGTTAGTATTGTCCTACCTTACTGGTAAACATATATTCAGACTCATAACAGGTAACAATTTTGTTTGTCTACCTAAAAAAGCAATGCTTCACTGCAAGTTTTATAAGCCATTTTATTTGGAGAACTCTTGGGGTGTTTATACAGGACGTTCCAAAAAAATACGCAGATCTGTAAAGGGTGACGTATTTACTGAAAAAAAACTATAAATATGGATATGACAAAGCTTCGTTACCAAGCTATAAGGTGTTTTAACAATCTTTTACTTTTCTTCAAATATTTCAAAAACAATTACACTTACTAATTAGAAAATTATGATGACCCTAACATTGAAAAACAGCCACATTTAGAAATTACAAAAAAAATATATGACTCATTCTTATTTTTTTACCTTCCGAACATATTAGAATGAAATTTTGGATGGTTAAACAGCACAGAATTTTATTTTATTTTACTATGACAGCGTTGCCATACCTTCTTTTATGTCCGAATTTCTGCTATTAACTTTTGTTTTTTAAATGGGACACTCTACATGTATTTGCTTATTTTGATTTATTATGACATTGTAAGTTCAATCATGGTGCAAAACAGAACTTTTTTATATCATGGATTTGTAGATGTTGCTTGGGCTTAAATGCACATTATAGATTTACTTGCTGATTTTTTTAAAAAACTGCATAATGCTGTGTGGTATAAAATTACTCCGGAAAAATTATCTTTTTGGATAACCTAATGAGCCATATATTTCTAAAAAAATCGTTTAGGTGATATTTAAATGGGTATAAAAGACATTTAGTGAATAAGAGATGGAAAACCCTATATTTCCAGACTTCTTCAACGTAAGTTAATCGTTTTTGACAAATTACAGCACTCTAAATTGGAAAAATAAAAAATACCTTTGAATATGCAAATATGGGGTGTCCTTGTTTAAAAAACAAAAGTTAGTACGGAAATTAAAGGTGTGGCAACGCTGTCAAGTTTCATTTTAATATCTTGGCTAAGAAAAAAGTTACAGGGGTGAGCCACTTTTTGGTGGCACCCGGTATATGCGCGAAACTTTGTATAGTCCTAGTTACAAGGGGTTCTTCGAAGAAGGAAAAAATAACGTTATTTAAGATTGGAATAAAATATTCCAAAGTTAAGCGTCATGCATTATTATCCTGCTTAGAGAATAGCCTCTAAACATATCATTTTTTAAAAGGATTATTTTTTTCAAGAAAAAATTCAAAACCTATAAAAAAATGTTATATATTTTAACAGAAAATACTAAAAACTGAGTCCGAAAATATAGTAATTTATGTCTCATTTGAAGTAAGGATGTTCACTCGTGTGTTCTGTTAATATATACAGGATAAATGAAGTTATGTTTATTCTCCAAAGTTACATGGAAATTCGCGGAATCTAATCAAAGTATTACAGGTTGATTCCTATGTAACATTTGATTTTTGTACAAAATTTGAGGTAAATTGGATAAATTGTTTTTAGCAGTGTTTTTTTTTAACATTTCACGAGCTCTCTATTTTGTTCCGCCAAATTGGATTTTTTCCAAAATATTATCAAGTCATCTGCACATAACCCTTAATTTTTTACCAACATTTGAAAACCAATCTATTAAGTAGTTTTTTTCAGGCTGAATTTTTAAATATTTTATTAAGTTGCCATTTTGTTTAGCTTACCTGGATTCGTACCAATAGTTCACCAGTTGATTACTACGTAAAACTCGATTTTTGTGCAAAATTTGAGATAAATTGGATAAGTAGTTTTTTTAGTAATAATTTTTTTTAACATTTGACTGGGCCGCTATTTTGTTTCGACATACTAGATTTTTACCAAAATGTTACCAGCTCAACCCTATATGACTTCTAATTTTTGAGCAAAATATGAAGTCAATCGGGTGTGTAGTTTTTTAGCTATGCCGCGAACAGACAGACCGACAGAATTGAGAAAACATGTATTCCGGCATCTAGGGACCTTGAAACGTAATGATTTGAAAAAATGTCGAAGGGTGATTTTATCACGATGACAATACTTCCCTTTTACGATGGAAGTAAACTTTTTTTTATGAATAGAACATTTTTAATGTAATTTGGATATTTTAGAAATTACGTTGCAACTGAAATTAAAAGAAAAATAAAACATAAAAAAAGTAATATATAAAAGTGTCAAATTGTATCATCCACTGTCTGGTCAGGGAAGCACAAGTTACTATAAAAAAGACACCATACATCGACAAACACAACAAATAAAAACATTTAAAAGGTATGGCGCATCGCATTAATTAGTAATTAAATTGAAAACCTAAAAAAGGATATAATTTTCAACCCTTTTTGATCTAGCCTAACGTTGTTAAAGGGTTGAAAATTATACCTTTTTAGGTTTTCACAAGAATGTATGGTAACTTTTCTGATTGTAACCTGTGCTCCCCTGACAAGTAAGTACATGACACAATTTGGCACTTTTATATATTGCTTTGAACCTTTTTTTATATTTTCATTTTATTAAATTTCAGTTTGAAGATTATTTCTGAAATATTTAAGTTTTATGTTCAAAATTTTGTAATTCATAAAAAAAAATTCTTATGTGGAAAACGTAAAGAAAATATTAAAATTCTCTCTGATTTGCATATTCTTGCAAATTTTTCTTATTATACTTCTGATTTAACTGTGGTTGTTTTTTTTTATTAAATTGTTTAAATTTTAACCTTTTTACCAATATTTATATTGGAATTTCCTAAGAGAAAGTTATTTCCTTGCTTTCAGCTAGCCCTGAAGATGGCGAAAGCCGAAAGTGCTTTGCTATTATTTCGTTTAATAAACATTTACACGAAATACAAAGTCTCCACATCGCCATTTAACGTCTATGTGCATACAGCCACTTTTTTCATTTTCATAAAATAAAATGTCCAACAAAATCAAATTTGTACATTTAGTTTATTGTTTATTCGCCGGCATAAACTAATCATAATGCAAAATATCGTTATTCTCAAAAATAAACGAAAATTTGTTTCGGACACTGTAATTTCAGTTATTCAAAAAACAATATATATGATAGATTTCAGACTACAAAAACAGGACTGAGGACTCCAATGGAACTTGCGAAACTTTCGGGAAAATACATGACTTTATGTATATTGTATTCATTGTATATATCAATAAAACATCAACGAACATAAAACATCAAATACATTTCTGAGTCCAAGACATGACATGCAATGTAAAAATAAAAACTTTTAAATATCTTTAATCACTAACATTGTGCGTGGATGGTTTCAAAAGGCACTCAGTATATTATAAGTTAAAAAAATAAATTACTCCCTAAAATATTGTCACAGTTTTACCATTTAACACAAGAAGTCAGTACTCTCAGCTAGCCAACTTATTAAATAATATTGTAAATTATCTCCGGTAAAACTAGAACAAAGTGTACAGCTAGGGAAAGAAAAACGGCGAGAAATAAAATATATGTTTGTTTCCCGACCCTTGCCACAAAGGAAATTTTAAAGACTGTATATAATTTTAAAGTCATTTCTTTTATCTTTTTCGGGTTTATATCTGTAAAATATTCGGTATTAACTTTTCCTCTAGGGGAAGTTATATATACGCTTCTCGGCAGAATTTTCACACTTTGGAGATCAAGAAACTTTTGATATAATGCTGTTATTCTGAATTAAATGGCCTGTTATCATTTCATGGGCCAGAACATACCATTATGTACGAGGAAACGCGTCTTCCTTATTTGCTCTTTGTTGGGCTTTCTGTATATTGAGATTAAGGAAAATTTGTCGATTACTGAAATTAGACAAATCAAAACAAAAATCGTATATGGATTCAGGGTGTTCGTTTTTTACTTCCGCCTATAACAGCTCCTATATTTTGTTATAAGTTTTGCTTTTTCAACGCTCTAACCTAAAACACGAAAACTATATTTTTAGGGAAAACGTTTATGTTGTCTGTATGGATGTATTATGTAAATTTGTGAGCACGATAGGGTAAGGTTGCCCATATTGAACCGAAATTTGTAAAAACGACTTAATACAGAACATTATAACAAATATTTACCCTAATTATTAACAAAAATATTCTTTGTTGTAAATGGTTCAACTTTGGGGACGAGTTGGTTAATTTTTACCATTGGTATCCCAAATTAAACCTAACAGAAAATGTGCTATAAAACGAAACTGAAATTTTTAGAAAAATAACTACCTTACATAAATGTTAAACATAGTATTTGAATAACAAAACAAAATGGAATTACCCATTAATACATAATTAGACAGTATCCATAAACAAGATTATTCGATAAATGCAGCACAAATGAATTTCCACACCAACACCCACACATTCGCAGTGAAACCATGTTTTGCACTTCATAAACTGAATCATGTCTTTACATTCCGTTCTGCCACACTCTTTGCAGAACCATCCATCGTCTTCTGTACTCTTAAGCTCGGTAAAAACTGTAGAGCTGAATTATGCTAAGCCTTTTATTGCTACAACCTTTTTTTTTGAGTTTCCGGTTTTCTAAATTTATTACGAGAGCTTCTTTGTACGGACTGTTAGTAATGTCTACAGTTTTTTTAATTCCTCTTGCTTTTTTATTGAGCGGGTGATTTTTTGGGGATGGTAAAGAAGCGATTTCTCCCAAACTAGCTGACAAGAAGTTAGATGAGGTAGTTAAAGGTTTAGTTAAGTCTAAGCCAAATTTTTTTATTAGTGTTGAGCAGCTACGAGTTTGTAACCAATGTCTTTCTAAAACCTTATAAGGGTATGTTTCATCCTCAGATACCTCATTTTCATCTTCACGTACTTTATTATGATTTTCTTCGTGAGTTCCTTTATCTTTATTACTCAGTGGAGCTATATTTCTGATGAGATATTCGGAAGCCGGAAAATCACTATCTTTGAACACGTGTCTATCTATTGGCCAGATACCTGCCACTTTAAATCCATTTATTGCAGTTTCTATCGTAGCGTCTCTTCCATATGCTTCATTAATTAACTCAACTACTTGATATTGCGTTACTGTGCGCCCAGGATTGCCTCTACACCATTTTTCTGATGCTTGGGTACAATAAACTTCGATAGGCTTGATAAATGACCTATCAAGTGGCTGAAGCCGGTGAGCTATATGCCCAGGCAATTGCATTAAAATGACTCCATTTTACAGTGGGTGGTGTGTCCATCTAGCAAAAACGACACGTTATCTTGTTTTGTCGGATGAACAACCTCAATAAAATGTTGTAGCCATTTTACAAAAATTTCACGTGTTATGTAGCCCCAATCTGATATCTCGATCTTGCACCCAGGTGGAGCACCATTACTTAATTTCTCAGTGTACCTGTTTCTTTTAAAAATTAACATTGGAGGTATGTACCATCCAGCCACACTAACACAACACACTGCTGTGGTTTTTCGACCCCTCTCATCACTTGCAACAGATCCGACAGCTCTTACGCCTTTGATAGCTAAAACTTTCTGAAATTTTTTGGCTACCGTTGAGAAAGCTGACTCGTCCATGTTAAGTATTTTTGTGGCACTAATTTGGTGTTTATCACACATTTTGCAGTAGGGCAAAACATTCTGTAAAATTTTCTTGGTTAAATCCCTTTATTCGACGTAGACGCACTTCACAATTAATTTACTATTTATTAATTAACCGCCTTTGATACATATCTCAGAGTGTGTGGTAGTCTTAATGCATTTTGTTTTGGTTAGCTACCAGGTTTCCAGGTTACTAAGGACGCTTAAAGTCAATTGTTAGAAATCAACAAACTGACATTTCGCCATAATTATTTGTCATTTATTGCATTATTACAATGAATTTAAGTGAATTTGACAATCTGACCATGCATGACAGGGTTCCAGAATATATTATGAACGCAGCAAAAGATGTAGAATTTAATTTGCTTCCAGAAAAATCCAAAGTCAGATACATTCAGGAACACGAAAAGTTCATCAAATGGTGCGCCAACAAGAAAATCAAACAACATTAGTAAAGAAGAGGTGCTTCTAGTTTACTTTCAAGAAATTTCAAAAAATTTTCAACCTTCTACCATGTGATCCGTGGTCCAAGTACTTAATGATAAAATCTATGCTAAAAATTAAGAAACACTTTGATATTAGCAGCCATTTTAAATTGATTGCTTTTTGTTTTTGACCAAAAAAGCCTAAAATTTTAAACCACGAACATGTTGAAAAATGTTTAAGCATTTCACTTGACGATACTTAGATACTAATCAAAGTCGCAACACTAATTGGAATCGCTGGAGTCTGCAGGCGTGAAGAATTAACTCATCTGTTGTGTGAAAACGTAGTAGAACAAGAAGTTTTGTTTCTGGTGAAAACACCAGCTAGCAAGATTCACCAGAGTAGAAGTTTTGTTATAAATAAAGATAAAAATCTTAATTTAATCAAGAAGTACATGTCTCTGCGTCCCAAAAGTACACCGTATCAAAGGTTTTTTGTCAATTTCCAAAAAGGTAAATGTTCTACTCAAACTGTTGGCATTAATAAGTTTGGTAAGATGCCATCGGACGTGGCTGCTTTTAACTAAACTTAAACTAACTTAAGAAGGGTCAAACCGATTTATTTAACATTTGCACCAAAAATGGCCTAAGTTAACGTCTCGCGGGGATTAGATTTTGGGTGTAATGGGCGTAGATTTTCTATATTTTAAGAGGTATAAAAACGTAAAAAAATCATATTCTGAAAACCACTAATTTCAGTCAAATTAAAAACAGAAATTATAGTTGAAGGAGAATTGTATTGGCTTAGATACTTAATCTTTCTTCGATTATTTATACTAAAAAAATTTTTACAATAATGTAAAAAAGGCGAGAAACGTCAGATTTATTTTATTTTTTTTTGTATATAAAATTATGTTTTCCATTACACAGGGTAGCCCTAGGGACAGCTTCCTAAAACAAAAAAGAATCGAAAGCCTTTTTGAACAAACAGTGAAACACGTCAAATTTCTGTTATCCTGTGGTATATATATATTTTTTTTCCACTATAGAGGTTAGCCCTAGGGGGGCGAAACAGCGCCCTAAAAAAGAAAGTATTTCAAAACGAGTAAAAAAAAAGATGAAACACCTCATAACATTTTATTTCTAGTTCTTCTAGTATTTAAAATTTATAATTCGTAAAACTCGCACAATTTGTTTTTTTTATGTGTGGTAAACTTTTTAACATCAAACATTGTACAAGGCTATGGCGGAGGCGCTTGATTTTTTTGGATTAAATATATTTAAAAAAATACATTATTTCGAACAAATGAAGAAACCCTCAAGTTTTTTTTTATTATGTATATATATAAATACTTGTTTCCCACTAAACAAGTAAGTCCTAAGATAACAGCCCCCTAAAAATACAAATAATTTTATTTCCATAACGCTAGCTTTTTGGAAAACCGCTAAAACAAAACAAAATTTAGTTATCTTTTGTATATTTAAGTAATTTTTGCCCTTTATAGAGGGTTACTCTAAGGAGGTGAAACAGCTCCTTAAAAACTAATTAAACATTTTATTTTTTTAAAAGGTGTAGGTCGCTTAGTTTTTTTTTATATAAAATTTTATTAATCATACAACAACTTTTTAATAGAGAAAATATATTTTTATCTTGGAATGTAAAGTATTGTAGGATAGTGTTAGGAGCTGTTTGTAAAATAATAAACGAGTTAAACAAAGAAGAACAACTTCAACTACAAGGGGTCCCAGAAGGCGATCACAAAGTTGTAACAAACCAAACTCCTTTTTGGCAATGTGCAACCCTGTAATATTCTTGATGGGCATCCATATACAGGGTGTTACATGTAAGAAACCAAAATTGATGTTGATTTCAGAAAAACCAAACACCTTGTATATCTGGAAACTGCACTAAAAAGAATTTTGTACAGTTTGAGAAAAATTTTGTATTAAATTTTGTTTATTTTTATAAAAAATACGAACGTTAATGGGTTGCATTTATAGGCAAAAACCCTGTACATTTTTCTAATATATTCATATGTATATCTGCAACGTGAGCTTATAAGAAACGCTGGTGCCCGCTACTGAAAGATGTTCCTAAAGGTAACAGTTTAACATAAAAAACAAAAACATAAACTCGCCTATTAAACGTTTTCGACTGAAGGTCAATAAAGCGGTATTTTGGCGTTTGATGACAAGAAAAAATAATGCCCGCAAATCCGATCACTTTATGTAACAATAAATAAATATTAATAAATTCAGTATTATATTGATTTATACAGCACAAATATACGAAATAGATTCACCGTTTTAGACGACCTTCTATTTGTATAAAATTCCTAATTTTATTCAGTGCTCTCTTCGACCTTTGTCACATTATTTTGTGCCTTATTTTGCAGCGTATATTGAACATTTTGTTAAATTTGATTTTAATATGTAACAGTTTGCCTAGATATCGACTGTACGTGTATAAGAGAATGAATTTGTAATAAATTTTTCTGAAATCGAAAAATATAAATAAATAATAAGATATAATAAAATCAGCAGATGAAGCTTTTTTTTTAATATAAGAACAATAAAATCTTAACTTTGTTTGTCACACTTGACTACAACTTCCCAACAGATTTTACATAAATTATATAAGCCATGTTGTTTTTTGTGATTTATCTAAACTATATCTGGATGAAGTAAAATACATACCTATGAATAAATAACTAGAGGAAATGCAGTAAATTGAATATCTTTCTCTTCAGAACTTCAGGAAGTTAATAATCTCTAAAATAAAAGGTTGGTAAATTTCCTTTACCCGGAACTTCCCTCAATATGAATCTTCTTTTTTATTAGGAATAATGAAGTTTGGCCCAGTTCAGTTCCGCACATCGTCACGTGGTAACATATACTGTCTATACATTTTTATTGAGCGCATTTTGTTCCACCATATTGGATTCGCACCAAGATTTTACCAGTTTCTACCCATGCCACACTTGATTTTTCAACATAATTCAAAATATGAAATCAATCTAATGAGTAGTGTTTTAGATTGATTTTTAAATATGTTATTAGGTCGCCATTTTGTTTTGCCATAATGGATTCGTACCAAAATATTACCAGTTCGTTATACAACAATACCTATCTCATTGCGTTTGTCCGAAAATGGAAGAATCCTGAAATAATTTCTTTATAGAATCATTCATAAATCTTGCCTTTGTAGAATGATTAGTTTTTTGAGAACTGTGCAGGAAACTAAGTAGGCTAATAAAGGTTCAAGAGCCAACACTCTAACTATTAAATTTGCTTCGTAACGGTCTCCTAAAACCGTAGTTCAATCGGCGGAAATTCAGTTTAAGTTATTTCATATTTCATTCCGTATTTCTTCCAGCACGGTGTGTTAAAATTAGGTGCTCTCTCAACGCAGAATTTGATGATCTACGTATGTTACATATTTTATTTGGAATAGTCGTTTTCGAGTCACAGGCGTTTAAAAGTGAGTGTAACTTTTCAGCTGAACTGGAAAATTTGTTCATCTTTGACTCCTGATTCTGACGAAACCGCTGAACGAAATGTTTAAGCAGGTGATTCGACGTATAATTTGCTCTTTAATTTTGGTAAGATTGAAATTTTCTGTAGGATGTATCATTCAGATCTTATAGGCCAAAAACTGAAAAAAGTGCCAAAATTTCACATTTTTTCTGTCTCACCTCACAAATCGTCGCAAACTCATATTAATGTTATTTGGGATGCCCATAATGAAATAAAATGATTTCCAGCTTTTTACGTAATAATGAAAGGCACGATCCATTTTTGGTCTAATTTGACCGGGCTATTGTATACAACTACAACTCCATCGCAATCCTCGCAATCCTCCGTCGCAAACTCATATTAATGTTATTTGGGATGCCCATAATGAAATAAAATGATTTCCAGCTTTTTACGTAATAATGAAAGGCACGATCCATTTTTGGTCTAATTTGACCGGGCTATTGTATACAACTACAACTCCACAAACTAAATTATTTTCTATGTTGTATGATGACGTTCAAATGGAAACATGGTACAGTATGGTAAACGCAGCTGAATATTCTACGTAAGGTTGGAAATTAGTAGCCAACTGATCTTAGCGGGAATATTTAGGTAATGATCTTCTATTTAACCCCTCAAAAGTCCGATTCGCTGCCAGTGGGGAAGTTTGAAAAAAAAACCGCCGTCATCTTGAATTTTTTGGTTTTTTAATATCTCCGTTTGCATAATTTTTTTCAAAAAAAATAAAGACACATTTTTTGTAGAGACTCGAATTTCAGACAAACAGCTATTTTTTATTGTATGTTTTATGGATTTTCCACTTTTAAAGCAAAAATCAACTATAATATTTACTTTAACTATGTAATGTTAATATAGGTAAAATAAGTATTAATTTAAGCCTAAAACTCATACATAGATACTATTAAAAAAATCTTCTATGACGTCATCACGAGCGTCACTCTTCTCCTCCGCCAAAAAACAAAAGTTTGAGACCCAGTTTTCTACAGGAACATTTTAGAGCACTGAGTCTCTTTACAATTGCAAAAAATCAGATATAATAGGTCAGGAGGCGCTACATCTTCTGTGGATTGTATATGTATCAGGTTACCTCTCTGATCCTTTTCTTGAATTTAAAAAACACAACTTATCACATATGCAAAGTTTGTTGTATTTTTACAATTATCTGAAAGTATGTCCTGAACAGATGTTGTGCTGCAGATGTTGTGCTGAATTAAACGTATCTCAGATGGTTAATGTCTTTAATATGGCTTGTCCACACTTGGAAGAACATTTGAGTGAGGCCCAGTTTTCTACAGGAACAGTTTTTAGAGCACCTGACCAGACCAGACCAGATATTGTGCAGGGTCTTCAGTTGGAGGTAAATTCGCTTAATTAAACGTAACTTAAGGCTTTTTCTTGTTGCGATTCCGTTTATAAAGTGTATCTCAGATGGTTAATATCTTTAATATGGTTGGGACAGTAATACAGCTTGAACATATAATTTAATTCTGACTGAAGGAAGTAATTTTTTTAGTATTGTCTAAAAATCGAAAACGATATCGCCAAAGATCTTCATTTATTTTGAATAGCGACAGGCCTGATATGGCATGTATATTTTTTCCGATGACCTAGTTTGTCTGGTATGTAAGATATCTCTGATATTTTGTGACATTTTGCTGTTTTCTTCAGCATGGATATATTTTTATTTTTCGAATTATGTATAAGCAAAAATATTACTGCCCTATGAGACAACTGCGACATGGTTTTTTGACAAAAATAAACTCACAATTGTTGAGGTGATAAGAAAATCAGTATCCCTTGCCGCTTCATGTACTGTTATACTTACGTCTTTAAAATACGTTCGAAGGATATTTATGAATTGACTTTTATTGTGACTATTCCTTAGAAAATCCCCTTGTGGTACAATTACTGAAGCCTGGGCATGTATGGAATTTCTAAGCTGCCCTTTGACCTGCATGTTTGTAGACTGTAGCTCTCGGTCAGATACTGTTTATGTTATCAACGGAGGATTTCTTCTAGACAAAGTCTCATGGCAAAGACCAGCCACATATAATGACGTATTTCTGCATTATGTTAATTATGTAATTCACAATTATAATAAGAGTTGTGTCATAGTCTTCGACGGCTATTGGGGAAAGAATATATCTACTATAAATAGTCTACAAAGATGCAAATCAGGGGGCAGGAAATTTCCATACATCGCCAGGCTTCAGTAATTGTTCCACAAGGGGAATAGTCACAATAAAATACAATTTAGAAAGATCATACGAACCTATTTTGAGGATCTAGGTACAACTGTGCACGAAACGGCAAAATATGCTGATTTTCTTATCACCTCAACAGTTATGGAATTATCCATGTCAAAAAAGCAAGTCACAGTTGTCTCAGAGGACACTAATATAATGGTTTTGCTTATACATCATTCGAAAAATTAAAATATTTCCATGCTTCGTCCGGGGAAAGCAGCAAAAGGTGACAAAACATCAAAGATATCTGACATACAAGACAAGCTGGGACATCTGAAAAAACGCATATTGTTTTTAGATATCATATCAGGATGTGATACTACATACTTTTTATTTAATGAATAAAAAAAATGCCTGTCGCTACTAAAAGAAGAAAAGGATACGATACCTTGACATACTTTTAGAGAATAATGCTAACAAAAATGGTTTCCTTCAGTGAGGTAAACATTATTTTTTGAAGCTGTATCACTGTCCAAGCCATATTAAAGATATTAACCACCTGAGATAAGTTTAATTTGGCTACTTTGCCTCCAACTGAAGACTCTGCACAACATCTGCTCAGGACACACTTTCAAATAATTGTAAAAATACAACGAATTTTTGCATATGTGATAAGCTGTATTTTTTAGATTCAAGAATGGATTGGTAATAAATTAGACCCTTTGCAGTATGGATGGAAAAAGGATCAGAAAGGTAACCTGAAATTGATTTTTTGCAATTGTAAAGAGAATCAGTGCCGTAAAATGTTGCTGTAGAAAACTGGGTCTCAAATGTTCTTCCAAGTGTAATCAGTGTTATGGAACGAGTTGCAGAAACTAATTTTTTTTTGGCGGAGGAGGAGAGTAACGCTCGTGACGACGTCATAGAAGAATTTTTTTTAATAGTATGTACATAAATTTAAGGCTTAAAGTAATACTTATTTTACCTATATTATCATGACACAGTTAAAGTAAATATTATAGTTGATATTTGGTTTAAAAGGTATATTAAAAGTCGAAAATCTATAGAAGATTAGTAAAAAATAGGCCTATCTCTGTTATATTGACTTTAGAGAAAAAATGATAAGAGGTAAAATGTTTGAAATTTAATTTTCTACAGAAAAATGTGTTTAGTTTTTTTGAAAAAAATTATGCAAACGGCGATATTTGAAAAAACAAAAAATCTTCGGCGGTTTTTTTTCAAGCTTCCCCCACTGGGGGAATGCGACTTTTAAGGGGTTCAATAGGAGATTCATTACGTAAATATTCCCGCTGAGATCAGTTGGTTAATAATTTTTTCCACCTCGATCAAAATTCCAAAGCAAAATGACAAACGCCTAGATTGATATTTTGATTTTAATGTTGGATCTAAATTATCATTGTATCTAAAGCAGTATTTTGTGGCTTCTACAAATTAATTTTGCATGTTTTAGCAACAAAACGAATAGAGAAGTTTGTCCACTAAAAAAACTACAAAAAATTAATAAAGGGAACCAATAAAAATATATAAACAATGTAATAATTAACAGTCAAAGTGCCTTGAAGCTATTTATTTTTAAAGCTTTAATTAGGCGTTTTCAACCGGTTCCTGAGTATAACATCATAACAAGGTACATGACATTTTAGGTTTGATACAATTTATTATACTATCTCGTAGTGTATATACCTTTCTTTGTTTGCTGTTACTCACTATGTTTGTTCTATCCATTATTGCATAACAGTTCTGAAAACGGACATTCTTGAGGTTATTTAAATTGGAAAATTGCTTCTACTTTAGGAGTTCATGTTGAATCTTTTTAAAATGAGATTTTAAAATAATCGATCAATAAATAAAATTAAAAAATTCATTCCGAGCAAATTTTAATCAAAAAAATTCTGAATGTGCGGATAATACAATTTTTTTATAGAAAAAAAAACACATTGTTACATAAATTCTTGATACTAATCCGTACTGATAACCTAATAACTTCTTTTGTTTTTAATAATTGAATATAGAAAATGAGCTAATATGGGTTTATAGCTACTAACGGTATTTCTTTTCACAAAAACTTTGTAATCATTTCGTATTACCAATATAACAAAAAATTATTTGCTTAAAAAAATGTGGCTTCCTTTCACGTCAACTTTAAATGGCTGTGACTTGAAAAAACTTAATTAACACTTGTTAAGTGGGAATGCTGTCAAAGATGAACGAAACACTCTTTATTTTATGATCTCGATTTCGAAAATGTTTACACTTTTCTTCAGGGCTTTCCTAAATTTAAATAAAAAAAAATTTGAAAAAGTCTTAAGTTAATAATTTTCTTTTGTGTTATCAAATGTGGCTTAAAACTGAAATTGTTTATTACAAAACAAAGAAAATTGTACAAACAAATTAAATACCAACCATATATTTATTGGGACGGTTCTACCGGGAAATTGCCTATTATACTCATTTTGAGTGTGGGTAAAACTAACACAGATAAGTTAAATGATAGTGAAAATCTGACAATGTCAGTATCAGCAAGACACCTTAGACACGATTTCACGTAAATTAATTAGGATAAGGGGAATTTTAAAGTCGAATATCTCAAAAACTACCGATCCAAGTATAGACATATCACATATTTTTGAAAATAGAGAATAAAGAGAATTTAAAAATTCAAAAATATACAGGGCAATTCATTAAAAAAACCAAAATTTGGTACGCAACTAGTTTCTAATTCACACTGTATGTAGCTGTGCTGTGTAGATCTGTTAAAACAAACTTTATTATATTTTTTTATGCATATTAAATCGTTTAATGTTAGTACTTAATGAGCGTAACACAAAGAATCCAGCACTTCTACCGAAACTTAAAAAAAATGCGTCAATACCTTGAAAGTGTAACGACGGTCCCTTGTCCCCAACAGAGGTTTCGAATATTCAAAATGAAGTGAAACAATGTTAAGTGGCATATATCTGATAAATATATATTTTCTATTTATCATAACAACATAAATTAATTAAAAACAAGTCATCCTTTCAAAAATGTTATATAAACTTTGAACAACGATGTTATTTTACCGTGTCCCCTGGTTTGAAACCCTGCTATACAATATTATTTCCGACATGGAATTATAGATGTCACCGCTCGCCAAGCGCCCCGCTAACTGTGGTTCTCAATTGCCAATTAGTTTTAGTCCGCGTGTTTTATGGTAAGTACCTCTGTTTACTTTTCTTTAAATTATAGTTAATTATTTTTGCTGAAATTTCATATAGTATGTTTTTATGTAGTAATAACGGTCCCCGTACATATATTGATCATTTCATTATTAATAAGTGATTTATTTCTACTAAAAAGTCAACAATTTGTAGCAGTACATAACCTAAAATTTTTGAAGTCCATGGTGTATTCGTTTATTTTATAATTCGGATTTAGATAAAAAACGTAACGTCGGTCCCGGTAACGACGGTCCCATAAAACAGGGACCGTGGTTACTTTCTGTGGGACCGTCGTTACATATAGTTTAAATTAAATTTGTCACTTATTATTCAGGTATGAAACAATGCTAAATGGGATTTAGAATTCCTAAAGATGTGGAAAATTAAATTGAATGAAGGGAAGGAGGGCGAAACAAGCCAATTAAAGCAAAAAAGAAACAAACCTAAAAAGAAGACGCCTGCGGAAATAAAAGAATATGAAAGAGATAAAGAGACAAAATGATAATGACTACAACAAAAATAGACGAAAGAAAATTTACGATATGAGTGAGCGAGAACAGCGAAAATGAGAAGACAGGGCCGGGAGAGGGTAAGAAGATTCAGACAGAAATTAAGTTTTCGTGAAATTGAAGAGAACCTTTTGCAGCAAACTACTCCTCCTCAATCCGATTTAGAGGGCAATTCTGCAAGAGAGAATCGGTTAACAGAATCTAGGCGATTAAGCGGCAGAAAAAAAAAAGAACAGAAACAGAACTAAGGCGTACAGAGATTTAAAGGTATTGAAGTTAAAACTTCAGGCAGCGGAACGCCGAGTTCAACGCTATAAAAAAAGGCTTCATAGAATTAAGAAAGACAAAACACCTTCTCCAAATACTGAAATTCGCAAATTAACAGGAAATGCAAAAATACCAACGCCCGTAAAAAAACATCTTATTTTTACAAACGAGTTGGTGAAACATCTCAAAACAAAAAAGAGAGCCATTATGCCTAAAAAGGAACAATATACTCATTTTTCCAGCATGATTGCTTCAAAAAAATTTAAGAGTCATTAAACAAGCGTCAGGATTAATTTCGTACAAAATGTTTCAAAAAGTAACAAATGTAAAAAACGAAGGAATGACTTTTAGAAAAACACGTCGTGACTTAATTTCGAATAAATTTGCCACTTTAGTTAAAGACTTCCTAGAAAAAGAAACCAACAGTCGCATGTGTCCTGGTAAAAAAGATTTTGTAACGTTTAAGAAAAAAACAGTACAAAAACGTATATTGGTTGATTCGTTAAAAAATCTTCATGCAAAATTTAACTTAACAAGTGAAAAAAAGATTTCCTATAGCTTATTTTTAAAATGCAGACCATTTTATATTGTACCACCAAAATTGTCCGACCGAAAAACCTGTGCTTGTATCAAACACGCCAATATAACTTTTATGATAAATAAGCTACATTATTATAGTGCTATACATTTTTCTTCCCTAAACGATCTAATCGGTTCTACCGTGTGCTCCCTGCAAAACAAAGATTGCATGTATGACATTTGCAAACATTGCCGATCAAAAAAAATTACCTACTGCTTGACCGAAGAAATGAAGGACAGCTTCATAAAATATTACCAGTGGGTAACCGAAAAGGAAGAAAAGATTATCAAAGAAAAAAAAGTCGAAGTTAGAGTTACGTCAAAAAAAGAATTAAAAACACCAATCACAGAACTAATCCACAAGGTTGAAGAAAATTTACCCGAAATTAAGAAACACATTTTTAATATTCACCATCAACACTACTATTAAAAAATTAAAGGAGAATATGCGTCCCAATGTTATTATTATAAACATCGATTTTTCTGAGAACTATGTCCTAAAGTATAGTGGGGAAGAAGTGCAGGCTACACATTTTGGTGCCTCACAAAGACAGATTTCATTGCATACTGGCGTATATTATATTAAACCAGCAGGAGCAAGTAATCCAAGACCTTACTCGTTCTGCACTGTTTCAAAAAATCTGGATCACGGGGCACACGCTATTTGGACCCATCTATATCCAGTTTTAAAAGACATCCACGAGAAATTTCCTGACATCGATATTTTTCATTTTCAATCAGACGGACCAACGTCCCAATATAAAAATAAATTTAATTTGTATCTCCTCTTAAGCTATTTGCCTCAAGTTATCAAGAATATTAAAAAAGTGTCTTGGAATTACTCAGTTGCTGGCCATGGAAAAGGACCTGCCGATAGAGTAGGAGGGACACTAAAACGTACCGCAGATAAGTTGGTATCTCAAGGAAATGACATTATTTCAGCCACTGATTTTGTACTCAAACTAACTGATAGTTGCAAAAAAATTAAACTATTTGAGATATCAGATGATGAAATTTCCCGTACAAAATCCCTAATACCACAAGTTATACCACCTATTAAACGTATTACTTCTCTGCATCAAGTTTCATGGGCAGTTGAAAATCCTGGTTCCCTTAGTCTTAGGCTGCTTAGCTGCTTTACCTGTGACTTAAATTCTACTTGTTCGCACTATGGAGAAGGAGAGATGAAATTATTACGTATCCTTTTACTTATTAATTTAATAATCTGTTATGAACTTAAACATAAATACATGTCATTCATCAATTTGCCTTAACTACTTAATAGCATCAACGAATTCATTGAATACAAATATTGCAAATGTTCAAACCTGCATTGAAATTGGAAACTTCGTTGCTGTCGCTTGGGAAGATAATTGGTACCCTGGTAATAATCACTCCGATAATTTTTAACGATTGATATTTATAAGTAATTTTTTGCAGGACTAGTTGAAGATAAAGATACCAGTAATGGAAATTTAACCATAAATTTTTTAACCCGAAACCGAAATTATTTTATCTGGCCTACAAAAGAAGATCGCCAAATAGTCAACGAAAATAGTATTATGTGTAAATGTACCATTTATCCACATTCCACAAGGAATTTTTTAGTTAAAGAGCATTTGTATATTCAAAATGTTCACGATGCAAATGAATATTAAATACTAATGATATATATCTTTAAATAAATTAACGTTAAAATACAATTTTGACTTTTGTTCTCTTGGTTAGTAATGACGGTCCCCGAATTCGTAACAACGGTCCCTTTCAAAATGTAACGACGGTCCCATACATTTTTGTAATTCCTTTTTTAATTAAAAGTGTGCGCGGACACATGCTTTATTCATGTAGGTAAGTGAAAAACGTAATGCTTTTGAAAGAAAAACCGAAAAATTTTAACTTATCGTATCTTCACCCGTATACTCAAAGTTATTTTTTTCTAGGAAGTTCCCTGAAATCCTTACAACTTTTGTATTTATTATTTTTTCTATCTACGAAAATACGCCATGAAAATGGGTGGCGATATATAAATGATGACCCTGTACGTACGTGATCTTTAGGATCGCTAAGTTTTCCTAACATATTTTTTGCACGCTCTGTAAATTTTCAGCGTAGTGCAGACCCTACACATTATAAAGAAATTAAGACTTAAGGACTCTCTACTTAACAGCTAATACAAAGTTACAGCTTAATATGTAAGAAAAATCAATTTATTTTCAAAAACGTTTTAAATTGTTTTTGATACTTTCACCAAGGATTAAGCTGATCTAACAATCAGAATTTAAAAATACTTTTTGTAAATTTTCGAAACAAATAAAATATTGGAAAATTTGGATAGTCTTGTTTAAACCCCTGTATAAATATCTAATAATAAATCTTTTCTTTCATTAGGAATAGTGAAGTCTGACCTAATTTATTTTAGAACAAGTCGTTTAGTAGCACATATACATATACTGTTTTCAAACATTTTTATTGGGTGGCATTTTGTTCCACCATATTGTGTTCGTACCAATGATTTACCAGTTTCGTCCTATGCCACACTTGAATTTTGGGCATAATTTGAATAAGTAGTTTATACTGATTTTTAAAAAAATATACTTTCGTTTTGTTCCGTCATGTTGGCTTTGTACCAGAATTTTGCCAGGTTATCTCTATATCACACTTAATTCTTGCACGAAATCTGAAATCAATCTGATAAGCTGATTTTTTAAATATGTTATTAGGCCGCCATCTTGTTTTGCCATCTTGGATTCGTACGAAAATGTTACCAGTTCATTCCTGTGCCATACTTGATTTTTGTGCAAAATTTGAGGTAAATTGGATAATTAGTTTTTTAGTAATAGTTTTTTTAACATTTCACTAGACCGCCATCATGAGGACGGCCCTTAATGTTTGATTATAATTTGAAGTCAATCGGGTAAGTAGTGTTCTAGCTACGCCGCGAATTGATAGACAAACTGACCGACAGAACCGACGGAAATGAGGAAAAATGATTTTTAGCATCTAGGGATCCTAAAACGTGAAGATTTGTAAAACCCATTTTTTTTATTCGTACCACAGTTTTACCAGCTCATCTCTATATCACTTAATTCTTGCACGAAAGTTGATAAGATTTTTCAGGCTGATTTTTTAAATATTTTATTAAACGTCCATTTTGTTTCGCCATCTTGGATTTGTACCAAAATTTTATCAGTACATTCCTACTTAATACTTGATTTTTGTGCAAAATTTGAGGTAAATTAAGTAAGTAGTTTTTTAGTAATATTTTTTAACGTTTCACTAGGCCGACATTTCTTTTTGTCATATTACGAAAATGTTATCAGGTCATCCCTATATAACAATATAAACCATATTTTTTTTACAAAATTTGAAGTCAATCGGATAAGTATTTTTTTAGCTATGTCGCGGACAGGCAGATAGACCGAGCGAATTGAGAAAACATGTTTTTTGTCATCTTGTCGTACTAAAGGCAAAGAAATAATTAAATATATTTTTTTCATAATAAGCGACCTTAAATATAGCACTTTATTTACCTAACACTGAAAATAAATGGCAAACATCTAAACTCTATGATAATACCGTATACTCTAGATAAATTTCAAGTGGTAGGTCCTCGATTTATTTAAAATTATGAAACAATTTAACCTTTTTGTAGCATTCCACAAAAAATTTGTCGTCAAATAAACATTTAATTTCGAAAAGATAAGGTTAGATAACCAAAGTAAAATAATTATTTATTGTAAAGTAGGATATGTTGTATTGTTTCCCTAACGATAAATATTTATAAACAATTCAAGGTCGGAATTGATAAGAGTCGTTTATATTTATACCCACTTTAAGTAAAAATGTAACAATTTAATAATATGTTTTAAAATACACACATATTGCGTATGGACGTTTATTTAGAAAAAACGATTCGATTAAACTATTATGATATTTTCTGGTGCTGATACACAAACACAAAGTGCTGTATGTAATTATTTATTTACTTGATAATTGTACCTAGTAACTCAGCTGGTAATGCATTATTTATTGAGGTCGAAAGTCGTGAATGTCCAAAAATATTATCGAATACATTAAAAATATTTTATTGTGCCTTCACCGAATGAACTTGGAAGTAACGCAAGACAGTAGGAAGTAAATGGCATTTTAATTAAAGTTTTTCAATTATAGTCCACAATCGGCACTTTCTAGTTCTGATTCAAATGAAAAATGAAAGGGAAAATTGACGATTTTCAGTTATTCACGGATATCTTCGGAAGTAGTCAGAATTTCTCAACTTTACCAACGACATACTATTGGATATTAAATTGCGTAACTTTGCCCTAATTTAACAAACCTCGTTTCTCTTACGGTTTTTGAAATGGCAGTGCCATCCTATCGAATTTGTAACACCCTCTCTATACACACTCGAACATAAAAAACTTAAGATTCAAATTAATTTATTTGTCAAGGTAGTAATTACAACATTTTGTACATAAATTGATTACATAGCTAACAGTTGACAAAAGCGCATTACACAGCGGTTATAAAAAAACCGATGCCAATAGCCCAAGATGGCTAATGTTGTGCAAGCGCGTGATATTTAATAAAAATAATTAGATATTAAGTACTAGAAAATACATAAAAACCCTTAAAAAAATTACTAATAATATAGGGAAGTTTTAGCCCATTAAAAAAAATATTTTAATATAAATTAAAGACGTTACTAATTACTAGTAGATCCGCCCGCGCATCAGCATCACTTTAAAATTTGTTTTTAACAACTTTTTATGTATAAGTGACAGCAACCAAAAAAAGACACACAGGAGGCATCCCAGACTACAATATATACATATACATACGCATAAATACATATATACACACCCATACACCATATACGTACACATACACATACACAGATGTTCACTGCACTTCTTTTTTATTGATATACTACATACAATTCCGCGTTGCTCAAACAAAATTTTACATTTAATATGCTCTTCAAATTTATTATACGAGAACTCTTTTACATTGTTAGGTAGCTCATTCCAAAGATTAACAGCAAGAAATGAGAATGATTTTTGAAATTTTGAAGTTCGGTGCTTAGGCGTGCTAAATTTGTTGATATTTCTTGTATTGTACGAATGGAGAATATTATTAAAAATTGTTCTCAGGTAAGGAGGTTGACCAGTTTTTAAAACTCTATATATACAATTGTACATATATTTTCTACGATTCTTCATATTTAAAGCTGATATTTTATTTAAATATGGTGTTATATGAGGTCTAAATGGTATATCGTAAGCAAACCGCATGCCAGAATTCTGTAATTTTTGTATCGTGTTTGCAACTTGCATCGTTAGAGAGTCGTCATAGACAATATCTCCATAGCCCAACAAAGACAGTATTAAACTGTCACACAAGTAATATTTTGTTTTGGATGGTAGTAATCGTTTGAGGCCATAGATTTTTTTAAGACGAATATAGGCGATTTGAAGCTTTTTTTTAACATGTAAATCGAACTGTAAGGATGAGTCAAATATAATACCGAGGTTTTTGGTTTCATTGGTTACAGGTATTGTTGTATCATGGACTTTAAAGTTTAAATTATCTTTAATTGCCTGTTCGTTCGTTTTATTTGAACTAAAAATTAGAATATGTGATTTTTGAGCGTTCATTTTAATATTATGTTCTTGTATGTATATATATATATATATATATATATATATATATATATATATATATATATATATATATATATATATATATATATATATATATATATATATATATATATATATATATATATATATATATATATATATATATATATATATATATATATATATATATATATATATATATATATATATATATATATATATATATATATATATATATATATATATATATATATATATATATATATATATATATACTTAACAGAAAATTAAAATTTTTATATATGAAAATGACATGTTAATCCTAAACGGAATCGAGATTAAATATTTCTATAGCATTGAACCTTCAATTTTATATATATATATGTAATTAGGTACTTCTTTTCTTGGGATGCGTGTTCATAAACTTAAAACGATTTTTTAATTATTTGTCATATTTAATTTAATGTGACATTTTGACAGGTAGTTCCATGTCTTTTTGAAAAATGTTTTTATTTTATTTTTCCATGAGACGTAAATCAAAAGGTCAATAACACCAATTAACATTTAAGGAAAATAAAATACACATAGCACATTGTCATTTTGTCAAACAAATACAAACACGTAGTGTTTTTCATATCATTCTTTTCAGTTGCAACACATTGCATTCTATCTTTCAAATAATGTGCTACAAATGTTAGGGTCGAAAAACCAAAATAGTGAAGTTTCGCTAACAATAATTTATGATTTATTGTGTCAAAAGCCCTACTGAAGTCCAACATTGTTAAAAGCGTGTTATGTCTTCATTAAACCTTATGATATTGACGAGATGGCGGCTCCAATAATATGTCGATCAAATATTGTTACTTGTTGTCCCATTCGACTGAAAATCGGATCAAAGGGTATTTAAAACTACGAATTATGAACAATTAGTCAACATTTAAAAATTTTATCGAATTTGCAAATTCGGCTGAAAATCGGTATCTGGGATTATTTATTAACAGTGCAATTTGTGAATTTTTAGTCAACAATGCAAAATTCATAATGGCTTCGCTAAGAAGGCGGACGAATGTTCATGTCATGAGTACAGATTCCACTAAGAAATCGTTAAAACTGCAAATATAGAATTTTTAGTATATAACTAACTGCATATTATCAGCGGAAGTGTTTAAGAATAATTGCTGGGCTGGGCTATCTATCTAGACTATTGTAGAGTACAATTCACTCAGCTCGGTATCTTGACACTACCCTCTCTCATCATTGACATGTTCTCCATTCTCCCTGAGTTCCGCCGACTTTCTAGAACTAGGGACGGCCCGGGATGTCTGAGACTTAGGTTCTATAATATGCTGCCATTCAGTGTTCGTAATCTTGAAAATAGGGCTTTTCACGCCGTTATAAAGGAGTGGATCTGGTGTCCAATGCTTTTTATTCCTTTGAGGAATTCCTTAACGGTCCGCTCAATTTTTAAATTGAAATTTTGTAAAGAGTTAAATCGTTGTAAATGTTTGTAATAATAATATAATGCTATTGCGTCATATATTTTAATGTATTTGTAATAAAATTAAATTTTTGTTTTAATTTTGATTTTATTTTGATATGTAAACGCATTTTATTCTTCTATATTACTAATAAATGAGTTGGAGTTTGAACATGATATCTACTTATTTACTATTTTCACCTTCAAAGACACTCGAGAAATTTAAAAAACTCTACCATAAAAGGCAAACCTTGTTAAAGTTGGGTTATATTCATTTTTATGAACCTTCCCGTGATGCTAATAATTATAGTACTATTATCGACTTAATTATTAGTTCTATTCCTGATTACTTCTTTAAAATGGATGATATTTCTGATCACCATAATTTATCGTTTTATATTTCGTACACATACTTTTCAGAATTTAATTATCATAACTTCTTTCTACTAAATAATGTTGATACAATAGTAGGATTTTTTAAATTACACTTAGCCTGTTAGATAAACACGCGTCTATGTGAACCATCCTGTAAAATTTAAACAAAAAAGATTTCTTATCAATATTGCCGCCAAATCAGAAAAAAGAAGCTCATACATTTAAATATTTACTATAATATTTACACACACTGCAAATCGTTATTTTCAATATTGCCCAACCAATACCTTTAATCAGCAAACAGGGATTTTATTGATTACTATAACAACAACAGCAACTTCTGATTAAATTCAAACAACTTCTCACTTTCAATTGTTGATATATAAAGTAAATTGAAACAAGTATAAATCAAAACTAATACTATCGGACCAGAAAAAAAAATGTTATTATAAGTCGTTCATCACCTTTTGTCCCATTTCACATTACAATGCTTCTTTGTTCACAAATGAGTTCTCTGAAGGGCAGAAACGTCATTCTAGCTTTAAAAATTTCTATATACCTACCAGCATCCAAATTCATCCAATCATGTCCAAAATTTTGGACATAATTGCGACAGGCAGTTAAGGAAGTTAGTCACCGCAAATAAAATATTATCAGATAGCATTCATGTAGGTTTCCAAAAGAATTACACTACTAAAACAGCACTGATGAAAGTAAATGTTGATATATTTCGGGAATAAAATATCTGTCTCATATTACTCGACTATTATTTGTTAAACTAAAATAATTTGCTGTTTCGAATCAATGGCATATTAATGCATTCTATTATACATATAACAAAAGCAAATCTATTACCTGCTGTACTTTTCACTAATATGCAAACGATACCCAAACTTTATTTCTTCTTTTGTCTATTCTAATATTAAATGGGCTTTTGAACGCATTAATGAGGCCTTGAAAACTCTGAGCTACATATCTGACAAGGGCGGCCTTACACTTAATCAACAATTAGTTATTTTTGGTAAAGATAAAATGAAAATCATAAAATATGAACCAAATTTCTATAAAACAATCTGTTGATGAAAGAAGATGTCATCACTAAATAAAAGGCTAAGATAAATTTACAACTAATGGAGCAAACACCAACGCGTCTTATTTAAAATATTTCACTCATGTCCCAATTTTCACATAAGAGAAGTGGTATTATCGAAAGATTACAGCGGAAATATTTTTTCCATTTTTCTAAATAATATCAGTATCACTTAACCGATGTTTTTCAAAGTATTTGTCAAAAATTGTTTGTTTTGTATGAATTGTATTGAAAATTTCTATGAATCGCTTTCGTGAAATTCAAGAGGCCGAAATCGATGAAAATATAGTGAGAAGCGTACCAAAAAACACCGTAAAATCCAAAAACAGCATTTGGAGGCAATTTATGTCATTTTGCAACGGAAAAAAAGCATACGTTTGGTCAAGATACTCCAATATCCGAACTTCTATCTGTCAATTCTAAAAAGCTGGGCCTACAATATGCGAAAGAGAAACGGCGAACAATATAAAGAGTGCACGGTTAAAGCTATTTGGAATATTACGGCAAAATTGCCGATGGAAAAGTATTTCAACGATTACAATATTAAAAAAAATCCCTTCGAACAAATTGAATTTAAATCAGCCCGAGAGCAAGAAATGCCAAAAGAAGAAATTTACACGATATCGACGGCAAACGTAAAGAATTTTTTTTACCTATAATGAAATGAAAAATTCATCGAAACTTGCGACGAATTGACTACGGGTTTACAAAAAAAAAATATTTTGTTACCGCTTGGAGAGGAGGAGAAGGCGTAAGAGAAGAAACAACTTTTTTCAAAGAAGAAAGCGATAACCTCGGAGGAAAAACAGGTATAAACGAATATAAATATCTTTTCAAAAACAACGCAAAGGGGTGGCCGAAAACTGATTCAAAATGGTTGGTAAAAAACAAAATAAATCTCAGCTTTTACCCAGTAAAAATGTACCTGAAACTCCAAGATAAAAGAAAAAAGTCACCAACACCCGATTATTTTTGACTCGGAACCCTCATTGGAAAACTTCCGTTAACTGGTTTAAAAAGAGTCCCGTGGGAGTAAACGTATAATAATAATAATAAACGAGATCTTGCTTGGATGAAAAAGCAAGCACAGAAATCAGGCCTCAACACTACTAAAAAAATCACGAACTATTCACCTAGAGCGACAGCCGTATCCAAGCTGGCCAAAAGGGGAGTGTCAGAGCAAAACTTAATAAAAATTAATGGTCGTTTAAATGCAAAATCGATACCAAGCTATTTACAAATGGATCAAGATCACCACCAAAAAGTAATCGACCAAATGAAGTTTGTTTTTTGCATTTGTTTGTTTTGTTAATTGTAACAGTAAATGTCAATTTGTTAACTTGATATGTAATTATTTGATATTTAGTTAATAAACTTTATGCTTTTGATGCCTGATATATTCTACCTAGATTTTAATACAGCTTGTGCTTAAAAATTAATCCGATAATTTTTTACTCGTGCGTGTTTTCTCTACAAATTTCAGTTGCGAAATTATAAGAAAACACGCATTTAAAAAAATTATGGGTAATTTTTAAGCACTCGTATTACCCCCGAATATTGAATTTTCTATATTAATTTTTGTTAAATTATCATAAATACCTATATTTGTACCTGCAGTTTTTATTATTGCCAGGGAGGTTGCATGTGAGCAAGAATATTGGATACCCGTCTCCCATAACTTATTTTAAGATTTCTAGGAAATTATAAAGAGCATTTGTTATTGTTATTATTATTATTATGAAGCAACAGTGTCTTATTGGGAAGTCAGAAATAACAAAATCTAATCTAGGGCCCCATAAAAGGTTGTAAATCCGCAGAAAAAAGAAAAAAAACGGTAGGAAAAAGGGCAATATAAGCCGCCCTTTGGGTTTTAAATCTCCGGAAGAATGCTTTTTCAGTGTTGTTCCGAGCTATCCCAGACTGTCGAACTTATTATGATGCCATTACAGCGTAAACACAAACAAGGGTTGTGATATTTACGGCCTTTTCAGCCAAAGGTCCCTTGCAAGTAATTGCCTAAACGGTTTTCCTGTTTTTTTTTCTATTTTCTATTATCGCTAATTTGTGTTACTACACATGATATTTTCAATACACTGTATAACATAACTAGTACTTTTTTGCGTACTATTCGAAACATTACATCATATCTTAATGTAGGTAATCATCATAATATACTTTAGAGAATGAGTACTTACACTATATCGGGAATGCCTGATGCTCGAAGGCCATGGACTCGTGGCTGCTGGATAATGACCCTTTGACCAACCCACTGCCGTTTCGTAGGGTACTTCTCCTATATGACCCTGAGAAAGAAAATATATGTTAATAATTTTAAAAATAGATTAAACATCAATTTATTACAAGTTGCTATCACGGTTTCTAGAATATCTTTCCAATGAGGCAAATAAAAAAAAATGCAATCGTAGCAACTACGCTAAAGGACAGGTGAAACGAGTCCCTTAAAATCCGACATACTGCTTACTAGATTTTTTTATTCTTGAACGAGTCGAAAGTTTTATTTTTTCTATAAAGAGAAAGAACAAACAGTGAGGACCTAAATTGTGACAAATTTGGATCGATAATATATGAGCAATTCTGCATTTTCTGACATAGCAATGATAGCTTTAAACGTCAAAATGACGGCTGGTCATTTGGTTTAGTAATTTTCAAATGAGAACCAATAATATCGGTTTCTACCCCTGTTTTTTTTTACCTTTACCTATTAGATGTAATAATTATTTTTTTTCTCCAAAAAAATACACATAACTACAAAAACATACAATTTAACAATAAACAAAAAGCAATAAACTATCCCAGACTAAAATATTTAAAAACAATAAAGATAAAAGCTGAACGCACAAAAAGATTTAGAAAACTCAGTGGTTACTTCAAAAGATGCTGAAAATGTCCACCATGAACCTCCTAGCAAATAAATATTCTGTGTAAATTCTTCTCTGATATTATGAAGCATGTGTGGTACTATTTTTAAACAAGCATCTGGAATTCGTTGTCGAAACCGTTTTGTAAACTCAGACTTAACGTATCCCCAAAGAAAAAAATCTAGGGGCGTGAGGTCTGGCCACCGAGCTGGCCCTTGCATAGGACCTCGACGACCAATGCATCTATCTTGATAAGTATCATCCAGATAATTTCTGACTTGCCTACAATAATGAAGCGGGTATCCGTCTTATTAAAATATAACCTCCAAGTCAAACTCATGTGGGTTTTCTGGAGGAGTAGTTATATTTTGCAAAACATCTAGGTAACTTAAGCCCTCTTAGATTTTTTTATTTATTTAGCACCTATAGTTTTGGGTATTAACTCTTCCATGTAAACAGAAAGTACTTTCGTCACTAAAACAGGCATTCAGCAAATAGTAAGGATTTTCTGTTAATCTTTCTGATGTAATCTCGCAAAATTCGGGTCGTCAGGATCATCTTCAGTTAATTCATGAATAATTTTCATTTTGTATGGGTGAAATGTATGGTTTTTTAAAAATTCTCTTCACAGATACACGAACATGACATGCCTCAGCTATGTGTTTGGTTGGAGGTTGTGGATTAAGAACTATTTCAGTTAAAGCCCGGACTTTTACATCTTCCACAATGTTTGGCCTCATAGATATTGGGGCGTCTTTCACCTAATCGTTCTTTGGAAAATGTCCCTGCATATTTGGCGTTCCGGACAGCGGTCATTAAACATGCGAACAGCGGCTTGGTAAATTCGGTTAGCTTCGCCAAAGATAATAACCGCTTTAAATTTATAAAACCATCGAATAATTTCAGACAATTTCGTGTTAAGAATATTTTTTGTCAATCATAAAGACAAATGTATAACAGCAACAATTAATTATTACATCTAATAGATAAAGAGTGTGTATTATATAGTGTGTGAAAAACAAATGTTTTCAAAATTGAGGAATCATTTAAGCACAAAAATACCTTCAAAATGATGTATCACTGGACACCCATTTCTATTTTAAAAAAAAAATGATTCGAAAGCGCACCCAGCTAGCATTTTGACACTTAAAGATGTCATTGTTATCTCAAAAAAATGCAGATCTTGTTCATATATTATCGTTCCAAATTTCGTCACATAGTCTTGGAAATACACCAATGTCAATAAACAAATGACTAAAACTTTCTAATAGTAATTTGCACGTGTATTCTTATTTCAGAGTTTTTTATTAAGGACGTTCAGAACATAAACTAAAAGTGCCTCTATACAGATTTGACGATGGGCATTTTTAAATACATTTATACTCTCATGTTGAGGAAGAAATTAAATGTATTTGCAATAACTTTGTCACAAACGTATAATGTTAATGAAAACCAGACTATTGGTAGATTCAGAGGGTGGGATCCACAATAGCGTATTTTTTATTGGCGATAGGCCCCAATACTTCTATGGAGACATGATAGTTAAAACCATCACTTCTGTTTTTGCTAAAATAGTAACTGGCTCTATTTTGAGTTAATGAATGTTATCTCTTCAGTATGTTTCGTCTGCTTATTAAATTTTGTTTTTAAAATCCTCCTCATAATACCTTTTAGCCATTCTTATCGCATTATAGTGTCAGTACCAAGATGAATGGTGTACATTTTTTTCATATTTGGAGTATAAATAGATCTTGATGAACAGGGAAAATCAGGACAATTTTTAGAAAAACGTTCATGCAGGGATTTTATAGTTAGCTGCATATTTTCAGCATACATATTCTTGAACATTTGGCGTATAACGCACTTGATATCACAGCGGCTGTCTTCGCTTCATTTTGTTGCGTTTTCGCCAAATTATTTATTTGTCTATATGCAACATCGGAATATATACCTATGTAAATTATATAAACTAGAAATGATTATTTCTGTATATTCCATTTGCTTCGGGCTCAGCTGCTACTTATAGATTGCTATTTTCCCCTGTTCTCACAATGACTTTTCAAATCATTTTATTATTTTAGTAGAACAAATTTAAAATAATACAATTCATTATAATTCTGACATTGAGTAACCTGAAAAAGTGACTTATAATACTACAAGAAAATTTACCGATATTTTAATTCTTGAATTCTGTCTAAAAATTTCGTCGGATAGGTCCTACTGATACCCATTTTTAGGTACCACCCTATAGACTTCATAAAAAAAGCACTAAGTAAAAATAATATTTTATTCCATCTTGAAAATTTGATTTTATGAAACCGGCCACAAACTAATTCTTAATTACTTAATAACAAAAGGTTATTTATGTATTAAGTGTCTTTAATCTAATGTATATATATATATATATATATATATATATATATATATATATATATATATATATATATATATATATAGTGATAATATAATCTTGACCGACTAGCTAGACAGCAGAGTACAAATATTATGTAAGCAATCTGTATAAGGGCTGGTTAAAACAAGACTCTTTTCAACTATACCGAGCTTTCGGAAATCTTTATTTCCTTATTCAAGACCACAATATAGACTTTATGTAAAATAAAAAAAAAATTAAAATCTATGAACTGAAGTAACTTGTAAGTGAGTGCAGTTAAAATTGGTACATTTTTGAAAATTTTCTGGAACCTAGCAAAAAAAAAATCAGAGGTCAAAAGGCGTATATTGGACAAACTTCCAGAGTACTAAATTATCGCGTTACATTACATAAAAGTGATTGGAAAAATCAAAAACAAACTTGCGCCCGCGTTCAACATACCTTAGAAACAAATCACATTTTCAACTACAAATAGACATCAGTACTATTATCTGAAAAAAAAAAACAATAGAAAGAGAGTTTCTAGAAATGGATGAGATTCAACTTGATAACACAGTTATCAATAAAAAGGAAGATCTAGAAGGTCTCAGTTCAATTTACTCGAACATCTTAGTCACTGAATATAACAATAAAAAGTTAATATAAATGAAAACATAGAGGATTATTTCTAAAATAACAAATTTAACTTTTTTGCATTAATATTAAAATTTATTTTCTTTTGGGCAATTAAAAACAACATTTAAGAACTTAAGCACCTTTAAAGTGTGTTCAGCATTCTGACAAGAATAATGTGAGTTTCTTTGAGTAATAAAATATTTTGAAATCATATAACATGTCATTAACTATGATTTCTAAAAAAATGTTCTCACATAAACCACTAGGATAGTTTTAAATATAGAACAGTATAATTGATAATAGTAATAACATTGTCCATGAAAACTTAAATAAATAAAAACTACATTTTTCATATTATATATATTTTTTTCTTACGTCATTCTAAAATTAAAAATATTTCTTGCACCACTACTGATAAAGGTATACAAGGTAAATATTAAATACCACAAAAGAATGTGTCTCCTGAAACGTACGATTTTCATTGTATTCTGCCCTATCACCTCATTTAACTGTCAATAACAAGAGGTTTGGTGTTATTTTCTAGTAATAATAATCAATTTAACTTTCCGAAAGTTTTCTTTTAACCAGCAATTTAAGGCAAATTTCTGACGTCTCCACGGAGGTGACCTTAGCCACCTGCCGTGACATCCAAGCCCAAAGTGATAAATCAAAAGAGAAGGATGATTGTGCGGATGAATTCTTAAGAAGAAAAGGAAAAATATATCGTGGGCATGTCTGCAAAAAAAAAAAACAAAAAAGGTGTGAAGTTTGGTAACCGCGCTACACGTGTTTCGGTCTTATTACACTTCATCAGCAGAGCAGTTTAACCAAGTTAAAAGATATAGGAAAGTTGTCGAAAATCCTAGAAAACAAACAAACGTGGAGTCACTGACAGGAGCCAGCCACACATTTGTATATTCTGCCAGAAAAAACCTAAAATTTAAGGTAAATTTCTGACGTCTCCACGGAGCTGAGCTTAGCCACCTGCCGTGACATCCAAGCTCAAGGTGATAAATAAAAAGAGAAGGATGATTGTGCGGATGAATTCTTAAAAAGAGAAGGAAAAATAAATCGTGGGCATGTCCGCAAAAAAAACAAAAAAGGTGTAAGGTTTGGTAACCGCGCTGCACGTGTTTCGGTCCTATTAGACTTCATCAGCAGAGCAGTTTAACCAAGTTAAAAGAAATAGGAAAGTTGTTGAAAATCCTAGAAAACAAACAAACGTGGAGTCACTGACAGGAGCCAGCCACACATTTGTAGATTCCACCAGAGAAAACCTAAAATTTAAGGCAAATTTTTGACGTCTCCACGGAGGTGACCTTAGCCACCTGCCGTGACGTCCAAGCCCAAGGTGATAAATCAAAAAAGAAGGATGACTGTACGGATGAATTCTTAAAAAGAAAAGGAAAAATAAATCGTGGGCATGTCTGCAAAAAAAACAAAAAAGGTGTGAAGTTTGCTAACAGCGCTACACGTGTTTCGGTCTTATTAGACTTCATCAGCAGAGCAGTTTAACCAAGTTAAAAGATATAGGAAAGTTGTTGAAAATCCTAGAAAACAAATAAACGTGGAGTCACTGACAGGAGCCAGCCACACATTTGTAGATTCTGCCAGAGAAAACCTAAAATTTAAGGCAAATATCTGACGTCTCCACGGAGGTGACCTTAGCCACCTGCCGTGACATCCAAGCCCAAGGTGATAAATCAAAAGAGAAGGATGATTGTACGGATGAATTCTTAAAAAGAGAAGGAAAAATAAATCGTGGGCATGTCTGCAAAAAAGGTGTGAAGTTTGGTAACCGCGCTACACGTGTTTTGGTCTTATTAGACTTCATCAGCAGAGCAGTTTAACCAAGTTAAAAGATATAGGAAAGTTGTCGGAAATCATAGAAAACAAACAAACGTGGAGTCACTGACAGGAGCCAGCCACACATTTGTATATTCTGCCAGAAAAAACCTAAAATTTAAGGTAAATTTCTGACGTCTCCACGGAGCTGACCTTAGCCACCTACCGTGACATCCAAGCCCAAGGTGATAAATAAAAAGAGAAGGATGATTGTGCGCATGAATTCTTAAAAAGAGAAGGAAAAATAAATCGTGGGCATGTCCGCAAAAAAAACAAAAAAGGTGTAAGGTTTGGTAACCGCGCTACACGTGTTTCGGTCCTATTAGACTTCATCAGCAGAGCAGTTTAACCAAGTTAAAAGAAATAGGAAAGTTGTTGAAAATCCTAGAAAACAAACAAACGTGGAGTCACTGACAGGAGCCAGCCACACATTTGTAGATTCAGCCAGAGAAAACCTAAAATTTAAGGCAAATTTCTGACGTCTCCACGGAGGTGACCTTCGCCACCTGCCGTGACATCCAAGCCCAAGGTGATAAATCAAAAGAGAAGGATGATTGTGCGGATGAATTCTTAAAAAGAGAAGGAAAAATAAATCGAGGGCATGTCTGCAAAAAAAAAACAAAAAAGGTGTGAAGTTTGGTAACCGCGCTACACGTGTTTCGGTCTTATTAGACTTCATCAGCAGAGCAGTTTAACCAAGTTAAAAGATATAGGAAAGTTGTTGACAATCCTAGAAAACAAACAAACGTGGAGTCACTGACAGGAGCCAGCCACACATTTGTAGATTCTGCCAGAGAAAACCTAAATTTAAGGCAAATTTCTGACGTCTTTACGGAGGTGACCTTAGCCACCTGCCGTGACATCCAAGCCCAAGGTGATAAATCAAAAGAGAAGGATGATTGTGCGGATGAATTCTTAAAAAGAGAAGGAAAAATAAATCGTGGGCATGTCTGCAAAAAAGGTGTGAAGTTTGGTAACCGCGCTACACGTGTTTCGGTCTTATTAGACTTCATCAGCAGAGCAGTTTAACCAAGTTAAAAGATATAGGAAAGTTGTTGAAAATCCTAGAAAACAAACATACGTGGAGTCACTGACAGGAGCCAGCCACACATTTGTTGATTCTGCCAGAAAAAAACTGAAATTTAAGGTAAATTTCTGACGTCTCCACGGAGGTGACCTTAGCCACCTGCCGTGACATCCAAGCCCAAGGTGATAAATCAAAAGAGAAGGATGATTGTGATTTATCACCTTAAATCGTGGGCATGTCACGGCAAAAAAGGTGTGAAGGTAACCGTGGAGACAGAGATTTTTAAATTTTAGGTTTTTTCTGGCAGAATCTTACAAATGTGTGGCATCAGTCAGTGACTCCACGTTTAACCAAGTTAAAAGATATAGGATTTTCAACAAATTTCCTAGAAAACAAACATACGTGGAGGTTAAACTGACTGATGAAGTCTAATAAGACCACACATTTGTTGATTCTGCCGGTTAAAAAACTTCAACCTTTTTTGTTTTTAAATTTGCAGACATGCCCACGATTTATTTTACTTTCGTTTTTAATCATACGCACTATCTTCGTTCTCTTGTGATTTATCACCTTGGGCTTGGATGTCACGGCAGGTGGCTGAGGTCACCTCCGTGGAGACGTCAGAGATTTACCTTAAATTTTAGGTTTTTTCTGGCAGAATCTACAAATGTGTGGCTGGCTCCTGTCAGTGACTCCACGTTTGTTTGTTTTCTAGGATTTTCAACAACTTTCCTATATCTTTTAACTTGGTTAAACTGCTCTGCTGATGAAGTCTAATAGGACCGAAACACGTGTAGCGCGGTTACCAAACTTCACACCTTTTTTGTTTTTTTTTTGCGGACATGCCCACGATTTATTTTTCCTTATAAAATATCCACCCCATCCAGCTTTATAAGAAGTGCGTTGTTTTTCGATATAAATCAACAAATATATGTCAATCTGTATATTGGTATTCAGAAAAGAATCACATCATAATCAATTAACTACCTACTCATATCAGTTATGCTAAAACACACATAGAAGCCCGATCTGAAATGTGAATAAATGTTATTAGCATGTATATGTTTAAACAATATTTTTCGTACACAGACAAGTCTAGTTATATCATTGGTTTAGCCATATAAAGTCTATCTATTCGAATATTACACTTATATAAGGCAAAAAAATCTACACGTGTGTAAACAAAATGCGCCAGTTTGTCCCTCAAGACTCAAATTGTTTTGCTATTTATATTTGTTATTTTTCAAATTTTTAAACAAACAATTATGATATTTACACAAATACTTATCAGGAGGTCGATATTCTTTTTTGGAACAGCTCACTTGTAACGTATACATGTTTTTACGTTTTGCTCAAGTTTTAAGGAAACAGTTTATAGTTATTTCTAGTCTTAATTAAATTTAAAAATTAAACCTGAAGTAAAACGAAGAACATAAATTTAATATAAAGTAAAGCATATTAGTTGGCAGTCAATGTAGATGGTATTGAAAGCTATAGGTACTTTAACACGCCGAATGCCCCAATAGAATGAAACATTTAAGTCCTTCGGGCCACATTTTTTCTTCAAAAATTTCATAGATTGTATATACTTTCAGAATATATAGGATTTTTTCATTCTGAATAGCATTTTTGACTTTATGATTTTTTTGTCAAGGCACAGTATTTACGCCTAGAAGACAGGACTAGAAGCTCGTTTAACCTCACTGACGACAATTTGTTACTCACTCCAACTTAATCAGTGATAAACCAGGTTTTGGTCGCGAAAACGCCGGTTTTTATTTAGAAATGAACTAGATTTATAAACTGTATTTTTTTTGCTAGCAATATGAAACTATGTCTCTTTTTTATATAAAATGGGAAATAAAAATACAAACCTATTGATATTTCAATGAATTTTTTTACGATAATTACAATAAATAAGTCAAAGTCTTCACTTAT
The DNA here is from genome assembly GCA_030620095.1 of Kuschelorhynchus macadamiae. NCBI lineage: Eukaryota > Metazoa > Arthropoda > Insecta > Coleoptera > Curculionidae > Kuschelorhynchus > Kuschelorhynchus macadamiae. The sequence continues at coordinate 1,150,777 of JAUTXW010000424.1, forward strand.
TGTAAAAAATTATTCATAAGTCGTCATTTTTTATTCTTGATATCATAGCATATTCCAATAAAATCTGCTGTAGATCAGGTCATAATGGATTTTTGATAATAATTACAATAAATAAATCAAGCAACAGCACGTGTTGTAAAAAATATGTCATATACACCATTTTGTATTTTAATTGTGAAAACATAATCCGATATCACCTGCTCCCAATCAGTTTTTGCTTGATTAACTAAAAGCGATGTCTATATGACGTCATTAACATTTCCCCTATCATACTCTATTTCGCGAAAACGTGAGATTATGTTGCTAACCTAAACCGATTATGTTAGATTAACGTCGCGAAGATTTGATTATATTCTGTACATAGAAACTGGCGATTTTTCTTGTTAGAGAACACATTTTAGCATCAGTAAGCCGTTGTTAACAGGTTGCTTTAGTAGTTCATGTTATAATTTTTGGCTTGTATTATTATTAAAGTGCGGGACACCAAAGAAAACCGGGCGGTCCTTAAAATAAAGGTTTATAGTCTTAAGCAAGCGGAAAAGTAAAATTTGTGTACGCAAATAAATTTTATATTATTTTATTTGTTGTAATTGTTTGCCGCTACACCTATAAAGTGCGCCAGCTAAGCGGTACGGAAAATTAATCGAGGATTTAGTAAATTTCGCACTGGTCCACTTGTAATTGGGATGTGCCTAGAGTCTCCATGCACTTGCCGCTAGAAGGTTCTAGCTATTTCCAGTGGCGCCTATACATTTCGAGCATTTGTTTTCATTTCTATATAAATGCTTTGCGTTGAATTTGAATTATTATTTCGAAGTATCGATGGCGAGCAAAAGAGGAAAAACAATTCGAAGCGGTGCACGTGAAGTTATTGCGAGCGTTATAGAGGCCTGTACTAGAGAAGCTGAAAATAATAGTTTGACAATTCCAATTCAAAATCGAACAGAACGCGCTGCATTTTACACTGGTGTTTAGGAAAGTAGTGTAAGAAAAATTCAAAGAGAACAATGATCGCTCTACTTCACCTTTAAAATCTCCTGGTAAAAAAAAGACCCCGATTATCATACAAAGATAAAATTGACGATGGTGATTTTCAAGTAATTGGACGAACAATAGAGGATTTTTATATAAACTTGAAGAAGGTTCCGACCAGCAAACCCCTACTTCGTGCTATAAAGAACAAAACAAAACGTACGGGTATAAAAACTTAAATAGGCTTTTACGATCAAATGGTTTTGTTTGGCGCAAGTGCCAAAATAAACGAAAATTGCTCATTGAGAGACCAAATATTTTTCACCGGCGGGTGAAATGTCTATCAACTGTAAGGCAATATAGGCAAGAAGGACGCAATATTGTGTATCTAGACGAAACCTGGGTAGATAATGATATGACAGTGAACAAATGTTGGCAAAGTGAAAGTGTTACAGGTGTTCTTCAGGGAATCCGCTTTAGTAGTCGCTTTATTATAGTTCATGCTGGTTCAGAAGCCGGATTTGTTCCAGGTGCTGCTTTAGTTTTTCGCTCGGGACTAACAACTGGAGGCTATCATGGACAGATAAATAGAGATAATTTTGAAAAGTGGTTGCTCGAGAAGCTTCTACCTAACATTCCTCCCAAATCAGTCGTGGTAATGGATAATGCGTCTATCATTCTCACGTAGAAGATAAAGTGCCAACTAAATACTCTACAAAAGCTCATATGATATCGTGGCTTAAATCGAACAATCTTGTATGTGATCCAACATGGAGAAAATATCAATTATATGAAGTAATATCAGCCAACAAGCCTAGAGAAAAAAAGTATAAAATTGACGGTCTTTTACGTAACCTCGGTCATACACCTTTAAGGCTGCCTCCATACATGTGCGACCTCAACACTATTGAACTTGCATGGGCAGGAGTAAAAAAATATATTTCAGAGCGCAATTCCGGTGAACTTTCAATTAAAGATTTAAATAAAGTAACATTATAAGCGATTGACTCAATATCGGCTGAAAACTGGAAATCGTATGTTAAACATGTTCGTTCTATTGAAGATAAATAGTGGGAAGTGACGGCAAAATTGAAACGTTTATTGATGATTTAGTTATCACACTGGGATCTTTAAGTAGTGACGACGAAACCTCATTATTTTCCGAGGAAGACAACGATTTAGAAGGAATCGAACCATTAGAATCACAGCCGTCAACCTCAAAAATGGCTTAGATTTTTTTTCATATATTTTGTAAAATTGTTCATAAAGTAGCTGTCAATAAACTGCTTAAAAATAATTAATTTTCTGTTCAATACCGGGTGTCAAAAAATATCTAATATTGCAATTAATATTTGAAAAACTACAGAGCTCATTTTTTACCAAAATTAAAACATCAATGTAGTTATAGCACTGATTCCAGTGAACAAGATTTATCAAAATTTTAAATTATGCAGTTCGACTTTGGGCTATTCGCGTATGCCAAAAGTGACCGTTTGTCTGTCATATTACTTTGTACAGGGGGCGTCAATGTGAAGTACTATACAGGACGTTTCCTAATTGCGTGCTAATGTTAAAGGAGGGTGATTCTTGGACCTTTTTAAGAAAAAAGTTTTATATGAACCTAAAAGTCTTAACTTTGGAGATACAGAGTTTTAAAAAAACATTCTTTTTAAATCCTAATTCTGATGCTATTATAGATAAATAACTGTGTGAAATTTGATACACGTCTTTTATGCATAAAAGGGCATTTTTTATTAACAAACAATTTTTGAAATTTCTAACAGTGACGTGCATATGTAATTAACCTGGGTAAATCCGTATGCTCCTTAATGCATAGAAGACGTGTATCAAATTTCATGCAGTTATCTACAATAGCATCAGAATTGGGATGAAAAAAAATGTTTTCTTTTTAAACTTTATCATGCTGTATTTCAAAAGTTAAGACTTTTAGGATATAAAAACACCCCCTTTAACATCAGCACGCAATTAGGAAACACCCTGTATAGTACTTCACAATGACGGCCCCTGTATAAAGTAATATGACAAAAGGAGACAGACGGCCACTTTTGGCATGACCGAGTAGCCCAACGTCGAACTGCATAAATTAAAATTTTGATAAATCTCGTTCAGTGAATCTGATGCTGGCTGCCCTTGTAAAATCTGGACTTGTAAATCGTGTAGCACTATGCTAGGTGGTCCAATAATAGTGGACGTAGCCAGTAGCCCAAGAACCGTTAATGACAGAACTCAAGAAAAAATATATTTATAGATAAATCGATCAAGAAAAATCAAAATTAAATCATTTTAAAATTTTAAAGTTCGTCGTTTTTGCAACACAAAAGAGATATAGAAGTGCGGTACACGAAAGACAACAGACAAATATAGATAAAGGTTCATTAAGCATAGTTAAATTTTTTAATTATCTGAAGTGCGTATAGTCAAAAAGGAGTGCCATATTATTTAAAGAACGACGGGACACCACTGGTTTAAAGAGATTTCTTGGCCGACCTTCCTAAACCGATTGACTCCGCCCGGTTTTCTTTCGTGTCCCGCACTTTATCTGGGAATAATTTGTCAGTGACAATTAAAACACATCTTTTTGTGCAGGTTATTTTTTTCTGGGTCTCCGGCGCCGCTGGTTGTCGATTCCTATATAAATGCGTAAGGTATTCGGCACAAATATTTTACCAAACGATTTAAATTAATACAATGTCTGAAGGCGCATAAGGTGAGTCTAGAAACATGACTGACCAAAACGCCTAGGCAAACGGTATGTGCCTTACAGCAGCTAACGTGTTACTAATCTGTAGAGCCCGAACGAAGGCGATTTGTTTTGGCCGAAACCAATGCCGAACTTCGGTTTCTTTCACGCCTTCGGCCTTAGTTCGAAGCTCAAGGAGTTCAACCTTATTTTGATATTAATATAATAATAATATAATTTTGGACATAATTTAAAATAAATAGAATAAGTAGTTTTTACATTGACACACACCGTTGAATTCGTACCAGTTTATCCTTATATCATAAAGCCAATTGAATAAGATTTTTTACCTTGCTTTTTAAACATCTCGCCATACTTGAATTCTTACAACAACTTTACCAGCTTATCTCTATATCACACTTAATGCTTGCAAAAAATGTGAAATTAATCTTATAAGTAGTTTTTCAGGCTGCTTTTTTAAATATTTTATTGGGCTCCCATTCTGTTTTACTACCTTTGATTCATACCAAAATATTATCAGTTTATTAACATATAACACTTCATTTCTGTGCGACATTTGAGGTAAATTGGAAAATTAGTTTTTCCCAATAATTTTTTTAACGTTAAAATGTTACCACGTCATTCCCATATAACCCGTAATTTTTGACCAAACTTTCAAGTCAATTTGGTTAAGTAGTTTTTAAGCTGGACCGACAGACAGACCTACGGAATTGTTAAAATATATTTTTTGGCATCTAGGAACGCTAAAACGCAAAAATATGTAAAACCTGAGAGGGTGATTTTTTTTCACGATTACAAACATTTTGTTCCGCCATCTTGAATTCGTACCACAATTTTAACATTTCTGTATACCAGCAGAAAATTTTAAATTAATCCATTAAATAGTTTTTCAGGCTTAATTTTTAAATATCTTATTAAGCCGCCATTTTGTTTCGCCATCTTGGATTCATACCAAAATTTTGCCAGTTGATTCGATTCCTACATAATATTTGATTTTTGTGCAAAATTTGAGGTAAGTAGTTTTTTAGCAATAATTTTTTAATATTTCACTTCGTCATATTGTTTTGCTATATTGGATTTTTATCAAAATGTTACCAGCTAATCCCCATATGACCCTTAATTTTTGACCACAATTTGAAGTCAATCGGATTAGTAGTTTTTTAGCTATGCCGCGAACAGACAGATTGACGGAATTAAGAAAACATGTTTTTCGGCATCTAAAACGTAAAGATCTGCAAAAATCTCGGGGGGTGAATCCCTTGTACGAGGGAAGTGAAAATCCAAAAGGCCAAAAAGCTATAGAACATAATGAGAAATTTGGGTTTGTAATAAAAATGTTCCATTGTAGCAAAAGGTTTACGAGGATTAAAAGGGAGAAATCGAAAAAAAAAAACACTCTATGCTCTTTAAAACTTATTTAGTCCCTTCATTGCATTAGTTATAGCATACCGTGTACCAAACTGAGGCATTTTGGTACAATGCCTTTGGCTCAGATGAGGCATTTAGTTATACGTAACATGAAGGGGAAGCAAGAAAATGCTCCATACTTATACATTTTTTTAATAACAATACATTTATGTCTAGGAATCTTGTTTTGATAAGAGACGGTTGTCCGGGGCAAAACAAAATTATATAGTACTGCACACTTTATGTATAGAGAGTTATACAAGTTCCTAAAATCCTTGATCATATTACATTCATACTTCTTTCCCATCACAGAAGCGCCATCTGGAAAGAGCAGAAAGCCCAGAGGACTGAGACAGAGTTAATCTATCTGTGAGAAGTAATCCATTCCCATTTTCGTTAATAAAGTGGACCCCTTATAAAAAATGGCTACAGATCAATATTTTACAAAGACACCGAAACCTGCAATTGTCATGAAAAATTTAGATTTGATGGGAATCAACAACAAATCACCTCTGATAAAACTACGGGATTCATATAACGGGGCATGGAAAACTTCCATGGAATTTAATCCTGCTAATAAAGAACCCGTGGACATATTTAAAGATCAGCAAAATTAAAAAATTGAGAAGGTCTTCAAATTTTTTTAGCAAATGCGGAAAATCGTTTATTTTACTGTAATATTACAAACATCTAAACAATCAGCAGCATTATCATTAAGAATTACAGATACCTTATGCCACTTTTGTTTATTCGTCTACTGAAATGTCGACGTATTAGTTTTTCTACTATAATTTATGTAATTTCTCTTATCTTTATAATGGTTATTTTATTTTTATCACCAAGCGAATTTACATTTATGGAATATAAGTAATAACTATTTACTGTCATTAAGTGAAGTGCTTTATATGGTTATTACAAATCTTGCCCATCCTTGACTTTTTAATATTTTCCATTGTAAAATTAAATTTCTACGATATTCTACAGGGTTTCCCATAATATACTACCTATTTTGATATCGAAATAAATTCTATATGAGATAAGTCAGTCCGATTTTCTATATATCATTATTTTCTATTGCCTTTGGGATTTTAATCAACATATTAACTATTAACTAAGAAAAATTTGATTTTCGTAAAACGTCATTTTTCTAATAAAATAGTTTATTGGCATTATGTTTTGATACATAATTTAACGTTTTTTTGCGTAGAAACGTACCTAAGAAGTAATTCAAAAGAAGAAGTAAGTTCCGTCGTCAATTTAACAACAACAATAGGAGTCATGCTCCAAACCGTAAAACTGTGATGTCATAGATTCACCACTGGCATGAAAATGGGTCTGTGCAAAATTTGAAGAAACCTGGACGTCGAAGAACAATACGTACTCCTGAAACTATTGAACGAGTCAGAACTGTGTTCACGAGAAGTCCCACAAAGTCTGCTAAAAGGCAATCCCTTATTTTGGTAATATCAAAGGAAGCCTACCTCGAATTAGACTTAAAATTTCATCCGTACAAATACCAAATGGTGCAACATCTTAGTTATCAAGATAAACAAGGCAGATTAGCTTTTTGCCCAGAATTTTTGAATTTACGTCGAGGAGATATCCACAATCTTTTTTTTGAACGGCATGGTTAATAAACATAATTTTAGGTATTGGCTCAGTTTAAATTATAGGTAATCTCCGCACCGCAAGGATAAAATAAATAATTTAGTCGTTGAAACGGTTTTTGGTACAGTCCATTATGGACATTTTGTTACATATGTATATCGGTACCCAGATTAGGCGCGAAGGCATCATTATTAAAGCTATATCACTAAAACTTCTTCTATAACATTACCTGTCTACGCTGACGTCCCGCCTAAAAAAAGTGTGCTCTGGGATTATAGTAATTAAAAAATGACATTATACGGTAAAAGGATCTTTGGTGCGGAATTTACCCCTGCCCGTCTCAACTTTTTTAAGCCATGCTGACGAAATTAGAGGTAAAAAAAGTCTGTATCTACGCAGGCGCCCATTTCGGGTGGAATCGAATATCCCGTTGATTTTAAGGACTCATTTAAACCCCTCCCAGTCTGCTAATCACATGGCCCAATGGTCGTAATATATGCAGCCTCGGGTTTTTAGGTGCCGAACATTATGGTTCTGAACCTACATTAAATTGTATAGCTTGTCGCAAGGTACGTAAAAATCGGTACCTGTCTTTTTTACGCTTCTCTTTCCCCTCACCTTCCTAAGGGTGAGCAAAAGGGGCAGCTCTGATCTACTTTCCAGGCTTCGGACTTCCATTGAATTTACCTACTTAGTGAAGAGCTAATCTTCTGTTCTTCACACCCTGCTATGGGACTAAGAAAAATAGAAATTAGTGCAATGCAGAAAAACTGATACCATATTTTTAAAAAGATATACATTTGGTTATGTGTTAAAAACAATCTCTCATTCTCATTTATTAACCTGAAAAAAAATCCATAAAAGCATGATCCAATTTAATACAACTGTTAATTTTGAATATTCCACTAAAACAGAAATAATAATTAATTATTTTATAGCTCCAGAGGCTTTAATTTAATTGCATATTCTCCCCTACGTATATTTGTTCCAGCAAAAGGAAGTCTGAATTTATTATTACTCTTCTACAATTGCCTTTAAAACTACAGAAAAAAAAACAAAATATAAAAGAAAGAATTAAACATTCTTCTGAATATTCTTAATATAGTCAAAGGCAACAAAGGTAACTTTTAACTTTTCACTGACAACTTGTTTACACCTCAAAATTTCAAATATATTTTATCAAAACTTTTTTTTTCATGGAACGTACTTTATTCTAAGCTAGTTTTACCTTGTTTAGCTTACAAACTAAAATAGTTCTTAATAATTCTCCTAAAGCTAAGTATAGGTTGACCTGACCTGACGTTGGATTTATAATAGTAACTTATACCAAACTTAGGCTAAATTTATGTCTAACCTATAGCTCATCTGACAGTAAATTCCTAATATATTTAACTTACTCAATTCAGGAGAAGTTCAGTAACCGCAGGTGAGAAAAAAATTGAATTATCTTGACAATTCGATAAAAATCTATATACTTATAAAGTTCTAAACTAGGACTAAATTCCTAACAATATTTGTTTAAATACCTACGCGCAGTGGGGGTACCTTTCATTAGTTTAGAAATCTTGCATTTTAAATTCTCAAGTTTACACGCTTTCTACAACTTGAGGGTAGAAACTTACCGGCACTATTTTTTAAACATGACCAAGGCTTTCGTAAACTACGTTAAGTAGCATTTGGTTTTGGTAAATTAGTAATATTAATTTAAAGTGGCCTAGTCGTTTAACGCGTTAGGTTATTTTTATTATTATACGTTATTAGTGTTATTACGTTTACCTGGGAAATAAGACAGGTAAATTGTAGCTAAACATCTAAATAGTCATCAGCATTAGCTACACGCGGTTTCAATTATTTAAATGTGGATGTGTTCGACCCGCCATAATGTATAATCTTTATAATGGTTAACTTAGTGTTTTCACCAACAGAATTTACATTAATGGAAAATGGTTAATAATTACAGATTATTTTTAAGTGAAGTGTCTTCTATTGTTAATATAAATCTGAACAATTCTTGACTTTTTAAATTCCATTATTAATTTATTCTTTACAATATAATAAACCAAACTTGTTCTAATGACTAAGTTCTTTTTAGGAATTAAATGACTTATACAGTAAATAGTCAGTATTTACAAGAATCAAGCTGATGAAAGACTTTGAATATCGAAATTCTGATTAGAAGCTAACATCAAGATTTCTCCTCCTCCTCCATCCGTTTACCCTCCGAGAGGAACATTTTCTAGACTATATGGAGTTGACAGTGGCTCTCTATGTTGCTCTGTCTTGAGCCATGAGGACGGATTCATGTAGACCCGACCAATTTCTTTGCCCGGTCCATCCATCGAGTCGGCGATCTACCTCCCGGTCTCTTGCCCTCAACCCTGCCTTCGAGTATGAGTTTCTCGAGTTTTCTTGTTCTCCTGGAAATATTATCTAAGTACTGAAGGCTTAGGCTCGATTTATCATTTGTAGAAGGCGGACTTTGATATTCAACCCCTCCCGTACAGATACGTTGGTCCGCCGATCCATCTATGAGATATTGAGATACTCTCAAAACCCTTCGATATTCCCTCATTTCAAAAGCCTCGATGCGGGTCCTATCTGACTTTTTTAGGGTCCATGTTTCAGCAGCATAGGTTGCAATTAGAAAGATCAGTGAGTCGATAAGTCTCAGCTTGGTGGTAACCGATCGTGCAATGGCTATTCTATGCCGTACTGAGGCTCACTGCTTCCGTCGTTGGTTAGCATAGAGCCAAGAGAAACGAATTTATTCACCACATTAAATGTGAGGAGAGTTGTTATCCGCTCTTTTGACCACCATGACTTTGGTCCTATCAGTGTTCAATTTGAGACCATATTTAGCGCTAATTCGACTTAGCTTGGACATAATGAGCTCCATCTGCTCCATGTTTACGGTGACAATCAGGGTGTCCTAAGCGTAGCGCAGGTTATTTATCTTTTTCTCACCGACAGAGATGCCTCCATCAAGTTCGTCAAGAACTTTTCTCATTATATAGTCGCTGTACAAGTTGAAGAGGATTGGTGAAAGTATACATCCTTGACGGACCCCCGACTCGTCCTAAATTTCGTGAAGTATTAACTCTTACTTTTGCTGTGTTGCCTAGGTATAAATTGCGAATCAGTTCCACCAAGTAAGGCGATATACCCACCTCAATAAGAATGTACCAGAGAGAGGTCCATTTTACCTTGTCGAATGCTTTGGAGTAGTCGACTAAACAGAGAAACATGGCAACTTTATATTCTCTGGCTTTTTCGATGAGCTGCCTAGTGTTCAGTATCTGTTCCCTTGTGCTCTTTCCGGGGACAAACCACGCTTTTTCCTCTGCTATCTGTGGCATCAAATATGGTTTTGGTTTATCGCAAATTATGTTCAGCATGATTTTGCTAGCATGTGATATCAAGGATAGCGTTCTATAGTTGCTGCAATCTGTCGGCGATCCTTTCTTAAACAAGGGTATGAAGACAGAGAGTTTACAACACTACTCTCTCCAAACTTCGGCAATTCCTTCCGCGGTGTGAATGTTGTTGTAGTTCCAGGCAAGAAAGGTATTTAGGTGGTTTCCCCTTGCCTGCCTGATATCATGCCTTTGGCAAAAACGCTGGTTTCGGCTCTACCGCCTTATAGGACAAGGATGTGCCCTGATCCGATCATAGCCTGGGTTTCGACTGTGTCGAAGTAGCCTATCATGGATGCCTTCGATGCTACTGCCGTTGAGATCTTCTCCCGTATCCTTGGGTAATGGAACTTAAACAGGTGCCAGCCTCACGGGATTCTACGGTGGGCAGGGAGAGATTCATTTTCCCTGAATAGGACTGCTCCTTCTGGAGGTTCCTACCCGCTACCCCCATCAAGATACCATGAACCAAAAAATGCGTATCTCTCACTATCTGTAACTGCTTTACCTACCATGTTAATTTAGATCCTATACCAGCCGACAGTGAGCTGCTACTGAGTGGATGGAAATTTTTGTCGGTTCTAGTTTTGCTTACCCGAAAATTTTATACCTCTTGCAATCGGCAGTCCCGCAATCTTTTTCTATGTCCTTAAGTATATTTTCTGTTAATTGGTCCTCAAAGAGGTGTAAAATACCTATTTTAACTTCCCCGTATAACAGCCCATAAATTATATTATTAATATACCATATCAGTGAAAACTCAAATTGAGGAAACCATTGACGTACATACGTATCCGGAAGTATTACGTTTTTGCTTAGTTTTCGAAAATACAATAAAAAAACTTTGTATAAGTTTAGTGTAAAAATTACATTGCTATGAAAACTCACTCTGCTTTCATTTTTTAGCATGCTGGTCAAAAAGTTACCTCTGGGGCATCCTACGTGAATATAAAGGAAATGCTACAGTGGCAGTTGACAAGGATAACTACGTAGATAAGTAGATAAAACAGTTCTATAGGACAATACGGACGGATGCAATGCCGAAATATGGATATGTTCTCCAATACACCTCTTCGCCCCGTCATCAGTGCACTAGGCTCGCCATCTTACAGATTAGGTACATATTTTATCTAATATTTGAAATCACTCATCAGAGAAACTTAATTGACAATTTTGTGTCCATAATCTCCGTTTCACTTAATCATAGAAATCTTGTCTCCAAAATGTTTAAAATTGATATATTTCATATTTCAAGACACTCTCCATGAGTAAGCTTGGGAAAGAAATCTTTGTAGAAGGGTTGGAAGCAATATCATATTTTGTTTCAACTGCGCCGCTGAAGAGTGTTTTTTCTATTAATCCCTTACGAGAACCTTTAATTAATTTTAAGTAATTATATGTGCTTATGCATTGTACATCTCAGTAATAACATCTAAATCTTGTAAGGTTTATGTTTATGACTAAGGAATGGATGATGTACACTTGTGGCAAATTATAAATTAACTGTGAAGAGTTGGGCGAATGGCAGATAGAAAATTATAATACTAAATCACAATATTTCCTGCTCATCCTATATACAAATGTGGTGTTAAAGTTTAACAGCCAATTGGATTTCAAATGACTTGAGAATGAGAAATGACGAATTTGGTTGCAGGTAATTTCTATAATTTTTAAGCCTAAAACAGACCTTTGTCAGAAATTGTCTGCAATTAATTACAAACGAAAAGTTCGACGTTTGTTTCTTTCTTAAGTAGTATGTAAAAATTGAAACGTATGTTATAAAGAAGTAATGAGAATTTGGTATTTTTTAATGTGTCAAAAAAATTGATCTTACAATTTATGTGATCGTCCCACCTTACGAATTTCAAAGATTCGAAATTGAATTTGTAAAAATATTTTTCAAAGCTTTATGTTGTGGAGTTTCCTTAATCTTCTGTATTTAGTCAGAATTCATGGTAGAATGATTTTATCTTATTTCCTTCTATAACATAGCCGCCCTGAGGGGTGGGCAAGCGGGGCTTTGTCCATCTCTAGTGGCAAATATGTTAGGGTGGATCTTGGTAAATGTACTTTTGGGGTAAATGCCCTGTTTACGTTTGAAAAACCTAATAATCAAAAATTCTTCAATCCGAAATTGGCGATAACTTATACACCGCTTCTGCAATGTCTGTCAACAAATTTCTGACTTTTGACACAACCGAAAAAAAAAAACGGCGTTTTTTCGTAAACGTTGATGATTTACTCAAAACATAGCAACAAAAAAAGTGAGAAAAAATAATAAAAGGTAGGTATTTTAATATGTTATTTATACATTGGTTTATTTATGATTTAGGATAGTGGATTGGATTTTTCGTTATACAATTTGAGGTTATGTTTGTTCAGTAGGGTTTTTGACCTGTGGTGCCTTTACTCATGGCTGCAGGGCATTTATCCTTGATGTTTTTTTAAGTTATTAAGGCTTTTTTTAATTCCTCTTTTAGAATACGGGTCGTGTATACGAGAGGAAAACCAAACGACGTCCATATAGCTCAGAAGAGGTGGAAAACGTGTTGCAGATAGTACGAAGCCATCAAATCACAGTGAAAAATGCTCCGCCGATATCCTAGGATTCCCAGAGAAACATTAAGTGATCATCATCACAAAATCCCCCGACGACCTGTCACGTGGAAAAGCAATTAGCAGACTGTTTGCGTCCAATGTGTAAGAACGGATTTCGCTTAAAAAAAATAGAAGTCATTGATCTTGTTCAAGAATACATAAAAAGTACTGGTATAACTACACGCTTTAAAAATAACTACCCAGGCCAAGACTGGCTTTAAATCTAGACACAATTTGCCTTTAAAAAAGCTAGAAGTTTTAGAGCATTCGAGAAAGGTTTATGGTTATGATTCCTTTGTCATTAGCGAATTTTAGGTCCGACTTGAAAGTACAATTATTGATTTGGGTCTTAATAATAAACCTCAAAATATATATAATTGTAACGAAATCAGTTTTTTCCACGATCCTTCAAAGACGAAAGTGGTGGCTGCCGTTGGTAAGCCGGCTGCCAATGGCAGAGAAAACGGTGTTGACTGATGTTATTGCCGCTGGTGAGAAAATGCAACCTCTCCTTATCTAAAAGGGCAAGAACTTATGAAACAAGTGGGTAGCCAAAACTGGTGGCTATGAAAACACAGCTTGCACTTCCACACGCTAGGGATGGATGACCGCAGCAGTATTTTTGAACTGGTTTAAAGAATAGTTTTTACCTTTTGATGGTAATACAACAAGACCCATAATTCTTATTTTCGATGGGCAGACAAGCTATGTCACAGCATAATTAATGAGCCTAGCTTTGGAAAATCAGGTGGACATTCAAAAATTACCTCCTCATATTTCCTATATATTTTCGTAGACTTAAATTGAAGTGGGACAAAACTCTAGCTACTTGGCAAAGAATGCATGTTGGCCAGCGTCCATCAAAAGAACATTTTACCAAACTTCTTGGCTCTACGTGGGAAAGTATAAGCGCTGAAAATATAAAAAGCGGTTTTAGAAAAACCGAGATTTATGTCTTTCACATAGAGATTCAAACAAAATGAACAGGGAAGCAATTGATAAATCTACTTATGATCCCGAAATATATGATAGATTTATTGCAGCGAAGACAGTACCTTTAACTTCAGCTGTAAATGTATAATTTTAGTCTAGTTTAGATTTTTCGTTTTATAACATTTCTTAAACTGAATAAAAAATCAGCAAATGTTAAAAAATTGTTTGTGCTTTTTCAGTTGGAATTCGTTTCTTTAAAAATTTGTTGTTACTAGCACAGTATTATATTTATATTTTTTTCTCTAATAAGAATAATAATACGAGTTGTAATGACAATAAAGTGTGTTTTTATTGGTTGTTAAATTAGCACAGTTTTGCCTATTTAAATTAAATTGTTTCAAACCTTTTAAATTATTTAAAATTTAACCAGATATAGAAAAATATCTGTAGTTTGGTGCATTTACCTCAAATTTATAAGCCCTATCGCCTAACCAAAGTTGTGTTATGAAGGCTCGTTTACCCCATTGCAAATGGGTAAATGCACCCTACAAAATTAAAAAAGTTTCAACACAAATGAAAATTTTTTTAAAAAATACTTTGTATTGCACATACTAACACATACTAGTGCATCCTACGTTTAAAATAGTAATACCAACATTTAATTTTTGTAGTGTCAGGAGTCCATTACAGTTTTTGGGGGTGCATTTATCCGCATTCACCCTATATTATATTTTACATTACATATGTATTATTATAATGAAGTTATAAAAAAGTTCTAATTGTTTTTGCCCCGTCCTGGACTAAATCCTGCGGGAACCTATAAATAGGATACTGGCATCTCGAAAGATCTAACATAGTCTCCTTTCTGGAGTATTTTAATATGAAAATAATAATAATAATAATTCGCCTTTTATTAAAAATCCCGATAACGGTTGATTTGGAATTAAGTTTGCTACTCTTGCCTAGGGTTGTGCCGTAGACTATAAAATATATTATTCGCCAATTTGCTACTCGTCCACATGATGTTTACATGGATCTTATACAATATAGACTATGTAAACGACATGGATCATAGACAATGTAGACTATGTAAACAACATGGATCATACAGAATATATATACTTTTTAAACGATTTTTAAGTTTTTTTACGTTGACTCTAAACATTTTATTTGGCCGTCATTTTGTTCCACCATCTTGAATTCGTACCACAATTTTACCAGTTTATCTCTATATCACACTTAATTATTGCCCAAAATTTGAAATCAATCTAATAACTAGTTTATTTATGCTGTTTTTTTAAATAATTTACTAGGACGTCATTTTGTTTTGCCACCTTGATTTTCTACCAGAGTAATACTAGTTCAGATATATGTAACATTTTTTTGTGCAAAAATTGTCAATCGGCCAAGTAATTTTTTTAACTATGCAAATTGACAGACAAACAAACCGTTTTGTCTTTCGCATCTAGGGACCCGTAAATGTCTGTAAAACTTGGGAGGGCCATTTTTTCACAATTACAAACATTTTATTTGGCTTCCACTTGAATTCGCATTACAATTTTACCAGTTCATCTCTATATCACACATAATTCTTTCACAAAATTTGAAATCAATCAACTAGGCTAGGGTAATTTTTTAAATATTTTATTGAGCCTCCATTTTATTTCGTCATCTTGGATTCGTACCAAAGTTCTACCAGTTTATTTTTTAAACTTTTTTCCGCCATATTGAATTTTTATTAAAATGTACCAGGTCATCCCCATGGGAACCTTAATTTTTGACCAAAATTTGACGTCAATCAAATAAGTAGTTTTTTAGCTATCCCGCGAACAGACAGACAGACCGATGGAATTGAAAAAACATGTTTTTTGGCATCTAGGGGCCCTAAAACATAAAGATCTGAACACACCTGGGAGGGTGATTTTTCATTATCACGATACTTTCCTTTTACGAGGAAAGTAAAAACAATATTTTTATGAATGTCTCAAAATTTCTTCCCATTCTGTTTTCGATTTCCCGAGAGCCGCACCGGTTAAAATAATGCCGAATGATGCTAAACTTAGGTTTATATTTTATAAGTTTAATGTCGGAAAGGAAATTTATACGGGACATTGCGCTTAGTCGAAAAGATATTATAATTTCATTTGTGTAGACGCGCCCTTTCTTTGCTATAAAACATCGCTATGTTCCTTTCCTTTTACTTCCGGATTCATTCCGAGATATACGCTTTGTCAGATTTCTGGATTACTCTCAAATAGCTGCTTTGAATTCTGTTTCAACAAATAATGCTTTCAAATTCATAGAAGCTAATTTTTATCTACTTTGTCTTTAGCAAAGGCAGAAAACCGTTGAGGAGTACGTAAAAATATTACCCATTTATTTTATCCATTCAACGTTCTTAACAATCTGAATAAAATACATTTGCATTGTCTTTCATTTAAATTATTCACCACGTTTCGATCAGCAATGTATCTCCGATCGTTATCAAGTGTAAACTAAGAGTTAAGTCTAAAAGCACGAGCTTATATCCGGAATATCGATAGTAGGCTTGCTAAAGACTTCTTTGTTTTGTCAGATCAATATAGCTTCTTTAAATTTCCTTTTCTTCCAATGTTGTTCCTTATGAAGGATTTTGGCTTCTGACCGCTGGATACTATAATCATTTCATGAATCTTCGCCGATACTCGATCTTGGTGTTTCCCCCTTCCCCGTATGCCTTCGGTGTTCTTTATTTCTTATATCAAGGGGTCTCTTCGTTTTTCCAATATAAGATTGACCACACTCAGAAGGTACCTGATAGATACAATTTTATGTCTTATGGCTTCTTAAAGTATTTCCCGGCTTAACAGCTGTTTTGATAGTGCAGTTTCTTGCTATTCGTCTGGTTTTTTCAGCTTTTTTATTAGTCAGAATACAAGTAGAGAGGCAAGCAGCAGAATTATCAGAATCTACAGGCAGTAGTGAAGCGTTTCTAGCTCTGAACAGCTATAGAATGACTGCGGAGGTTGTAAGAGGATGTCATAAACCACTGTTAGACCCTCACATGTGCGATTGATAACAGTAATTCTGACTGAAAACTAACAGTAAAAAAGACACCATCGCAATATGAAGCTTAGTGATAGTTACTTTTGTAGATATTGGAAGCAAGGAAATAAGACAGTATCACATGTGCTGTGTGAGTGTTCTCCTGCCTCGTCAATCCGAGCATCCACTCTAGGAGCCTGCTAGTCTACCACCGTTTGTTAAAAAGAAGTCTCCCTAGGCGACCTCACCACCTATTTTGTAAGATCGGCCTAGTCGAATTCCCTAGGATGAGAGATGTCCCCAAAGAGGATTTACAAGGAACGCAAGGAAGCATAGGTGGTGGCTAACCTTCCACCCATTACAGAATATAGAATGGTTAAAATACAGAAAATATTTAAGAAAGTTGTAAAAAACAAAGTGCTGATTTTAAGTATGTAAAGGTAAAGTTACATATTTTTCCGCAAATCTTGGAATTATATGACTTGCTAGTCCTTGTGGCAAAACTCTAAAGGTCAAAATAAAAAGTACGCACAAAAGTCTTGGACCCCTTCGTAAGAAGCAATGCAATGCTTGAAGACTGGTTATCTTATCAGTGGTGGATTTTTGGATAAAAATCGAGTAGTCCACGTAAACCATAGAAATAAAGTGCTATTGTGACAGCTAATAAAACTAAACTTATGTCAGAGACTTTTAAAATTCTGTTTGGATATTTGCAAGCTTTAAAAATGATTACGCAGAACTAACAAACGCCCTGGATATCTTTTATGATATGACAAATAAAACTCTGAGTTCACCGGTTATGTTTTGTTTATGTCACTGTCATATTTTGTAATAATGAAAGTTTGAAACATTATTTGTTCAATTGCTGAATGTCATGCTAAACCTATAATGGTCATTTTTTTTTTAAATATGTTCAGATATTTATTTGCTGATGACAGACTAGTCTACATGTTAAGATATGTAATTTTCATAAATATAAATATTTGTTCCAGTCAATTTAAAGTTATACATTTTATTCGAAAAAGCCAAAAAAGATTTATATTTAAGAGAGTCAGATAATGTTGCACTTCCCGTTTTCCCATAATAAGCTAGAGGCGCCGAATTTGGGACATCCTGTACAACCAGTACAAGACGATTTGTACTAACGATACACGTACGTTAGTTACAAAATATTTGTTTGTTTACTTTTGTTTTAATTTTAAAACACCTACCAAGTTAAAATCGCAAGCCCAGCAAACCGCTCGTTCAACACAACAAAGTATATATTTTGTATTTAGCCTGTAAATTAGCAACATATTATTCCTAAGGAATACATACCGCGAAGATCAGCACTTGAAAAGAGCTGAGTAAAGGAAGTTGCGACTGTGTTGTTTTAATAAGAAAGGCACGATGGTATTAGGTTGTTTATCCTTTCAGCAGGTGTCAATGTTTTTCTTCAAATCTGTCAAGGAACACGTACTCGAAGACAAGAAACTGATAAGCTAAAGTTTTATTTAGCTTAAAACATTCCGTAAATGGGAGTGCATTTCTACTAACTGAGAGCTGTTTTCTATTTATCTAATTATATACACAGCATCACGACATTTTATTTTATTTGTCTTGGCTCGGGGAATTCTGAGAAGGTGGTATTTGTCACAGGCTGTTGAATTCTCTGTGGAAATTAATTTCTTCCTTTGTTGGGTATACAGAGTGTTCCCAAGAATTTTACAAATATAGTGCGGGAAGATTTTTGGGTAATCTTTAAGCACTAGCGTAATCCGCACGAGGGGCGCGCAAATTTTCAATATGGTGTATACCTGCCTCTTAAATACCTTTAAATATATTTTAAATTCTATTAAATACTTATTTAATCTTTTAAATACGCTTTAATTGCTTATATTTTTAATAACTTTCAATAAATTTTAATACCTTTCAATACATTTTAAATATTTTTCAATACATTTAACTGTTTTCAATATATTTTTAGTTGCTTTAAATATATTTGCGTATCCATTTTTCTCTCTTCGGAATTAGTTGTTTTTTATAGGAGTTAAAGTTGTTTTCTTTGCAGGGTATACCTCTAAAGTAATAGATTATTATAATTTTTTTTTGTCAATTGGAGACAATAATTATAAAATAAATATACATCTACCAAAAATAGATGGTGTTAATAAACTTACTAATCCTGCAGTATTTTATATTAAACGTTGATACCCTAAAAGAAAAACTAAAGTGTATAACAACTTTTTTCAGGAAGAAAGACCAACTTACTTAGGAAACCTCATGCACACGAAAAAAAATTTGTGTCACAAACACATAAGAGTATAAGGAAGTTTGTAGTATGCTAAAGTAAAAAAAACACAGGTAAAATTAAATAACTATTAGCTGCATTTTCTGATTTAGATCTCTGTTAAACCAAGAGGTGCTGGGATAATGTATATTATTTGTTATCCCTTTAAAAACTGCATTTAAATACATATGAAAAAAAATCTACATTTTTAAAAATATTTTCTCAAAAGAAAAATATAAATAATAAAACAAATAACGTTCGGGAAAATAGGGAAATCTATATATATATTATTCTTCAACTGGTCATAAATAGAAAAAGGAGACTTCAATGTAAAATGGGGGATGTTTTGGGGGGGCATTTTTAAATGGCGGCAAAAGGGGAGTAGAATATTCTGAAAATCATTTTAGGAAGACTTAAGCCAAAATGTCAATAAAATTGAAGAAAAAAAATAGTTACGTAGATATCTTGATGCCATAAAATTGTGAAATCATTAACGTAAACACTTGATTTGTTTTACGGGAAGTAAATATTTTTTATTAATTTTTGAAGAACACGTAAACCAATTTACATCAAATCTATACATATTTTAAAAAAGATATTCATCGACCACTATATCTGTGAGAGTACCAAAGGTGAAAAGAAAATTTGGCTTGTCATTTTGTGACTTAAGTGCAAGAGAATTCTTTCAAATACTGTTAAATACCTTTAAATACTTTTAATTCTCCTTATTTTCAATATTTTAAATCCTATTTAATACTTTTAATACCTAAATAAATAATTACGGTGTACAAGATTATAGCATCTGCGTACCCCTCAGGACGTCTAAAAAAAAATAGTTAGGAAATTGATTAAATTATATTAAAGCAGTAAGGAAATCTGGGCTTGGACCTTATTTTATAGAAATCGATTGGGGAAACAGTAATCACTGCAGCGTGGAAATAGATGAAAAAAACCCTGAAATGACTCCACTGACTTATTTATGTAGTAGAACGTTTACCGTCTCTCTCTAACATATTGCCTCTTATGGCAGGGTTTTGCATATTTCTTGGATGTCTTTGAAGGACCAAATATATTTATAATCAGCAAGACAAATCCTATTTGCTAGTTTGTTAGGTCTGTCATACATTTTTAAGACACACTGTATATATAAAAATACCTTCGTGTATCATACATACGTTATATATCCAACGCCTTTTTTATTTAACAATTTTTTTTATCTTTTAGAATTGAACCAATAGTTGGGATGACGAATTATAAAGGAAAGCCCTGTACGTACAAATTGCAGAAAAGTCCCCCAAACAATTTGACATTTAATAAAAGAGCCATCCATTCTTATAATTATTGAATTATATTTTTGTTGATACTAAGAAAATGAACACTCCTTAGAGCATAAACGAATGGCTGATTTGCAAAACATTTCGGTTACATAATACCTTGTGTATATTTGCGAATGTACAAAATTGTATACAAGAATAAGTATGAATTGTTTAAAAAAGCTGTTAACATGCCAATTAAATATTCATATGTTTACTTAAATAAATTATTATGGTTAAGGCAAAAGTCTTACAACCAGTTTTTCCTACAATGTATATACCATCGAGGATTCACCTATTGTGCTTTTAGCCGCACTTTCTTATTCTAGTATTATTAGGTTCCATTTTGTTTTTCCTTTGGCAGCTAAGAAAAGTAAGAAAGCCGCAACCCCCTGTAAAACTACCCTCTGATTTTTTTATATTTTTTTAGGCTTCAAAGTTGTATTGAGCGTATTTAAAAACACAAAATTTGTTTAATTCTGAACGACAAAAAATCTAATTTTAGCTTATACAGGGTCTGTATAATTTTAGGTTAGTTAAATTCAAATTTTTGAAATAGAGAGGCTGCAAATACAAAAAGCTTTTTAAACTCTTTTTGTAATACACATAGTTTCTAGAAAATGAATGGTGAATATGTATAATTAATGCTTCATTTGAAATGTTAGACTAATTAACCATTAAATTACCCAAAAACTACACATCGTTCAAAAAATCTTTAAATAACTTTTTACTTCGTAACTCAGAAATTGGAATATCACATTTTCTCTTCCCTCGTAAGGAAAGTATTGCAATCGTGAAAAAACCACCTCCGAGATTTTTGCGTTTTCGAGTCCCTGGACCCCGAAAAACATGTTCTCCCATTTCCGTCAGTCTGTCGGTCTGTCTGTCATTCTACCTACGTGGTATAGCTCAAAAACAACTTATCCGATTGGCTTAAAATTTTGTTCGAAAGTCAAGGGTCATAAACGGTTACAGTCTGGTAATAATCCAATATAGCGAAACAAAATGGCGGCGTCACAAAATGTATAAAAAAATCATTATTAAGAAACTATTTACCCAGAGGATTTGTGATAAAGGGATAAACAGGTACAATTTTTGTGTAAATCCATTATGGCGGAATGAAATGGCGGCGTAATAAAAAGTTTAAAAATTTAAGACCAAAAAAATACTTACCCAATTGACTTGAAATATTGCACAAACATCAAGTGTTAAATAGGGATAGACTGGTAAAATAGTGAGAATCCTATATGGCAAAACCAAATGGCGGCCTAACAAAATGATTTAATATTCTGTAAAATCCCTGGAATAAAACCTTCTTTTTATGGAGGGGAACTGTGAGAGATGGAATAGATGTTTTGTAGACTGTGTAAATAGTGTTGTAAAAAATAAATAATAATAATAATAATAATAAGAACAATAAATAAATTAAAAACTTAAAAAATTGAAAGAAATTACAGTTTATAGAATTTGTATAAACTTGCTTGCATGTACGTATTTTTGGCATCTTGTATATTATACTTGATTTTTTTTGTAGCCAATTATTTTTTTAATAAGCAAATCTTTTTATGTAGAATCTACCATATCATTCTTTACCATCATTCCTGGGACATCTAGCTAAGGTATTTACTTCGACGTTGCAAGTAGCATAAATGTTTCGATAATGCTTTCATCAGTAATATTTCAATTCCCCAAAATTTGAGTTATTTGCTATATTATTAAGAACATATTAATAAATAAATTATTATTTTTGTAAAACGTGCATAAGGCATTAATTGGTTGTATGAATGTTTCAGAACATGAGACGGAGGCGATAGGTGATAAAAAAGTGGCTCATTTTTGGCATTACATTTTTGGTAGAAACTTTAACAAAACATCAGCTTTCTTCTTTTACATACCAAATTGGAATAAATCGGAACTAGGGGTTCACAGGAAGTTAAAAAAATATACATTTTTCAAATTTAATCTGGGATAGTGACAATAACTTAAGTTACCCTAAGGACCATAATATATTTATCTGATCATACATGCTTTTCTACACACTCTAAATTACTGGGACAGAAAGTTTAAAAATTACTACATTTCTACAAAATTACTATGGGTGGCCGTTTCATTATATCGGTTCTTATTCTTATTATATTATGGGTTAATATCCTTTGTCAAATGTTATAGACCTTTTTCTTAACTTATTTAGAAGAACTATATGTAGTCGGTTAAAGTCGACAGATTTATTTTGCGATACGCTTGGAGTAATCGATTAAGTGGCCTCTTAATTCTGCGTCAGGTTCTGGATCATATTTTTATGTTGGAGCCTAAATTGTAATTGTATGGGCAAATTCAGCATGAATTAGTTTTGATATTTGCTTGTTCGATTGTCGTTGTCGTCAAGGCTTCGAAAATCTGCAATGATGTTTTGCATATTTCACAAAAGTGTATGTATCACTACAAGAAAAATAAAACTGGAACAACAATTTTCGATGACCTAACTGTTTTTATTTGTCAATATAGCCCACTAGAATGGTACCTTTCATGGCTTTAGTCGTTCATATCTTTAAGGAAGGTTTATGGATGTTTAAAAATATCAATAGATCCTCTAATTTTTCGTTTTTTTGAATCCTGGAACTGACATGAATTTTTTACATTTATGATATGTCTAGTAGTATGCTGGTATTCAGCTAGAGCAGATTATAGTTTTTTTTTTTTATATATTGTTCATGTTGCTAGAGTCTAATGGATATTAAGGGCCCTGCTTCTCGCAGATACACTTCTTCCAAAGTAACAAGGAATTTTATATACTCCTGTTTAAAAATATATAACATCTTTAGGGGATCACAAGCATTGTCCAATATGAACTGACTATATACGAATGTCTGTTAGTCATTCAATTTCTATTATATCAGACACATGCCAACGTATGAATCTCCTGTATTACCGGTGGTAGAGAATATACTTATGGTTGGTTCAGATATGTGGATGATTCTTTTGTCATTTGGTCGCATAGAAAGAAAAACCTCAGCATGTTTCTAGACCACCTAAATCAACACCACCAGAATTACAATGGAAATGGAATCAAATTGAACGATCCCCTTTCTGTACTTGTTCAATACGGACGTTCAGTATATAGGAAAGTACCGCGTGTTAAAAGATACTTACATGCAAATGCCCACCCGTCAGCACCTACAAAAGCAACCGATTATTAACGTAACTACTATTTAGAGCACTTTCGATTTCTGATCAAAATTCTTTATTATCGGAAATAGCGAAATTGACTAAAAATCTAAGAAGGAATGGCTGTTGCATTGAATATATTATGCGTTGTGTGATAGGTATTGGTGTTATTCCCTTTATAAATAGCACTACATACCAAATAGCATGGCTCCTTCGACGATCCAACATACACACAAACTTCAATACCCACAAGAAAATTGGAGAAAGGTGAAACTGACTAAAAATCTAAGAAGGAATGGCTGTTGCACTAAATATATTATGCGTTGTGCGATAGGTATTGGTGTTATTCCCTTTATAAATAGCACTACACACCAAATAGCGCATGGCTCCTTCGACGATCCAACATACATACAAACTTCAATACCCACAAGAAAATTGGAGAAAGGTGATACACATTTTCAAACAGAAGTGGCATATAAAATTGCCATCTTCCTGTGGAGAAGTGTAGGTAGGAGTAAAAGGGCGCTTAATATCCGATAGACTTAAAGAACATGAATTATATGTTAAAAGGGAACAAACTATTCAATTCATATCATAAATGTATAAGAAAACCAGGTTCTACCGTTGGTTCCAGTATTCTATAAACAAAAAAATTAGAGAACCTATTGAATCCAAGAAATTTTAATAGAGGTCCTGGTTACGGTCTTCATCACACCTGGAAACCGATTTTAACTAAGGGTTACGGTTTGGTGGACACAAGTTGGATACAAAAGCAAGTCAGAATCTCCCAGCTTATTCGGTGTTCAGGTATCATTTAAAGATCCCTGTAATTCCAATTTGACAAGGTCTATTCCTAAAAACCATGATGTCTTAATGGTCCACTAATTATTAACTTTTTTGCGGCTAATCAAATGCTGTATATTAATACTCTTTACAGAATCAGATACCAACGTATATATTAGAGTATAATAATGTTTCATGTTAAAATTGATTTTTTGTAAAAAGACGTTTCCAAGTAAACTAGTAAGCAAATAGTATTTTATTTAAAAGAAAAAATCTCGCACTACATGGAATGCATTAAAAAAGGCTTGCTTACATCAGAAAATAAATGCCCCAAATTGCCGCTTGTGTCATTTTAAAGTTGTTTTTTCCTGTAAATGAAAGAAAAACACAACTGTATACGTGACAGCGGTTAAAAAGGAATCCAAACGTGTTTTGAAACTCGATCCATCCCTAAATGTGCCTCACTTTATATTATTATAGGTTTGTTTTTGTTGTTCTCTAAATATGAGAATTTTTTCTTTCGCATTTGTCTGTCGCCTAGAGAAAACAGACTAGTTGAAAACACAAAAGATCCACGGTCGGCTTTGCTTTAAGATAGGTACGCCAGATGCTAGTTTATTTACTTATAGGGCAAAGGGACTTACTAAATAAACATACCGAGGCCCCTCGAAAAATAACTCGATCTTTCTTTATTCACTGTACAACGTTAGTTTATGAATGTTCAGAGTTCCGAGCGGGTTTAAACTATTCTTTATTTGATCTGAAACTGAAAATATCTACGTATGTATATTATCTGTGAGGTCATCCACAGATAGCAACTTACATTTTTCGCAGAGGCTTAAAATGATATTTAAAAGCGAATAGCAGAATTTTATTAGTAAAAAACCGTATATTTGACCAGCGCTGGCGCTAGTATAAGTGCAAAAAAAAAGTATAAGTGCCGCACAGGGCGACGTGGACGGGGGGGCAGCATTCTGTTTCCACTTCACAAAAAAAAAATCATGTAATTTCATATTAGGTAATTTAGTCATTCCTGATTTTATATCCATAGTCAACAAATATTTCTGTACAAACGTTATGCTTAAATTATGACTATACTGTCGGTGTATGTTTAATGCTGCATTTCTACAAAACTACAACAAAATAGAAAACCGTCGCAAAAATATTCATATATTTACGCCGTAGAGAATCCAAAAAGTTCCGATAAAAAATAAAATGTTTCGGCGAGCTCAGGAACTCTGTTTATTCGAAATAGTTTAAACGCAACTAGAGCCGCCATCTATCCGGGTCTCACCCGGATTCTACGGGTTTGAATGGTGCATATCCGGGCTACGGGTTCAAAAAAAATTATGTTTTATTTAATAAAAACATGATTTTGTTTCGGGGTGGGGTCCGAGCTCATAAAAAAGTCACTTTGATATATGCCTTTCCTTAATGTACGAGTGTACATAACTGAATAGAAATAACGTTTTTTTTCGAAAACTCCATGTCAGTTCTTTTTGAAAGGTGGGAGCCCTAAACGCAACTTTTGCGTGAAAAAAAGAATTAATGGCTATTGTCACGCAAAACATTGGGGCACTTTCAAAAATACTTATATAGGGAAAAAATCTTTCAATAACGGACTATGTAGAATATAGAAGGTTGCGACAATTTAAGAATGCCAAGTGCAGTTGCAGTGGATTCATAAACCTTTCAATCTAAAAATTTTTTTTATAAAATTGGGCTTTGAACCTTTTAAGACTGGGGCCACAAAACATCGTTACAGATCAACAAAAAGGGAATATTAGCCTTATAATCAAAGTGAAGCTGAAAAATTCATAGTTAGTTACTTGGAACCGCATTCAAGCCTCAGAAATATAAAGGATACTGGGCTTTGTGTGACTCTTTGGTAATGATGACCCAGACTGCAAGAACTATAGACACCAACACTATTTTTCCCCAAAGAAATTTTCTGCAAGCCTTATAGAGTAGTGTCGAGGGTGGCCATTTTAATATTATGAAGAGTCTTGAAAAAATTCGAGATAGATTTTACTGGTGGGAAAGAAGTTTGGATGTAAAAAATTGTTGCTTTTTTCCAGTAAGGAACCAAAAATACGAATTCGTGCCAAAATGAAATATTATAACGTAAACAAGAATTTTGAAACCCTCGAAAACTGAAACAAATATCGGACAGAATCGGAGTCAAGTGTTAAAACGCACATATAGCTTCTGATTTGTTGTTGTTCTGTGTGAACGTGTTATTTCTGGAAACCAAACTAAATACTAACTCAAGACTGTCTGTTTGGTGGAAAACAGGCTTAACCTTTTTATATTTTACGCTCTCAGTTGACTTGTCCGACGACCCTGCAGTTTGCAAATTTTCTTCTAACACTGTGTACCTTTTAAGTTTTTAAATTTTAAATCTTTAAAAGCTACATAAACAAGTGCAATAATTCGGAGAAAAGAAACATACGGTACGAAAAGTTGCACAGTGTGGAAAACAAGCTACCGTCGACCTAATTGGAACGGCCGTTTTCGATCACATTTCCTTATAATAATGTATATATAATAATTGGCCTTAATAAATAATATGGCAGTTTGCAAGCTATGTAGTACCTCGCAGTTCTGGATGATTTATTAATTTTAGATTCTAGCTTAGAATCGGTATTTGAATCTGTTCTATGGACATGGTACAAATCATTAACGAAAACACACAAAATAAATTTAGAAAATTGTGGGGTAAAACCAAGAGCTGCAAACTTGCTCAATTCATTATTTGAGAACACTGGTCTCTGCTGGTCAAGTATGGCCAGCTTAAGGAAAGTTCCTGTAGGTGACATATCACCTATTTTGTAAGAATACAATGATCGATGACACAGATTAGACAATGTTCCCTTGAAGGAAGTACAAAAAGTCCAGTGACGCCTACAAAAAGGTTTTCGGTCTGTTAGGCTTGCCATTAAGGCCATTTTTCAGTTTGTTGCATTATGTGGAATACCAACGCGTTAACCTCGGTCTACTGGCCTTTGGCTTTTAAGTTGTATGCTTGAATCTCTTTTAGTCATCTTATTAAGATGAAATCAGCAGACTTTTTTACAGTACGCTGAATGCCGGAGACTTCATGTATTGAAATAGTTTTCGATGGTATCAAGATAAATCGTTGATATATTAAGCATTTCAGCACTTTCCATCATCTCTGCCTAGTTCTAATCTTAACAAGGCTGACTAATCCAGTGCACCCACGTGGCTTCATATGGCAATAAAGGAAGTGGTTTTATTATATAGAAAAAATAGAACTTTATTACTTCTTATATAGAAAGCAAATTTTAACTTTTTCGGATTTACAGTTTCTATATATTTTTTAGAACTAAAAAGAGAAATCCCAATTGGTTATACTACAGTAAAATTAAAACAGAAATCTGCAAGCCCTAATATAGAAAAGTAAATATATTATACATATTTTTGAACTTCGATTCAACTTTTAGGGTCGAGAACCCAATTTTTGCAAGCTAAAATAGTATTATCTCGTTATTCGCTTCGATATTAACTGTATGTGGTATGGTGTATGTTTAGAAGACGATTATAATGCGTTACAAAAACCAAATAACTCCCGTAAATATAAACTTTTTTTAAGGTGTTATTTTGTTGCTTTTGTTTTATCTAAAACTCGAGATATTTTTTTTGTTAATTTTGCTATAAATCGTCGAGATAATCGCATATGTACCCATATTCTAATTTTGATCTGTAATTGATATTTAAGGTAATCGACCGAAGTAAAAATAAGGACATTTAGGTAAAAATTTTCATAACCCTTGTATATACTTTAAATCTAGGTTAACATATATGTCATTGTCAGAGTGTTTAAAAAATTATTTTTTGTCTGATTTTTGTTGCTGAAATTATAAGAATTAGCAATGGATGATGATGATCTCTCAGACATTGAGGAAGAAATTACCAAATTGGGAGTAATACTGAAGTCATTTTTAGACGAAGAAATCGAAGTACTTTTAAAAGACAAGCTCAAGACTACATCAGATAAGTAAGTGACTTCAAAACCATTTTTAACACTTAAAGCTAGATACTAAAGATTAGATTAAAGCTATATTTCATATATCCATAATTTTATATCACTTTCATACTGTAAATTAATTAATTCCATACACAAGAACAGCAGTGCAATAATCCATGTTTAGTACTTTGAGTTCTTAATAAATATTTGTATGAAATAAGACTTAATTTGGAAATATATATGTTTTCTTTTTATTTCAGATCTACTGTAGCCAAGATGCCTCTCTTTGAAAAGATAACTTTACAGAAAGAAATAATTTTACTGAGTGAAGAAGCAAAAAAAAGGAATTTGGATGTACGAATGCGAAAAATGCCATACCTTCCTATGGCATTTAAGGATGAGGGCACAAGAAAAAAAATTAAAGTCTTAGATAGATTTTATAGAACTGAAAGGAAGAGTCAACGGCAAGCTCTTTTAGATAATGCCAAATTAAAAATAGCTAAAGAAAAAGAGGCTATGGATAGAGGTAAACGCAAAATTAATTTAATTGTTATTGGCACTGCTATGAAAATAATAAAAGAGTCGGACTTATTGCCTAATAAACCGGCTGAGACGTCAAAATTAGAAAACGAAAAAACTAGTTCTGGAGACAAGGAGGAGGATGCCAGTAAATCAACGAAAGAAATTGATGACAGCAAAAACCCAGGCGACAAATTGTCCATTTGCGATGATGAATCAATCCAGGAAAAGAACGAGCATGAAAAAATCTGCGAGAAATCTACGGAAGATACACTGGAAAGTAAAAGCACGGAAAAAGTCACAACAGAATTAAAAGCCAAAAACATGACTGTTGCTGGCAAAGGTAAACCAAAAAAATCTCTAACTAAAAACTTAAAACTCCCGGTGGGGCAAAAAAACCATATAGAAAACCAGTTGGAAATTAAACTTAATGACGACAGTACTATGAAAAACGAAGGAATCGGAGAATTAGGTGCAAAGAAGAAAAAAGATACCCCTGGCACAAGCAACCAACAAGAGAGATTCGACACTGATAGCAGAGAGGAAACCAGGGAAGAAACTTATGAAAGACTTATGAAAAGCAAAGGACAAAAGGAAATTAATAAGAAATCCGAAGAGTTAAATAAAAAATCAGTTTCTTTTAAGGAAGAAAAGAATGACTATTACGATGAGGAGCTGACCAAATGGTTGATAGAAGAATATTACATAAAGCCTCAAAGACAAACATTATTGAAAGTCCGTTATCAAGATCTCTTTGAAAAAGAAAAGGAACCTGAAAAGTAATAAAAATGTACTTATATGACTTGAATAAAATATATTTATTTTGTCTAAAATAGATTGTATTTTTACTAATATAGATATCTGTACCTTAGAGAAAGGAAATATTAAAAAGAAATATATTCCGTAAATGTTTATGCTTAAAGTTGTATGAAAACTGTAGTACGTATTAAATTATATTAAAATGTAGGTAAGAGATAGCTCTAAAGTACAGATATATATACCCGTGTGGGGTTGCTAGTCCCCCATCGGGCGCCTCCCCAGATGGTGGATAGGGGAACGCTTCCCAGATATGGGTGGTACCAGGGAAATCAAATACCTGGGGCGAACCAAAACTAGCATAGCTACATCGACATTCAGAGAAATAAACGGACAAATAACTAGATTGTAAGGAACATACAAAAATCCTACTAACTTGGGAAATATCAGACCCGAGAATGCTGAAGGAGGCAAAAATTCGCAATAAAATAGAATAAATGAATTATTAAATTATTCTGTTACCAAAAATAGCAGAACTGTAATGTTTCTGATTTATTGTAGTCGAAGAAGGCTAAAACAGATCATAAAATATGGTGGCTTATAGGCACTTCTCGATGTGATAAAAATTATATTTATCGCTCATAACAAATGATAAGGTTCTCAGCGAAATTGGAATAAGGTCTAAATATCATTGATAGATCAGTTGCACAAGTCGTTGTTTTTCAGCATATACATTTAGGAAACTTAAAATAAAGAATTGCATTGCATAAGTTAACTTCTGCAAAATAGATAACACCCAGTAAGTAATCTACGGACAATTTAAACTAGAACTACAAATAATCTACCATTTCGGTATATTTAAAGTTAATCTGGATAAATATGCACCTGGCTATTACGCGTATGTACAGATTAAACTTCTGTGTTGGACATGTCGTGATAACCTACTAGGTTTAGTCAGGTATAACATAAACATAAAGCAATGGAAATGAAAACTCTTAATGCACAAGTCCAGTAATATTATATAAGTTATTACTTGACGGAAAAATCAAAAGATAGTAAGGCAGTTTATGACTTTCGGAAGTTTTAAGTACGGTTTTTTTTTCAGAAAATATTAAGTACATGTTTATATGAAGAAGCCTGTATTTGAGAATGCCTGTAAACTTGACGAAAGTCAAACTGATCTGTCTATATCATGGATTAAGGCGTACATATCTTACATGTATAAAAATCTACATATAGCTGGATATCAAATTTATAAATATTTTGCTTCCAGCGTTGGCAGAGCCTTTTGACTCTGGTCCAAAACACCAAGAGCGGCTCAAAATTTGATATTCTTTGGACTGAGAATCGGCAACACAATGCAATACACTACCAGGAGTTTAACATATGTATCGCATAGTCTGTTGTCGGTTTTTATTGAAACACGATTTTTTTATATCTTTATTAGTTTTCTAGTTTACTAATAAAAAAATAACGACTATCTTAGCGTTGTTTTGAACGGATAGGTAATAAACACATACTGACATATTATATTAATGACAATAAATTTAACTAATTAAAGTAATGCAGAAAATTGATGTCTTATGTAAATGTGGATAAATTTTATTTATTTTAAATATCTAATTACTGGCTTAACAACTCTTGGGAGTCTTTTTAAGAAGTAACAGCAAGAATTAAACATAGCAGATCTGCCTGTAATAGCGTTAAGAAGGTAGTAGGCTGTAGTAGGGACCCAAATCAGAAATATGCTTGCTTCATCACGTTTTTTCTGCGTGGCTCTATTGGGCAGAAGCATGGACACTAACAAAGAACTCTAGTAACCGGCTCCAGCTGATTTATAGAAAGATGCTTCGTATATCCTGGGTGGATAGATAGGCAGTATAAAAGTCTTTCATCGGCAAAATAAGGACGTTTATAACATTATTCATAGTTTCAGAAAGAAACCTCCGTCTAGTATAAGACACGTAAAGACTAAACCTAGATTGTAGCCAGTTTAAAGACTGTCACCAGTAGGAGTCTAACGCTCATTGCGTTCAAGCATCCTGACTCTAAATATCGTTTGATCTTATTCTCTAACGAATTTATTTCCAAATTCTGCCACTATGAACTTGTAATTACCTTCTATCTTTAACCGGTTACTGTCGTTAATACGTTTACGCCAGAATACTTGGCATGAATATTTTTAATTCACGCAAACTGTTTGTTTGTTTCTTCGACACGATAAAATTTGTTTCCATAAGATTTATTTTTATGAAGCTCCGTGGTCCTAAATTCTCATCTTTCAGATGAGTGTAATCAGCTTCTAAAAACTATTCCTACTAAACAGCTAATGCCTTGCTTAAGTGCAGTAATTTAAGATTTAAGATTTGATGAAAACAATTCTAAATATAAACACATGCTATATGTATTTATAATTTTGTTTACTAACAGTGGTGTAGACTAATAGGTTTGCCTGAAGTGTGAAACAAGAAATTGTTTTTAGAACTACACGAAAATATTTAAGTTTCATGTATACTTTAGCACATTAATAACATCATAATTTCTAACTGTGATGTCGATTTTTCCGAAAATAATTATTTTGCAAAGCTTTACAGCAATTATTGTAAGTTTTACCTATCTACTGAATTGTAATTTTATGGTGATTTCTCTTTTCAGTTATATACTAGATTATGCTTGAGAACAAACGCGTAACTTTTCAAAATATACTTGACAATTAGCACTGAGTAACTACCGTTATATTTACAAAAAAAGGCATGTACAGGCTGTCCCAGTGGGCAATCTCTTAGATGCAAAGAGGTTAAATAGAGATAGTGCTCCTAACTATTCCCCAACTGAGTTATTCGATCTTAAACCTAGAACGTGGAAAACAATTTTTCCTAAATAATTTTGGGACCGTTTAGAGTTTTTTTTTTCTTGGATAGAAATCACCCAGGTTTTTCGAATAGGACCTATTGACATTGCTAGCAAAAAAATCAGTAAACGAGATAATTGACCCAAAATATTTTTGAATTTCGGTTCAGAATTTTTTTTGTCGCATATCTTCCTTAATAATATTTTTACAGGCACATTCAAAAGATCCATTCTGAAAGATTTCGTCGAGTTCTATCTAACAGTAAAAAGAAATAGTATTGATTCATTTAATGTAGTGTATCTTTGCAGTGATTCATTAATGGTGGTCTTTAACGAAAACGCTTTAATTTTTCGATGCGATGCCCAGTATCTTTTTCTTTAGAAACATTTGTGAGACAAGAAAAATCATAATTTAGAGAAATATTCCTATTCAGTTAAAGATTATGTGGTAAAAATCCTTAAAGGTAGCCTATCCCTGCCCTCCATTACTAGCTGGTGATTTTCGTTATTCTTAGCACTTCAAGTTAGGCTTCCACAGCTAAGTCAGAAAACCACAGGCTACAAGCAGAAATCGTTGTAGGTTGTCAATAAAGAAGAAATACAAATATGTTCGATGAAACTCACTGATAGGAATATATATTTATCGTAGGTGAAAATGGATTAAAAACCGTTAACAGACCCAGTAGAACCATTGACCCAAAAATATGAAAAACAAATTGGAGCAACAACAAGTGAAGAAAGGAGAAATATTGTTATGTTATGTGTTGTATTATGAATGCAAGTGGTTTTTCCACTCCACCGTTGTTTAGGTATCCAAGGCAAAAAAAAAGGCGCCTATTTAAAAAAAAACCGTTCAGTGTGGTCTATACATATATACTCAAAACGCGGTTGAATGACGGAACAAATATTCCTCATTTGGCTGTAACATTTTGTCAAAATACATAACGTGGAAAAAAGGAAAACCACCTATATGCTCAAAACGCGGTTGAATGACGGAACAAATATTCCTCATTTGGCTGTAACATTTTGTCAAAATACATAACGTGGAAAAAAGGAAAACCACATATATGCTCAAAACGCGGTTGAATGACGGAACAAATATTCCTCATTTGGCTGAAACATTTTGTCAAAATACATAACGTGGAAAAAAGGAATACCAAATTTTACTGACCCCGGACAAACTTGCGAGTCACATTTACGATCTTAAGAGTGTTTTAAGAAAAATAACATTCATATGCTTTTAATACCCCATCGAAACTTACAAGTTAGTTAACCAATAAATAAGTAATGTAGCTGGTACTATTATTTTGTGGTATTTCTTTTTTTATGTTTGTTATTTTCTCTAAACAATCAGACAAGTTGCTAACTTGTGGATACACGCGCTCCCTGTGAAGATGGCGCGGCTTACAGAATGATGAGCGATCCGATCCCAATGTTGGTCATCCCAACTATCATAAGTTTGTTCACTGCTGCTCGGAACAGGCCAGTGGTCATCATTAAGAACATGTTCTTAAGTTCAAGCCGGAAGTTGTCATTAAGAACCATGTTCTTAAGTTCTTTAACCACGAAATCCGTTTTCGTCTTGGTCCTAGGACTTTACATTTGACGATGTGCTGTAGGAAACCATATCGATCGTTATTTCGCATTATGTGTCCTATTGAAGTTTTCTGATTTTGATGACGGTCTGTATTATCTCTTTATCTTTTCATTCGCTGTAAAACTCTTTGATTGGTCGCATGATCTACCCACGAAATTCTCAAAAAATCGTCGAGTAGAGCACATTTCAAAGATGGTTTTTCACTGTTGCGTCAGTTAACTTCCATTTCTCCACTCCGTAAAGCAGTACCAAGAAGACATAGCACCGCAGTAGTCTCATTTTTGTGTTTAGTGTTTTGTCTTTACTAGAAAAATTGCTCTTACTTTCTCAAGCCGTCAGTTCCTGATCCCATTTGCTGTTAATCACAAGTGTGGGTTGAACAGTTTGAAACCACATGGTTTATTCTTTCGGAAAATTATTTTCGGTCCTAGCCGGTTCCAG
Organism: Kuschelorhynchus macadamiae; assembly: GCA_030620095.1. Lineage (NCBI taxonomy): Eukaryota > Metazoa > Arthropoda > Insecta > Coleoptera > Curculionidae > Kuschelorhynchus > Kuschelorhynchus macadamiae. The sequence goes on from JAUTXW010000424.1 coordinate 1,185,135, forward strand.
CGGAATCAGTGTGGTCTAAGCTTTAGAAGAAAATCTGGTAAGTAGTGGCTTAAAGCCGAGACAGTACAGAGCGTGGTATATCCTGAAGTGCTCTGGGCTTTGTTTATTGTTATTTCTATATTGGCCAGGTAAATACCAGTGCGATACAGAGCAAACGATGCCGTGGCAGGCGAGACAAGTCGATAAAATTCGCGATTGCTCTTGTATTCAATTGATTTTAATCCTTAGACACATACTTTGAATTATTTTGATTAAATGTGGCTCGGTTAAAAACAATAACAGTGCGATCAATTAAGTAAAATCGATGGAATACAAGAGCAGACGAGATTTTTATCATCTTCTCTCCTGTGTCTATAATTTGTTAGATAGAACGGTATGGAAGTGATAGAAAGGACGACGAAAATAACACTATTTAATTTCTGATAAAAAAAAAACTAACAATGAAAAACAAAAAAAAATAGCGCAGAAAGTAGAGATAGAAAATTCTCACATCAGCACGTTAATTTTGCTTTCTGAAGAGAAAGAGGGTAGAAGGATCGCAAAAGATACATATTGGGAAAAACAAGGTAAAAAAATAAAACAATAAAATAGCAATTGCCAGAAAAGTGTTTAAATCGTCCAGTGAACGAAAAACGGATTAAGTAACATGTCACTTTAAGCTCGATACACCATTTTACTTAACTTATATATTCTGATATTTTAGCCTAACTGATATTAGTCTATTAAGTTTTGTTTCGCCTGATATAATTTTCTATAATAAACCGTTTTTGTTTTCAGAGAAACTAGAGGCTAAGAAGAGATTGAGAGTTAATAAATAAATGGGCCCAAAACATAAGTGTGGACCATATAAAAAAACGTAGCTGGAAGGCTCCAAAAATGGCTGGTGGGGCAAAATAGAAGACACTGCAAGAGGCTTATGACCAACATAGCTACGCTTAGCTTACAATGGATATGTAGGTATTATATCTTTGAACACGAGTCGCTTTAAAGGTCGATTTATACATGTCAGTGACGAGTCCAATCAGCTTCGTAATGAGATCTCAGTGTTAGTGAACAAAACATATTGGTGCCTATAATTTAAATGCAAAATGTTTACCCATGTCCGATTCACTAACGTTTTTTTACCTTCATTGTGCTTGATAAATATGATATGTGATGATAAATAGTTCAAGGAATTGTGTCATCACTGATATTTTATCAATCGACTTTAAATCTCCGTTTATCATTGCATCCTATACTCAGAGCGACAACTTTAGTTCAAGCTTTTTTTTAGCTCAAATAATATTTTAGTCTATTAGGTTTAGGCTTGATACTATCAAGCCGACCATGTAGTATATTTTATTCTCAAATTACACCACACAAATGTCACATTTAATGTCCATAAATTGGATTAGCAGGGTAACCAACCACTAAGAAGAAAAAGATATTTAATAAATAAGTGGTCCAGTAATAAAAACTACCTTCATAAACAGTTAATATGGTACTGGGTCTGGAAATTGGATTGACCTATTTTGAAAAGCTTATCATGGGAAAACACATTATGTGACATGTGTCAAAATCTGATTTCTTTGTGTTGTCAGATTGTCAATTTTACATGGTATAGCTAATTGGCAAATAAACCGACGCGTTTTTGCAGTAAAGTGATTCACTGTTACGCAATCTGTAGTACAGAGACAGACATTTGATGTGCGGCGCCACGGATATATTAACCACATCAGGGCGATTATTTGTCACCCGTTTGTCGTGGCTGATTTAAGTTATTGTGATGTCGGCCGTGCAGTGCTACTTGAGCCCACTGTTCTTGCTTGTCGAGGTCTGAGAGTGACTTTAGGATGATGTTGTCACTTGCGAGATTGAGTGGAAAATACGGGTTATCACTTAAGGTCACTATGCTGTGGAAGCTCGATGTTTGTGCCTTGTTGGTGAAGAAATCTCTCATTTTTTGCAGTGCAAATTGATTAAGTCACAAGAGATTTTCCTCCTTATCTTCGTGGTAAGGTCATTCGGAGAGTTGATGTACCTTGGGTGGGGTGACTTGTACTTGGTCATCATTAAGCGAGTAGTTCATTGTAGTTCCTCTAGCACCGTGTTAGTCCATTTCAGGATTCAGAAACTGTAGGTCAGCAAGGGCATACCATAGGTGTTAATTGCTGTAACGAGATTTCCGGCGTTCAGTTCTGTATTCAGAAGAGCTCGCACTCTTTGAACGTACTCATCTTTCAGCTTGGTCTTTCCTTGCTTATACTGGAGCAGTCTAGCTTGTTGGAATCCTGGGCATTTGTAGGTCTCTCCTTGGTTCATAGCCAGAACTATTTCTCCATTGGGTAGGGCTACATCACCATTAATGACTTTGCCTTTTTCGATGTTTAAAACCTTACATTTTTGCATTCCAAATTCCATATGGATGGATGTCTTTCGAGAGGGTGTGTGTCAAGTCAATAAGCTTTTTTTAGTTGGTTATGGTTTCCACCATAGAGCTTAATATCATCCATTTACAGAAGGTGGGATATGGTTCGGGAATTGTCTCTATTGGCTTTGATGTTGATGTTGTTCTGTATTGCTGAGCAACGCTAAGCAGAATCGGTCATCGGTGGTAAGAGATTGATCATCATTATAGATTCTCAGGTTCGTTCTCCACTGGTGCTTGACAGTTGCAATGAAATTGATGATCACAGGGTGAATTTTGTATATTTCTAGTACTGTGGTACACTGTCAAACGCATTTTTGTAGTCAATAAAAGCAGTGTGTATGGTGCGTTGTTTTTTCTGTGCCTGCTTAAGTACCACAAAGTCGATGATAAGTTGCTCTTTGCATCCTTGATGGTCTCGAATGCATCCCTTCTGTTCCTCGGCTAATAAGTTATGGCTGTCAATATGGTCAATATTATTACTATTATTATTATTTATTGTTCATAATTGTAATTATTTTATTTTATTTACATAATAATTTATTATTTTCCTATATAAAAAAGGTTTTATTCCAAGAAACCGAATATTTAAACATTTTTGTTAGACCGTCATTTTGTTCCACCATAGTGTCTTTATACTGTGTCATGTTACCATAAACTGGTTTCTTATTAATGCTTTTTTTGCATTTTATAAGGTCGCCATTGGGTTTCGCCATATTGGATTTTTACTACAATGTTACCATTTGATCCTCTTATGACCCTGAATTTTCGACCAAAAATTTAAGTCAATTCTATAAGTAGTTTTTGAGCTATGTCGCGTTCACACAGACCGACGGAAAACATGTTTTTCGGGATCCAGGGACCTCAAAACGCAAAGATCTGCAAGAATCTCGGAGAATAATTTCTTCACGATTACAACAGTAAAATTCCAGTGAAGGTTGTAAATAATATAGGTATATTTAGTATAAGTGAAAAATAAAAAAATAGTACATTATTTACAAAGGAGAATCGCATTATGTACTTATATACGGCGCGCAATATTTTATCTTATTTTAAAATAAAAGTTAATTGTGTGGACTATAATATATTTGTTTTTACTTCCCTCGTAAAAGAGAGGTACTGTAATCGTCAATCACCCTTTCACGTTTTTACAGATCTGCTCCTTTTTAGATTCCCTAGACATCAAAAAAATATGTATTCTCAATTCCGTCGGTCTGTCTGCATAGCTCAGAAACTACTTATCCGATTGACTTCAAATTTTGGTCAAAAATCATGGCTCATAAAAGGATAAAATGGTTTACATTTTGGTTAAAATCCAATGTGACGGAACAAAATGGCGGCCTAGCGAAATGCTAAAAAAATATTACTAAAAAACAACTAAATTTTGGTACGAATCCAAGATGGCGAAACTAAATTGGGCCACATTTCACTATTCCTAAGAAAAGAAAAAATTCATACCGAGAGACCGGGTAAAGAAAATTTACCGATTTGTTTTATTTTGCTTTTGGTCCATAGTTTATTAAAGACAGAATGTACCTACTGATTCAATAATTTCCTCAATAAGATAAACCAGTTCTCGTTGACTTTTTGTACAAAAGTAACCTAGGTGGTAGAATAAGGCGTGTACTTTCGGAGATATATTTAGTATAAATGTTATAACCAATAGTGTATTATTTACAAATGGAAGTCCCATTATGTACGTAGATATGGAGAGCAATATTGTATTTTATTTTAAAACAAAAGTTAACTGTGTTTACGATTATATATTTGCACCGCTTTTATTAACTTTTCTCCATAGTTTAGATGTATTTTTTTATTTGACCCATGACTTATTAAGTCGGAATGTTCTGGTTCAACAGTTTGCTCTGAAAATAGCCCAGTCCTCGTTGACTGTTTGTACAAAAGTAACCGACGTGATAAGATACGTCTTGTAGTTTCGGAGTTACATTTATGTTTAAGTCGAGGTAACTTTTGCGAAACTCACTAATCTACTTCATATCGCTCAAATAAGGATTGTGATTGGGAAAAGTACGTAAAATATTTTATTCACTTTGAAAAGTATAATACTGAGTTTCGCAAAGTTACCTCGATTTGAAAATAACAAATGTAACTCCGAAAGTACACGACGCCGCGACGTATTCTACGTCGGTTATTTTTTTTACAAAGAAACTCAACGAGGACTGGGTAAGTACATTCCGACTTAATAAGTCGTGGGCCAAAGTCAAACTAAAAAAAATATACATCCAAACTATGAAAGAATGTTACCACGAGCCGTGTAAATGCATAAGAATCAACATATCTAAAAATTTGTTATAAAATAAGATAAAATGTTGCGCGCCTTATCTACGTAAATAATGTGATATACCTTTGTAAATAATATACTATTGTTGTAATATATCAATTACACTAAATATATCTATATCATTTCTATTATTTTTAACCTTCTCACTTCATTTTCTTCTTATGTAATATCAGGACATGACTATAATATCACAATGAAATTGGTAATTAGATTAAAAAAAATATTTCATAAAAAATTGGGTTTAGGATATTTTTTACTCATATATATTTTCTTATATATCATATAAGTCTCTCGTGACCCTGTAGGTCAAATGATATATAGCATATAATAAGTTAGTACAATTCTTTTTCCGAATTAACGTCAAAAGCATGAAATATTTCGAAAAATTTGAAAATTGCATAAAAATCGATAAACACATAAAATCTCTCAGGATATTTTAATTCAAATTGCAGGAAATTATTCTGGGAAGTGCTGACAGACGGACCAACGGAATTGATAAAACAAATTCTTTTGGCATCTAGGGACCCTAAAACGTGAAAATACGTAAGACCTGACGGTGATTTTTTTCACGATTACATTTTATTTAGCCGCCATTTTGTTCCGGCATCTTGAACTAGTAACACGGTTTTACTAGTTCATCTCTGTACCATAATTAGTTATGGCACACAATTTGAAATCAGTCCATTAAGTAATTTTTTCCGGCTAAATTTTTAAATATTTTTTAAGGCGCCATTTCATTTTGCCATCTTGAATTCGTACCAGGTGATTCCTACACAATACTTGATTTTTGTGCAAAATTTGACATAAATTGGATAGGTAGTTTTTTGAAATAATTTTTTTAATATTCCACTAGGCCCTCATTTTGTTTTGCCATCTCCATATGACCATTAAATTTTTAGCAAAATTTGAAGTTAGTTGGGTAAGTAGTTTTTTAGCTATGCCGCGAACAGACGAACTGACAGACAGACAGATCGACGGAATTGAGAAAACATGTTTTACGGCATATAGGGACCCCGAAACATAAATATCTGAAAAAATCTCAGAGGGTGATTTTCACGATTACAATACTTCCCTTTTATGAGGGAAGTAAAAAAGGTTCATATCAAGGCAAGTTCCGGGTAAAGGAAATTTACCAATTCTTTAATTTAGGTATTATTAACTTTCTGTTTATTCCTATGTAACACTTGATTTTTGTGCAAAATTTGAGGTAAATTGGTTAATTCTTTTTGTAGTAATAATTTTTGAACGTTCCTTAGGCCGCCATATTGGATTTTTACCAAGTTATGGAGTTATAGATTTCGTAAAAAAATTGTTTTGTTGCAGCGTTAAATTTTTGTGTGTTTCCAAAGCGGTTTACTAAAAAAACTCTAATATTTATATAATATTCCAGTGAGTGAAAATAAACTTATATGTACTGTATGTACTGCTTTTCTGGTTATCTAAAGGTTTTTTGAGTGTTCAACAACATTCTAAGGATAATTAGCACCTTTTAAAATGTAGATCAAAATTAAAAAAAATATTATGAAGAAAGTAGCATTAAGTTAAATCTTTTTTTGGCAAGGGAGATGCGGCATTCCTATATTGGATGTTCAGAAAATAATTAATATAAACTTTATATATAAGGTGCTGCAAATTCTACGCTTATGATTGGGATCTCAGGAATGGTAAAGGCTAGAGAAAAGTTTAAATGGCAATGTGTAGTCCCATTGTAAAAGTTACTCATTGAGAAAATGAAAGCTTTGCTTAGTTTTGAAAATAACGAAATTATTGAAAATATTTTTTATTCTTTATTGACTATTTGAGGTGTTGAAGCAAAATAAATTTAACACTTTCATGATAACTTTTGTCCTCTACAGCATGACAATTATAATTTTTAATCCGACGTTTCGGTTCTGGCTCCCAATCATCAACCACATAATTTTAAATATATTGACAGGAGACTGAAAACCCTTCATTTTCGAGATACAGGTTGCTCTCCAGTCACGAATACCTAATTTGAAGTTCAAATGCATGTGAGACTTGAAAAAAACAAGAAAAATGGCAACATTGTAATGTTAGTATATTATGACTTTCAAATTAGCTACGCATGATTACACTACACATTTTGCTAAATAATTTCTAAATGATGCAAGATATCGAAAGAACCTGCGAGATCAAAAACTTACAGAATGTAATCAGGAATTAGATTTTGGAAAATGGCTGGTGAAATTTGTAAAAAGTTCGAAGGATTAAATGAGTTGCAATTCGGAAAAAAATAAGACTCTTATGGACATTAGATATGTACAGAGTATTCTATTATCGTGTGGCAAGATTTATTTAAAAATCTCTACAAATGTATGAAATGTATAAAAAAGTAAAAAATATTAACTGTTTTAACATCCCCTTTTACAGAACCCCTATTTAGATGATAAATTTTTATTTTTATGAGATACCTTACCTACCATAGTTTTGGACATGAATTAATTTACACCCTATATATAAATTGTGTATTCCTTGTGCATGTTTCGATTACCTGATATATGAAAGACTACTGATAAAAAAACGTATAAAAAACAATTTTGTTTAAAGCTTATGGCAATCTAAATTAAACTTGAATTTTAAGAACTTGAATTGTGCAACAGTTTAGATGTAATTTGGACTGCTCAATAACACAGTTGAGAAGACTTCTGCATAGGACAATCGTGTAAAGTTTTAAAAGTCTTCATCTGAGCTTAATAGATTATTTTCTAAACCGGAACGTGGTCAGTTTAATAGAGATGCTTTTATCCAACATATTCCAAGTATTAATTTATTTTGTAATAATAGCCAAGTAATCGCTCAATACACCAGCTGTTTTCGCAGTGCAGTTCCTCTACTATCAAACAGAGTTACTGCGATGAGAATCGACAGCTATGTGAAACATTTGGTTCTATACCAGCAGAACTGTTTAATAATTGATACGTCTTTTTATTACTCAATGATATTGCTTGTCAGGGTTACCAAGTGGTCAGAGTGTCCCGAAATCATAGTCCTACGTCGAGACGAAACAAAAAACTGGCCGGAATTTTAAAATACACTCTTTTGAAATATCTAATCACTCATTTACATAAAACACTCGTACAATGTTCAGGGGGGTTCCAAACAGTCAAATCTCAGAAAAATTAGGAAGAAGCATGCCTATATTTCAGGGTGGGGCTCCAGAACCTCCACCCCGCCTACGTGCCTGAACGTTAACATTGCTAGCTCACTCATCGCAGATCCGGAACAAGTCCGTAGCTTGCAGACAGTTAAACACTCCGCATTGTTCGTAAAAAGAGTGATTTGTATGCTAGCTTGGAAGCTAGCGTACGAGTTGTCAAAAAACATGCAGTCAGCTTTACACCAAAAAACAACGCGTGGAGTAGTTTCACCAAGGTCGGTATCAAACTTTTTTAATAAAAAAACATGGAGATGACGAATTATTATTTTCTGCGACACAGTTGGCTGTTTTACCGTGGAGTTTTTCACCACCTGTCTTATGCTGCTCAGGACTGCGCGTCTAAACTAAATACCATAATTTACTATGATTCAAATATAGTGTTAAAGGTACGATGTGGGTACACAAAGTACGCAAGCATGTTCGAAATATATTAGATCCGAAATCGTTAGAAAATTTGCTGGCTAATCTGAAAGACTCTAACCCCGTATTCACTAAAAAGGTTTAAGTGTTAGACCAGGTCTAGTTGCCATGGTACTTAAAACTCTTAGTTCGCCAGTTACGTTTCGCGTATGCCACTGTCATTTTGTAATTGTGACATTTAGGAAAATTATTTGTTCAGTTGTTAAAAATGTCATCTTAAACCTAGAACTGTCAAGTTAGACCTGGTCTAAATTTAAACCACGTTAGCGAATAAGGGTGTAAATATTTTTCTATAAGTTCAGATGGCCCAAATAAAGGAAACAATAAAATGGTAAAAAGTTTCTGGAGGTAGAAAACAAGGTGTTTTAGATTTTTATATTGATTAGGAAGAAACAAGTAAAGCAATTTTTGAAAAAACAAAACATATATTATCTCAAAATAAAGTATATATAAAAAATATTAGTAGTTATGCAGCTGACAACGCAGCAGTTAACTATGGCAAAAATGTATCTGTTTTTCAAAAATTATTAGCACATAACACATCACTAATGAAAACAAACCGTCAGTGCCACGTTATTCATAATGCTGCAAAATCAGCCAGTTAAGCATTCAAGTTTGATGTAGAAATTTTTGTTTAATAAATTTTCGACGTCCTCAAAAAAAAATTGAAGAATTGAATTTTTTTTTGAATTCATAGATATCGAATATCCAAATACGTTGCGTTATTTTCCGACACGCTGGTTGACGTTTTACAAGCAATTGATAGACCGTCACAAAAATAGCGAGCGGTAAAAGCATATTTCTTAAGTCAAGGAGAAGAAAACTGTACATTTTTTTTGTGGATGATTTTTTCCGAAAACGATAAAAGTTCCATTTTTATGTGCATTTTAGATTTTTTCAAAATGTTTTGCTTATGCTGCAAAACGTGATGTTGCAATTACAACTTGAAAAAACAACAGCTATAGAATTACACAGCACTCTCAATTCACTAAAATAAAGTATGAGTCCAAGATTAGCGGATACATTTTATGGCAGCATGGCAACAAAAATATTAAAGGAAATGAGTGACACTCAGAAAAAAGAATTTTAAAATTATCCAACGTATTATATGGGAAAAATGTTAAAATTTAGGTGAAATTTTAGCCAACCATTTAAACCTAAATTTGGACGAGTTATACGAAGATTTTTGCCAAGTAAATAATTTTTTAAAACAAGAGCCTTCTCAGGTAAACATTAAGGAACCGTTAGATTTATATTGGATGTCATTTTTTAAAATTTGTACTTCTGAGGACATAAATTAGTGATCATTGTTTTATCAATTCGCATACTGCGAGAGGATATTTAGTTTAACTAATTTAGTCTCGCGTGATGAGTAGAATCAGCTAAGTGAATATCTATTAAAATGCTGACTACAAGTTTTGCTAAACTTTAACATATCATGTAAAGAATTTTAAGAGAATATGTTCTATGCGACGTGAAAGGTGCTCTTTTTGATATATTTTTTTATTTTTTATTTCGTTAATATATCTTCGGTATATAAAACATTGTTTGCGTTTTATGACTTTTTACATTACATTTTGTATTATTAAAATGTGTTAGGCTGTCAAGTTAATATTAATATAGTTTTTTGATTAACTTGTTTTTGTTTGCTAATAATAAACGCAAGTTCATTTTATTTGAAAGGGATGCCTGATCTTTTTAAAAATTCACCACTAAATTTGCCACATGTCCCGGATGCAACATTTGAAAGTTGGCAACCCTGATACTATATCATGTTCTAATTTTAGACTCTCTTGCTCACAATTTGTGAAATTTGAAATTAATATTATTCTAATTTCTAAATGTGATATTTTTTTTGCAATGTTCATTTAAACATCGGTGCAGTAAATCTCACACATACTGTTGGTAATGATAACATCAATTATTCTGCAAACACTTGCAGTGTTTGCATTGACACATGGGTGCCCTTTAAAATATTGGATAAGACTAAAAGTTTCAATCACCTTTTCTGACCCTTCTTTCAAGACCGATTGTTTTAAAAAATCTATATTAAAGCTGCCTGAAAATATAACAAGAGTAAAACTGAATATACTGATCAACAAGATTTATTTTAGGTATTTATTTACAAAATCTGCCCGCCAATGAACTCCTATCATTTTAGTAGTTATCAAAAAAGCAAAAACATCTATTGTCGTTACTAAAATGTTGCGAAAATTACACACCGAATTAAACATTAGATTGATTAACAATGTCACCCGCTTATTGTAGAGTTACGTTTATTTAATGCGTGTATGTATACAATGTTGTCTTTTAATGGATTCTGTTTTGATGTGTTACCGCCTTGTTTTAAAATGCATAGTAATAACAAAAGATCAAAATAATAAATTGGATGTTATGGATAACATTATATTTTATGCTAACATTTTTGTCTGCTACTTTATAGTCAGACATTATTTTATAAGACTGTTTATATGTTTAGAATCTCCGTTTTATATGGAGAAAAAAATAAAAAACTTCTTAAATGGCAAGATTTAAAATACGTCAATAAAGAAAAAATAATGTTGCTTTTTGCCTCATTTGGCAAGATGCAGGTTTAAATAGTTGATTAAAAATAATCGTTAAATTTCCTTTACCCGGAAGTTGCCTCGTTATGAATCTCTAGTTCCGCACATAGTCATTTAGTAACCGTGTTTTCTTCTTTTGAATAATTTTTAATGTGCGCCATTGTGTTTCACAAAATCGGATTCCTATCAATATCTACCAGTTTCTACCTATCCCACACTGACTTTTGGGAATTCTTTAAACATTTTATTTGGCTGCCATCTTGAATTCGTGCCACAATTTTACTAAGTTTATCTCTATATCACACTAAAATTAATTAAAGGAGTTTTTCGGGATGATTTTTAAATTATTTTATTAGGCCGCCATCTTGGATTAGTACCAAAATGTTACCAATTCATTTCTATGTAATATTTGATGTTTGTACAAAATTTGAAGTAAATTTGATTATCAGTTTTTTAGTAACATTTTTTTGTAATTCACCAGGCTGCCATTTTGTTCCACCATATTGGATTTTTACCAAAATGTTACCAGGTCATCCCCATACGACCCTTAATTTTTGACCAACATTGAAACGGGTAAGTAGTTTTTTTCACTATACCGCGAACAGACAGACCGGCGGAATTGAGAAAACATGATTTTTGTTGCATCTAGGGCCCTAAAACGTCCAGATCTGTAAAAACCTGGAAGGGTCATTTTTTACAGTTTCACATTCACAAAGGAAAGTGAAAAATCACCCTCCCAGGTTTTTACAGATCTTCAGGTTTAAGGTCTCTAGATGCCACAAAATAATGTTTTTTTTTAATTTCTGCCTGTTTGTCTGTACGTTCGAGGCACAGCTAAAAAACTACTCACCCGATTGACTTCAATTTTTGGTCAAAAATTAAGGGTCATATGGGGATGATCTTGGAACGACTCCAAGAAGGCATATAGTCTAATAAAATATTTTTATAATCCGCCTGAAACATTACTTATTAGATTAATTTCAAATTTTGGGCACTGATGATACACAGATAAACATTGTTAAGTTCAGAACAGACAGACGTTACTGCGATTTGCTTTCGCACTGAACTGGCTCTAGCCACAAAAGGAAATTGCAATCTCTCTACTTTAATCATCCTCTAGTTGTCACACACCCCCACGTAGCCATGGTCCCATATTAGAATTTCCTGTTTCACTTAAGAGAGGACAGACATTACCTAGTCTCTGCAGATTGCTTAAGGACAGCGTGAAAGGTGGTTGGGTCATATAGTTTTGGTTAGATGTTAGCGAAACCATAGAACTAATGTATTTACTAGGATGGTGCAGTACGGTGAGAATAAATTAAATCTCTGTGGAACGGTTTATTGAGTTTTGCAAACTTACAACTCAGAATAAGTGACAATTTTTTTGCTACAGAGTGGGAAGATATTTCATCTCTCTTAAAAGAAGTGTCCCTCCAAGGGTTAAAGAAGCAAGTCCCTTATTTTCGTAAGGGAAATTACGATGGTCTTTTACGGATTGATTCTAAGACATTCTCTTTTGCAGTCCTTTATGGTGACGTTAAATTCATTTGCTGGTTAAGTATTAATAGCCTACCGACAAACAAACAAAAACGCACACAGATACATGCAAGCGTCTCGCCCAACAATAGCTCGGGTATTTATGGTCACCCTAGTTATAACATCAAAGAAAGAATTATCGAATACTCCCTTAATACTCAAGAAAGATTCGAGTAGAACTTCTTCGTTTTCCATCCTATTTGAAATCATTAGAATCCATTCTAGTGATAATATCGTCTTCATATTCTACAGTCCTACTCAAATAGCCTATTCTTCTTATACCGTGAATACCATCTTCACCTTGCAAGATAAACGAAACTCAGCACCAAAAATTCATCTGGCCTTAAAGGTATATCAGCTATTAAAAAAAAATATATATATATATATATATATATATATATATATATATATATATATAAGAACATAAGTTATCTACCACCCACACTTATAGCTTGTGCTACTCAAAAAATATACAAATTTAGAAATAATAATTCATGTATTTTTACTTAAGAATATTAAAAAACAAGTAACCGTGGCACATTCTGAATTCGCTTGATGTTACGCACATCAAAAATAGAAATATTTGACTAGTAACGAAAAAAGTGTTATGCGGTTGTTTGTTATAATAGTGCGTAAATATAGATCAGCAAATGCTTACATTTATCAGATAAAGAAAATAAACAAAGAAAACAAGGCCATTTGTAAATTAAAACACAAAACGCAGTACATGTTTGTTGAACGCCAACGTCTGGTCCCAGATTCTGACTAAACAAAATAAAGCTTTTCAAGTTAAGAATAGTATGTTGGCTCGTCTTCGCTGATGCAATAACGCCCCATAAAAAATACCTTTCAGATACAATGACACAGAGTGGGATATGGCAATAAGTCGTTATAGGGCAAAAACCTAAGAAATATGTTACGAGTATTATTATAAAACTTTCTTCGAGCCAAAATACTATTTGTATATATATACTTAGTATTTAACTATAGTATAATTTAGCTATATATATATATATATATATATATATATATATATATATATATATATATATATATATATATATAGATACCCATCGAAGGGTCTGAAAATAAGACCAGGGCAACCTGGTCTCTGGTCAAGGAAATTACTTAGGAAAGCATTAAAAAACCGTCTCTTTTTAAAAAAATTTCATATGAATCCGAAAAAGACCTTTTAAAATCAGAAAATGTTTTTTTAATAAATATATGTCCAGACATAAAAGGAAAAGAGGTGATTGATTACTTAAGTTTTTTTCTAACTTATTCCAGTAAATCAACATAGTACATTTTTAGAGCCAGTTACATCATATCAAGTCATAAACATTACTAAAAAATAGAAAATCTGTAGGCCATGATGATATTCCGGGTGCTACTCTTAAAAAGGTTGTAAATGTCATTACTTTACCACTGACCCATATAATAAGCCTAATGTTGCAAACTGGAGTTTTTCCTCATTCCCTAAAAGGGGCACTAGTAAAGCCAATCCATAAGAAGCGTGGCACTGACAGGTTTGACAACCATAGGCCTATCTCACTCCTCTCCAACATTAGTAAAGTGTTCAAGAGAGAGATTTATTCCAGGTTGGATAACTTCTTAGATCAGTATCATACAATCTTAGTTAGGCAAAATATTTAGTAAAAAAAATCTATAGTTCTTGCCATTTATCAGGATTTGGAGCAGATATTAAACGCTGCAAATGACAAATTTACCACAGCCATGTTTCCTGATTTATCTAAGGCATTTGATAGTATTGATCATTTTATTCTGTGCAACAAGCTTGAGCGGTATGGTATCAGGGGCGTGGCATTGGAATTGGTTATGTCATACCTTCGGGGATGTGAATAATGTGTCATTGAAACCAACAACTCGGGAGAAAAGGTAGTGTCAGATAGCACTATCATTAAGCGAGGTGTTCCTCAAGGATCTATCTCGGAACCACTGCTTTCCACCAAATACACAAATGACCTTGTTGGCGTTACTGATTGTGGTGCGGTTCTCTTTGCTGATGACACTTCTCTGATTTTCAGTGAGAATGATCAAAAAGCGTCCGCAGACCATATGACTGAGTCATTGAATGCATTGGGGGTTGGTTTGTTGATAACAACCTTCTCCTCAATGTGTCTAAATCACAGATGGTGCGTTTCTCAAGATCGGAGACTGATGTTTCTTTAATATATAAAAATACAAACATAAAATCAGCTGAAGAGGTTTCTTTTTTGAGGGTAAGATTAGATCAGTGGGTAAATTAGAAGTCCCATGTTAAGCAGCTTGCAGCAGGGGTCAGTAGGTAAGCCTATGCTCTTCGAGTTATTCACACAGGAAACTGATATACTTATTTTGTACAGCCTCTATATTCTTGAATGTGTTAAGTTTTTAATTAATAACTGTTCCCTTTTCTCTGATAAGATGTGACAACATTCTTATGACACACGATTTAAAACAAGGACCGAAAAACCAAATTTTACATTTGTACAAAGAAATGTTGTATTTAACATAATTAAGGTCTGGAATATGCTCCCCCTACCTTTGAGGCATCAGCGATCTGGTAAGGTTTTACACAGGTTTAAAGCATTTTTAGAGGAGAGAGCGTACTACAGTCTGAGAGAATTTTTTGAGGATGTTAATACTATAAATGAGGCACTGCACTAAATATAAACTTGTTCCTTTATAGACTGGTTATAATTTTATTGCTGTTTTTAACTGAATTTAAACGTTGATTGGTTTTCTCTCTCTCTCTCTCTCTTTCTTTCTTTCTTTCTCTCGCTCTCTTGGTCTACAGAAGTGAATTATATAATATCCGATTATTAAAAAAAGATATTGCATGGGGACAACATTCATGACAAATATTGGCCATACGACCAACTAGAAGCGATCATCCCTACGAAGATATTGTTTTCAGTTATGATTTACATTATAATTTATTAAGACGGCTTGTGAAATGTGGTATCCTCTTTTCCATAGAATGACTTCTCTCCTCAACTAAAACCACTAAAAAAAACTTCTGTAAGGCTCTCTCCCACCGTTGATTTGTTGCCTCGCTATCGTCTCAACATTCTCCCTCACAGCTTCTACTATTTTTCCATTTACCTTTAATGTCAATTTAACATCGCGAGATTACTGAAACTCAAGACCAAAAACTTCTCTGGCCTCGAAGGTATACCAGCCTTTCTAAGAATAAGATGATCAACTTTCTATATCAGTTGATGAAGATTTATTGTCAAATTAAACAGAATTAATTAAAAATAATAAAACGGCGTTGAAAAAAATCATGTTTCTTGGGCTCCAACAGTGTAATTACTTTCCGACGTTTCGCCGTCGATTGCACGAAGCATCGTTTCAGCAGGTTCAATTTTTGGTGATGAAAAGAAATAAACAATTTTTCGGAACTTGATCTGAAGGCCACCAACTGAGAGACTTTGCTTTCAGTTATCCACTTGTGCTAGTATGTGTGGCTCTTCGGTTACAATATTGCCTCCCAAAAAACTGCAAGTGAGTGGTGGCTTTTATAGCCTTATCATTGTGCTCACTCCTTTATACCAATAATATCCGAAGTTTTCTATGTTCAAAACCAATCCTCAGTTGATCGATTTTATTGTTCTACTTTCTTTAAGTTATTTAGATATACACTCGCGATAGCTGTCTATACGGTTGTGCTAATGACTTTGCAAATGACGTATTCTTAATATTTACTTTATTTCAATCGATACACATACATCCAGGCGGAGTTTCTTCTAAACAAATCTGTTTTCTTTCATATGTTCTATAATAGCCGTTTTTTCAGGAAATTAGCGAACTATTTTATAATAAAACAAAAATAAACAATAGGGTATTTCTAAAAGGATAGCTGACGTAATAAATTAAATATATATTGTTTATGTATTCTTCCTCAGACGATCAATTGCTTAGGCGCTTTATATACCCATTTAACTGACATACAAATTTTCTTTTAATAAATATACAAATTCTAGGAAAATATACATAACTCTAAATTCTCACTTTATAAACATTTTATTTTTATTAGCAGAATTAATAAAGCAAGTAAATCAAGCCAAAATAATAGTTCAAAATCGGGAAAAGTAATCCGTCCGGTCGGGGCAAAATTGACAAGGCCAAAAGAAATGAGTGAGTATTTGTTGGCGCTCAAGTTCGTAATTTTCAAATACATTCTGACACCAACAAGGAAAAATGTATTGCTATAAATTAGAATATTTGAAGTTTTAAAGAACTCGCAAAAGGTACAACTAACCGTGCACCTTGTTTTATACAGGGTGTGCACGGGATCACAGCCATCGAACGAAGGAAAAAGGTCGAGCTGTCCGCAAATTCTCTGCAAGAACAATTTAGCGAAAATTCTAGTACCAATGTAAGTAAAGTAGCCAGAACTCTTCGAGTCTATAACAACTTCCTTTAAATTGACCCTATTCTATTTCGCGCGTAACACCAAAAGAATACCCAAGGGCCATGATGCCTTTCAAAAATTTAGAAAGTATCGAAATCTTTTGAAGATTTACAGGAAAGAAAATCAATGGTCGTCAACAACATGTGCATGCTAGACCACCCCCAATATGTCCTCGACAGAAATATTAAAACATGTTGTTTGCCTTAATGAATTTTGAAAAGTTTTTGGAGTAGATATTGGGGCTGACCCCTGTCCAGCAACTTATGCAAAAGATCAAGCAAAATGCGGCATTCTTCTATCAGTCATTTAAGCGCAATTAGTTCATAAGTCACGTGATCTCTGATTCTAAGTTGGTAAATGAAACGAATGCACGCCTTTTGAATCTTCTGAATTTTATATTTACATGCAACGTCAAGACAAGGCTCATACACAGAATCACAGTAATTGCAATGTGACACCACAAGACAGCGAAGATGCTGTTTTAGATTTTCTTCCAAAATATTGCTTCTTTTATACAGATTTAATAGTGTGACCTCTTGAATTATTTTTGCAACTACTTGTATCGAATACAATTCCTATGGTCTTATTCCTTTACTATAGGTATCTTTATTCCTCCCAGTGTATTATTAGTCTGATTAACAGCCCAACCAGCTTAGTAGATTTGAGGCAATTATTAAGCTCTAGAGAGACCATAAACTTGTTAGACTTACAGTCACTGAGTCATGAATATCCATGATAAAAAAAGGATAGGCACGGATCAGTCGGTGAGACGTGTCAAATGCTTTACTGCAAACTAAAAACACCAAGGCAGTTACCTCACCCCTGGCAGAGACCAACAAAATATCATCATGCGCCCGGTCGTGCCAAACTTTCCGAAACCTAAATTGTGATTATTCAGGTAACCAACCATTTGCTTATGCATTATTTTTTCTAACCGTATTAAAACAACCGACAACAAGCTAATGGTTTGAACGCAATGGGAAGTGGTTTAACTACGGGAAGCGTCCATTGAGGCAGAAAAATGCGATCATTACTACACTTACTAGACACAGAAAGGCATTATTACAGGACAACGCATTTTTAACATATTAAGGGTAATATTATTTGACGCACTAGCATTTGACCTTAATTCAGAGATACCAGTATAATGTTATTCTCACCTATAAAAGAGAAGTTAAATTCATCACCATATCTTATAATACTGATATATTTAAAAAAAAACTTTAGTTCGATACAGAAAAAGACATCTCCAACACATAATTATTAAGGTAGTTATTTATAAGGTCTTCATCTCTCAAAGGAGGAGTACTTTTTTTTTATTCTGATAAATAATTTTCCACAATTCCCTACTTTTCTTGAGTTCTATTAACAAAGTTTACATATGCTTTTTTTCGATAGGTACTTTAGTAATACCAAATGCCTCGAGGAATTTATCTCTCATCCACTCGAGGCAGTTAAAAGATCAATGTTTACGTTAATTTGTTTTTTATTTAAAACTAGTACTAACTGTAGATAGATGTTATTTACATTACATAACCTACCTGTGCAAAAATTTAAATAATGCATAACTATTTATAGTCACGGCTTTTTTAATGGCCCGCCGTCGTTCCCCTTTACACTCTCAGTGGAATCAACAAATCACTTCCGCTTTTATTTTCTGTTCAACTCTAGATATTCGTTTATTACAATTCCAATTTACTGAGATTCAAAAATAGTTCTCCTACGTTTTTTTGAATTATATTTAACTAACTGCATAACTGAGCTGTTACAGTGCAAGAAAAGAATAGTTTTGTAAATCTTTATTCTGTTTAAATACTTGTACTATTATGTGAAACGGGGAATTTGTATTACTGTTTGAAGAGAATTTTATTAAAGAATATTAAAAGACACTGGTTTTAACAGCGTGGATTGCAAGCTACAAAACAACAACATGTGAGTTATTTTAATACAGAGATGAACCAACAAGTCTGAATGAAGAAAAATACATTACATATGATGTGAAAAATAAGTGTGAACCAGGAATTGACAATATATCAAAAGATTTAATAACCCTCATGGACACTATCGGCATTTCGATTGTTAACATTGGAAATGACCTTTTGGAAAATGGAGCATTGCTGAGGAATCGGAAACAGCAAAGATCACCCGTATATATCAATAATAATAGTGTAAGGTAATTAAAATAAAGGTATATAACAAAAATAATTTAAGCAAATTTTAAATTCAACCAAAATCAATACAGGTTCCAGAAGCAGATCATTGATAGTATGTGTGGACTAACTAGACTATATTATGATTGAAGTAGACAAAGACACGTACGTTGTAAAGGTGTTCGTGGACATAGAAAAAGAATTTGGAACGGTAAACATAGATGTCTTGTTTTAATAGACTGGAACTGGTCTATTATAGTATCACCGTCAACGATCCGTAAAATTCCGCTCCAAAACACGTGTTTTTGACCTTCGGAATGTCGCCGCTTCGAAACGGTTGCAGGTAGGGGGGACTTTTGTCGAAGATTCGGACCGATAGCTGATTTAGTTGGCCTCGACTCCCATTTAATATTTTTTGCTAATTCTTCAAAAAATACGTGTTGGAAGAAAAAATAATAAAATATTTTCGTTCTAGTAGCATTTTTTGATCAATTTGCATACAAATATAGTATGCCTTGTTCTGTCACTGTCTGTATCAAGATAGTTCAAACTGTTTTATGGTCAAACAGGTAATGGAAAAACAGCAATGAAACTTTAAACAATTACTAATTTATGAAAAAATAAGGATCTTTTAACTTAATACTGCGTTAAAACAGGTTTGTAAAGCAACAACTTAGAGATGTTCACATGTAATAAATTATTTTTGACAGTAAATATTTTCGTTCTAGTAGCATTTTTTGATCAATTTGCATATAAATATAGTATGCCTTGTTCTGTCACTGTCTGTATCAAGATAGTTCGGCATACAAGGCAAATTTTTCGTTACATATCCGTAGAGAAATTTTTTTAATTTCCTTAATAACCTACGAAACTCGACTAAATTGAGCCTTAAAAGGGTCGAAACATAACATTCAGAACAGTTTACGAATCCTATTACTTTTTAGCCGAGATTTTCAAACATCTTATATACGTTTCAAGGTTTTACATTGATTATACATATAGCATAGTTTTTTAATTATTCCTGTATTATGAATGATTATTTCAATATTATATGAACTAAAAACCTCTAACTACTGTTTTAGCTACTCATCAGCTATACAGAGTGTTTCTGAATAAGTGACCGATATTTCACAGGGGATTCCTCAAGTAATTTTAAGGGGAAAAGTCAGTATAAACGGGTGGTCTAGAATGCTTTGCTGTCGAGGTACACGATGTCAACGTTTTAGTTTTATTTTTGATTTTTCTGCAAAATTTCCTAAATAATTCTGATTTCTGGATGAAAATTGGTACCTGGGGTTTTTTTGACATCAGAAATTTAAATTTGATCTTAATTTAGCTCTTACTTGTAGGGGCGCCACCTACATGTATTTTCTAACTTTCAAAGGCTCACAACTTTTTTGTACGACCTTGTATTAAATTGTTGGTCAAACAATTAGGTT
This sequence comes from Kuschelorhynchus macadamiae, assembly GCA_030620095.1. Classification (NCBI taxonomy): domain Eukaryota; kingdom Metazoa; phylum Arthropoda; class Insecta; order Coleoptera; family Curculionidae; genus Kuschelorhynchus; species Kuschelorhynchus macadamiae. The sequence goes on from JAUTXW010000424.1 coordinate 1,205,548, forward strand.
CTTAATCACCGTTATGTAAAAAACGTCTTTTTATTAGAAGTTACCGTTTTCAAGGTATTTGGATTTGAAATAATCGATGCATGTGACATGTATCAAAATGTAGGACTTTTTTTCCAAATCTAAGTCTAAAGAATTATTTTTCAAGATATCCATAATGCATTATAAAATTGAATTCAAACGCGCGCTCCTGCAATTCAAGTAAACCGTAGATGATCGGACGGCGAAATGTAACATAAAGAATCAAAACCATCCAGTAGGCTGGTAAGTTCATTCCGTTTTTGTTGATTGCTTGTTTTGATGGCAAAAATAATACATATGTATTTTAACGTTTGCTGTGCGTACACTTACGAAGTAATTAAAGTAAGTAGTATTTGTCAAAAAATGGAGAACTTTACCAGTGCGGAGCTTGCCGACAAGAGCTTTATCCAAACAGCAGAACTCCTACTTCAAAAACATTTTCAAGGATCTACATCCAGTTGAAAGAACGTTGCACATCGGACGGTAAGAACTCCAGAAACCGAGGAAGCAGTTCTTAATCTGGTAGGAGAACATCCGGAAACAAGTACCAGAAAAATATCGCTAACATTAAACATTTCTCATGTTCTGGTCTGGAGAATTTTAGTCGATAATTTGCTTTATCCCTACCACATTCAGAGGGTTCAGGCACTTCTCCCTGGTGACTTTCCAATTCCTATCGACTTCGGTCGTTGGTTTCTGCAATGTGTGATTCAAAATCCTCTATTTGGCAATCAAATCCTGTTCACGGACAAAACAAATTTCTCACGCAATGCTTTTCACAATTTTTATAATAATCATTTTTGGTCAGAGGAAAATACCCATTCAATAGAGGAATCGCATTTTCAAGAACAGTTCTCCATTAACGTGTGGGCTCGAGTTCTAGGAGATTTTATAGGTCCATTTTTTCTTCCGGGAAGATCAAAAGGCGATAGGTATCCATGTCACTGTTACTTCAAATCAAATCAAATGTCACAATGCATCGATTATTTCAAAACCAATTACATTGAAAACGGTTGCTCCTAGTGACTTCTAATAAGAAGACCATTTTCACGTAAAAATGATTCAAGAATTCACTTTTTTATCAAAAATGTAATACAAGAAAAACGTTACGAGCATTTGAAAGTGAGAAAAGACATGCAGGTGGCGCCTCTACAAGAAAGAGCTAAATTAAGATCAAACTCAAATTTCTAACGTCAAAAAAACCCCAGTACCAATTTTCATCCAGAAATCGGAATTATTTAGGAAATTATGCAGAAAAAAATAAAAATAAAACTTTGACACGCTGTATTTCGGAAACGAATCATTTTAGACAACATGTTTATAATAAACTTTTTACCTTAAAAATACTTGATGAATTACCCTGTGAAATATCGGACACATATTTAGAAACACCCTGTGTATTACAGGGGAAGTAAGCGGGATATGTGTTCAAATGAAAAACATCTGATTTTATTTCTTTTTTTCTCCTTGGGGTCTGTATTAATATGATACCCAATTTAAACCGATGTGAATACCGAAAATGTTCAATCAGATATCTAGATCCTACAAAAATTATAGATAAACGTCAAAAAAATGTTTGTAGAACCGATCGATTTTCCAGTCGGTTCGGACCTAATTTTTAGTCAATACGGAGCGTATGTGTAGGGGATTTTGCTCAATTCAATTCTGATAACTTCAAAAGTGTGGAAATAACGGATTTCGAGATTCCGAGCATCATCATATCCGCTATTTTTTTTAATTCTTTTTTTAGTCTATCGGATATATTTTTCGATTCTACACATTTTAAATTCTCGATATTTTTTACGAAAAAAAAACGGAAACTGAGCGAGTTAACGGCGATCAAAAACGACTAGGCCTCGCCCAAAAAAGTAATGCTATCCTGTAAAAGAACCAAAATATTTTTTTACTCTCGCATATTTTCCCGTACCTTGTCAAATAACGAAGACAGAAAATGCATATTCAGGCATGCTGAGAATTCTGCTAGCGAATATGTAAATTCCGGTCTGTTATAACTAAAGCACTGCCGCTAGCTAGGTTTTTAAAGCCTAGGCGCCAGTATACCCAACATACTGATTTTAGGTCAGAAATAAATCATTTATTAAAAAAAATTAATCCCGTTGACTTAAGTGTCAACTAAAAACTGTCTTTGATAGACCTCTAGGTGCAGGTTATGACATGCGGTTGTAAAGCAACGGATTTAAAATACGCCATAGTTGCCAGTCATCTCACCAGATAAAAATACGGTAGGGGCAAGCATATCATGACCTCTTTCTTATTGGCTCTCGTTAAACTTTAACTATGAGATTGACATGTCCTACAATGATTAATTATTGTTCAATATAGAATCTAAATAGTCTTTATCAAATTCGAGTTCCTGGTATTGATAAAATTAGTCTTTTTTCTCTATTTACTTTACTAGCTAGCGTCAGAGGTACAATGGAAATTGATGTTGAACTAATTACTTTCAAATAAGAGCAGACAAAATTTGAGTCATATTTGAATCTCTATAAACCGTACAGAAGCCCAAATATGAATTTATAAGTATAGTAAACCATGCCAGTATAAAGTTCGCAACTAAACTCTTCATTTTTATGTTATGAATGAAAATTGCTCCGCACGTCACTGTGTTTTCATAATTTTAACATTGAGTGAGATGCCAAATAAAACGTCATTATGCAATTTTGTTTACTAAACTATTTTCTCTAATCCTGTTTACTGACAAATGTCTGTTTTAAGCACTTCAGCCTTCAGACCTACGAAAATTGGTCTTGAACAAAATAAAACTTGTACAGGGGAGACAAATATAATTTCGTTTCACTTTTGTAGCAGTAGATCAGTGATATTTTTTATAATAATAATTTCTACCGTTGCATCTATCATGTGAATTATTTCAGCTGGAAATATATTTGAATTTGCTGTCTTGTTCCTTTCTTTCTCTGTTCGGAGTAGAATATTTTTAAATTAGGATCTTCTGGAAGAAATCTTTCCTTTTATCGAGAAAAGTAATAAACAACATATATATAAATAAAAGTAAAAAAAAAATTTACCGATTTATCGAAGCTATGTTTTTGAGTATGGAAATAATAATGACAAATGAAAGTTGTGAAAATCAAAAATGAATATTCCTTCCATTTTGAACTGTAGGATGATTTGAAAACGATTTTTATTTTCGTTTTTAATTCATCTGGTTTCTGTAAACTGCGATATAGGGTGACTGACAGAGTAATGGACACTGAGTGAGTAATGGACAATTTTACAAATGCAGCTGATAAATATATATGAATTATCAAGCGACCTCCATTTGAGCAAGTGTCCAAAATATCATTTGCCGAGATATCATAAAGGAAGCTAATTTCATTTTTCTGTCAAAGTCAAAATGGAAATTCAAATATCAGCTATTCTAACGTGTATTAATTAGGCGGATCATAAATTACTGTTTATCGCCATTTTTTAATACAATTTTGTCTTTTGGGGTGTTACCAATACTAATACATAAGTGCCCATTTCTGAAATACATGTAATGGTCACCTTTTAAAGTCTACAAATAATATCTTGTATTTCTAAAGCCCCAAAGGCAGACACTTGTTGAAAACCCCTCACACAATGGATTTCTAATATTAGGTTACCATGTTAAAATTTAAACTTTTGCATGAAGAAAATTACGTATATGTATTGAAAGACCCAAACCGTATATTTAATGCAGACGAAGCGGGCGTGTGTCCAAAAAGTGGAAAAGTTCTATGTTCCACAGATAATAAGGAGGATTTTTACGTACGAGTAACATCCGAAAAGGAACAGATAACTGTAATGGTCCCTTTCTCAGCAGATGAAAAATAACTTCTACCAATGTTAATTTTCCCTGACAAAAGAGTTCCCCTACCAATAGCGGAATAAGTCTCTAAAATCAAGGCTCTAGGACGTCTGACTCAAGCTGGGTGCCGTCTGCAGTCTTATGAATACATTTCAAATTATTTAAAATCTAATATAATGTAAAAACCAGTTATTCTATTTGTTGATGGTGACCGATCTCATTTAGGTAAGTAAGTAAGCCGACTATGTCATGAAAATGGTATTATTTTAGTATCACTATGTCCCAACACGACATATAATGTAACCGGTCGATGTGTGGGTATTTAGATATCCTAAATCCGGCTGGTGATCGGTAGTCAGAATATTGAAACTAAATGCGTTTTACATTCGGTACAATTTTAAAACCGATTTTTGATAAGCACCTGACTGAGAAAACCACACGAAATAATTTTAGAAAAAGTGGGCTTTTGATAAAAATAATGTAGCTTACTCAAAATGCACCTTTCCAACAAAAAGTTTTCGACATAAACTACGATTATAAGTAATACCGAGAAAGAATTGCCAAAACAACTATTGGAAGAATTGAAAAATAAAATATAAAAAAAAAGATTTTGAAGGATTTAAAAGAACAGATTTAAACCGGAAAAATTGGTCAGGAGACTTTTTTAAAACTTTACAACGTTTGGTCAGCCTTTAAAACTCATATTGAAAACCTGTTAGAAAATCCTCAGAACGTAGTGGCAATACAGGAATCCAAGCAAATACACGAGAGCTTGAAATCTCCTGCAATAAAATAACTTTCCAGTCAAAATAAAAATAACTCTTCAGATGTTAGTCCATCTGGATATGTCAAATAGAATACAACTACTCAAACAAATATTTCTTATTATACACAAAAAGAAATTAGAGGATACAAAATTCCTACTCCGTTTAAGAAATGCTTGGTGTTTCCTAAAACTCCAGATAAGCAAACTATCACCAAAACAAAAAAAAATCCTAGGTTTCATGTGGAAAATACAGAGAATATTACGAAAAATAAACAAAAAAGATAAGAAAAAGAAGCCATGCAGGACAAAGAACACTCCCAAGAAAACTGTTGTTATTGGCGAATCAAGTTTATTTGACTCAGATGCATGTAACATGTAATGATGAAGATCCCGATCTTCGTGAACCAGAAAAACCTTTCTTTAGCAGCAGGCGAACATGTTATAGTCAAAAATGAGGATGAATATTTTCCAGGTAAAAAATTATTAATTTTTTAGTAGTAAGGGGGTGAAGTGAGACTTGTGTTGTAGCTTTATTAAATTATGTTGGAAACCACACAATACTATCACTATCACGCCATCCTTTTTTTACTAATTATGCATCTAGATTTATTTAGTTCATACTTATATTAAGCTAATTTTATCTAATGAAGCAGCAACTAGTTTATTTGCTTCTTGCTGAATATGCCTACAAAACTATACAATTATTAAAACTAACTGTTTAATACAATAACAAAAAAAACTCGCATATTTCTTCTTCCTTGCAGGAACAATTATAAGGCATGATTTTGAGGAAATTGAAGTTCAAAAAACGGTTAATGCTGGTTTTATGTCTTGGAAATAGTCATCAAAAGAAGATCAGTTTTATTATTTTAGGGAAGATAGTATTGGCACAACTAAAAAAAACCAACTAAAAAATAATACTAAAAAATAATAGGGGATATTATAATGTACCTGAGATGGAACAGTATTAATAAAACCATTTTTTCAGCAGGGTGTCCATTAATAGCTTATAATGTGTCCATTTCCCACAATCATATGTCCATTTCTGCTTTTTTGCTTAATTAGCATCTAACGCAGTATTAAAATTCTAATTATTGAATAAACGCAATTCGCTATACGTCATAATCTACTCTATAATAAAATGCTTTATAATACATTATTCATACATAGATTTTTGTTTGACATGAAATGTTTTAAAAGCTCAAATACGAAATTTCTTTAAGAGTGTCCATTACCAAGTCAGTTACCCTTATCTTCTAAGTTGTATAACAAGTAAAATACCAAAAACTCAATTCACGGTAGAAGATTATCAAAAAAATTAATGAATTTTCCATGGAGATTACCTTCATACCCGAAAGTAAATCAATTTATAAAAACATCGTATCGTAATTAAAAAAGCTATTGTGCCTCCTATATAGAACAGGCACGGGCAAAAAATGGCATAACTACGTGCCAATAGCTCCGGCCGCTATATTTTGCTTTTATTTTCCTCTTACAAGGGATTAAGCCTCCCCTAATGACCTTGAAATTGCCACTTTCCAGTTCCGCTAACTTTTGCCCTTCCATCGAAGTCGGGGTAAGAACAAGTTAAGTTTAAATTTGCTAAACCCGAATAGATACATATTTATGCTTTAAGCATAATATGTCTGTAACTAGAAAACAATAGTGTTACATGTGTCATAATTTATAAAGTTATTTTTCTTATATTTGGCACATAAAATACAGCTGTTCGAAAAGTCTTAGTATGGGTTAATATCTCGAATACTAGTAAAGATACAATATTAAAATTTGGAAGTTGCATCAGTTGAATTTGAATGCAACCTTATATCGAATTTTACTTTATTGTGGAGACCTTTAAGACACGAAAATTGTGTCAAAAATAAAACAACAAAAGACACATGTATGTATGATGTATGATATTAAAAACACCCTGTGCAACTTACACTGTTTTGATCGAGGTTTTCATACACTGTATTCAGAGTTCCTGAAATCGTATCAGATCATCTTTTTATGAATCATTCTGTATATAAGTATGTTTATGAAAACCAAACTTAATTGTTTATCCGACCATACAACAAAATTATTTAGCAACCCATATATTGTTAGGTTCGTCATTTTGATCCCTAGTTTTTGGCTTACTTTATAGGGTTACAGGTTAGGTTAGGTAAGTTGTAAAAAAATCGGTAAATTCCCTTTACCCGGAACTTCCCTCGTTATAAATCTTTTTTTTATTAGGAAGTGTGATCTAATTTTGTTCTACCTATGCCACACTTGATTTTTGGGCATAATTTAAAATAAATTCAGTAAGTAGTTTTACATTGACACACATAGCCATTTTGTTCCGCCATCTTGAATTCGTACCACATATTTACCAGTTTATCTGTATATCACACTTAATGCTTGCACAAAATTTGAAATTAACCTAACAAGTAGTTTTTTCGGCCGATTTTTTAAATATTTTATTAGGCCGCCATTTTGTTTGGCTTATATTCATACAAAAATGTTACCAGTTCACTCCTATGTAACACTTGATTCTTGTGCAAAATTTGGGGAAATTGGATAATTAGATTTTTTAGTAATAATTTTTTTAACATATCAATAAGCCGCCATCTTGTTCCGGCATATTGGATTTTTACCAAACATTAACAGGTCATGGGGGGATGACCCTTAATTTTGACTAAAATTTGAAGCTAATCTGATGAGTAGTATGTAGATATGTAAAACCTGTGAGGGTGATTTTTTCACGATTATAAATATTTGTGTTCCGCCATCTTGAATTAGTACAACAATTTTACTACTTCACCTATATACCACAATTAGTTATGTCACACATTTGAAATTAGTCCATTAAGTAGTTTTTTCAGGCTGAATTTTTAAATATTTTATTAATTTTTGTTCTGCCACCTTAGATTCGTATCAAAAGTTTACTAGTTGATTCCTACATAATACTTGATTTTTCTGGAAAAATTTTTCACTAGGCCGCCATTTTGTTTTGCCACACTGGATTTTTACCAAAATGTTACCTGAACATCCAAAAAAAACTACTTACCAATCGGGTAAGTAGTCTTTAGCCATGCCGCAACAGACAGACCGACCGACTGACCGACGGAATTGAGAAAACATGTCATTCGAAATCTATAGCCAAATATTTTTTTCATTTCCAGGTCTGCCGTTGCTCTTTAACAAAGCTTATGCGATAAACCACAGCTAGAGCTAAAACAACAGCAAACTAATAATTTTGTTATTTCAAGTTAAAGCTTAAGAAAACGAGAATGTTGTTGTAGTTTGGATACAAATATAACACCAATATAATTTAAATATTCATTGATTCAGATAGAAATAATTCACCATAGTCTGGATAGATAAAAGCCTCTCTTGTATAGCACAACATTGGCTTTGCCACTTACTGTTTCTAAATATTACATTTTATAATTCTCTAGATTTCTCACGATTTCCCATTTTTTATTCATTTTTTTAATCCCTTCTTATTTACAGATTAGTACAGGAATTCATAGAATGAATGGAAAATCCTAAGCTGCATGAGGATGTATTCTAGTGGAGGATTAAAGTTACAAACTGACGCTATACTGGCCACGGCAAAAGGGAATGAAAGGAAGTACCACCGGAGCTACAATATCTACTCCTATGTCCACTAAGCACTCGAAGTGTTCACACCAACTTGTTTGATGAAAGCAAATGACAAAGAAGTCACCATAGTTGAGTACTTGAAGAGTAAGATTTTATTTAAGGTTGTCCCGACATGGTGAGTAATCTACAGATCGAAATATCTACAGGTAGTGATATCTGTCTTGTTTTATCCAAGTATTTTGAGCGCTAGGAGTAATATTTGGTATTAGATGAAATCTTCACGTAAACATTTAAAACCAATCTTTGTTTTCAGATATGATTGAGCAGGCCACAAAGGCATGAACCTTAAGTATGATATACCGTGACAGATTACACCTACAAGATGGGAATGTTCTCGAGACAACGCCGGACTAATTTTCATCGTTTTCCCCAATTGGCGAGTGCCAATCGTCAATACATCTCTTACAGGGGTTACGTCAGGGCTACGAAATTTAGGTGTATGGCGAATATTAATCTTTTCCCATCTGGTAGATGTAATCTATGGTACCGTTACAATTTACCGTGGTTGCCGCAATAACTCCAAGCCTTGAATTTCAGGGTATTTTCTTCAACGCTCTCCAAATACTGAAATATGTATTCGCAGTTCTTAGTACGTTTATAGAGAACGCGGGGTAATACTGCCATGGTCAATATTGTATCGATACAAGGGCTACTATCTATTGTTAGATGCCCGTCTGAAGACGGTGGTGGTCACCCATTTAAGTACGAACCGGAGTCGACTGTTTGTCATTGATTACCGCTCATATCAGACCACCGCCAGTCAACGCCGTGGCCGGCTGTTAAGATGAAAATGAGTATATGAAAAAATAAAAGTGAAGACCTCGCCTTTATTCAAGAAGTTACCTCTACGGATGATTTAATATCAATTATCTATTTGTTGATGCACATGAGGTGAAGAAATTATATCAATATTTTAAATCATAAAGGGTTTTACGCAACCTCTAAGAGCTTGTAGAGATATCTTCAAAACCCATCAAAAACATGCATGATTTCCATAATTTTAAACACGACAATCTTGTATTTTTTAGGTTTTTAATGGAATATTTCTTTGGCTCAGTGAGAAAATATACGATCGTTTACATCCCAAGCTGCATAAGAATTGGGCGTATCCCTGGGCAGGCCCGAATAGTGAACTGGATCTATGGCTGACGACGGCAAATGACCACGCAAGGGACCCCAGATACCACAACATCTACTCCTCCGGCCACGCATGAGCAAAGAGTGTTCGCAACAAGATTTAATGGAAGGCAATGGTAAAGCAGTAAACATTAGTACTGGAAGAGTAAGATATTATTTAGGGTTTTCCGACACGGTGAGTAATCTTCAGTTCGATATAATTGAAACTAATGCTCTCTTTCTTGTTGCAACCAAATATGTTGAGCGCTAGATGTAATATTTGGTATTAGATGAAATCTTCATCGCCTAGGTATTTCAAATCTATCTCTGTTTTTAGCTATGATTTGTTTGAACAGACCACGAAAGCATGAAGCTTAAATATAGTGTACCATCACAGATTACATCTGCAAGCTGGAAATCTTCTCGATACAAGACGGGACTAATTTTCATCGTTTTTCTCCAGTTGACGACTAACAATTGTCACTACATCACTTATGGCTGTCACGGCGTCCTGGGGCATCAAGGCTACGAAATTTGGGTATATGGCGAATACTTATCTTTTCCTATCTGGTATATGTAATCTGTGGTACCGTTACAGTTTATCGTGGTTCACGCAATAACTCCAGGCCTTGAATTGTAGGATGTTTTTATAAACGCTCTCCAAATACCGAAACATGAATTTGCACTTCGTGGTACCTTTATAGAGAACGCGGGATAATACTGCCACGGTCAATATTGTATCGCTAAAAGAGCTACTACCTTTTGTCAGCTGTCTCACGATGATGCACGGTCTTCCCCATTCAAGTACGAACCTGACTCGACAATGTTTGTCATTGATTACCTTTCGTGATCAGACCAACGCAAGTCAACGTCGAATGTTAAGTTGAAAATGTCCTCGCCATTATTGAAGAAGTGACCCCCTACGGATGATTTAATATCAATTATCCATTTGTTGGTGCAGATGAGGTGAAGAAATTAAATCAATATGTTTACCATGATCAATTATTTTCCATCGGGTTTCATAGGTTTTTGAAATCATAAAGTGTTTTACCCAACCTCTAAGAACTCGTAGCGATACTTTCAAAACCCATCAAAAACATACATTATTTCCATAATTTTAAACACGATAATCTTACTTGTATGTTTTATTAGGAATATGGAATGGAATATTCCTTTGCCTCAGTGAGAAAATATACGACGATTCTTTACATCTCAAGCTGCATCAGAATTGGGTGGTATCCCAGTCAGGACCCGAATAGTGAACTGGATCGATGGCAAATGTCAATGTAAGGAAGCACAGGCGCCAGAATATCTACTTCTCTGACCACGCATGAACAACGGGTGTTCGCAGCAAAATTTAATGGAAGCAAATGGCAAAGCAGTAAACATTAATACTGGAAGAGTAAGATTTTATTTAGTGTTTTCCGACACGGTGAGTAATCTTCTGTTCGATATATCTGAAACTAGTGCTCTCTTTCTTGTTGTAACCAAATATTTTGAGCACTAGGTATAATATTTAGTATTAGCTGAAATCTTCGTCACGTAAGGATTTCAGATCTACCTTTATCTACCTTTGTTTTCAGCTATGCTTGAACAGACCACGAAGGCATGAAGCTTAAATATAGTGTACCATCACATATTACACCACAAGATGGTAATCTCGATACAACGCGGAAATAATTTTCATCGTTTTGCACTATTTGACGACTGCCAATCGTCACTAAATTACTTACGGCTGTTACGTCGCAGTCGCGGCGTCCAGGCTACGGAATTTGGGTATATGGTGAATACTTATCTTTTCCTATGTGGTACATGTAATCTGTGATACCGTTACAGTTTACCGTGGTTCCCGCAATAACGCCAGGCCTTGAATTGTAGGATGTTTTCATAAACGCTCTCCAAATACCGAAACATGAATTTGCACTTCGTGGTACCTTTATAGAGAACGCGGGATAATACTGCCACGGTCAATATTGTATCGCTACAAGAGCTACTACCTGTTGTTAGCTGCCCGTCTCACGACGGTGCACGGTCTTCCTCATTCAAGTACGAACCGGACTAGACAATGTTTGTCATTGATTACCGTTCGTGATCAGACCGATGCAAGCCAACGCCGGATGTTAAGTTTAAAATGACCTCGCCATTATTGAAGAAGTTACCCCTACGGATGATTTAATATCAATTATATATTTGTTCATGCAGATAAAGTGACGAAAAAAAAACTAAATTTGTTGACCATGATCAATCATTTTTCATCGGATTCCATAAAAGGTTCTTTTAAATCATAAAGGATTCCTCCCCAACCTCTAAGAACTTGTAGCGACACTTTCAAAACCCTTCAAAAACATTCTTGATTTCCATAATTTTAATCACGATAATCTTACCTGTATTTTTTTAGGTTAGGATTATAGAATAGAATATATCTGTGCCTCAGTGGGAAAATAGACGATTGTTTACATCTCATGCTGCCCAGAATTTGGGGTATCCCAGCGCAAGACCCGAATAGTGAACTAGATCTATAGCTGACGATGGCAAAGGACGGCAATGCAAGGAAGCATAGATGCCTTAACATCTACTTCTCTGACCACGCATGAACAACGAGTGTTCGCAGCAAGATTTAATGGAAGCAAACGGCAAAGCAGTAAACATTAGTACTGGAAGAGTGAGACTTTAATTAGGGTTTTCCGACACGTTGAGTAATCTACAGTTTAATATATCTGAAGGTAGTGCTTGCTTGTTCTAACCAAGAAGTTTGAGGAATGGGTGAAATGCATTCATGTGTTTTTGGTATTAGATGAAATCTGCAGGTTAATATTTATGCATCACCTGCATACTATGATTTTTGCTCAGTAGCCTCTTGGTGAACCACTGCACTTAAGCCTAAATATCCTTCTCTGAGGTTGTGGAAAAATTGTAGTAATACCTACTCGTCAAAGGGCTATAACGACCAAGGAGTCGCTGGCAGTTTTAATGCTTAAACTGTTTGCTCCTTTTCCATATTAGCATACTATAGCCAAATTATATCCGACAAAAAAATCATATTATTTTATTTAAGAATTTTGGCTATGAAACGGGACATTTTCTTGGAGTTGCTTCTTTGTTACTTCCGTCGTAAAAGTGAAGATTTTTTTCACATCTTCACGTTTCAGGGTCCCTAGATGACGAAAAACATGTTCTCTCAATTCCGTCGGTCTGTCTGTCTGTTCGCGGCGTAGCTAAAATACTACTTACCCGATTAACTTCAAATTTTGGTAGAAAATTAAGGGTGATATGGGGTTGACCTGGTAGCAATTTGGTAAAAATCCCATATGGCGAAACAAAATGGCGGCCTAGTGAAATGTTAAAATAATTATTATTAAAAAACTACTCATCCAATTAATCTCAAATTTTGCAAAAACAACAAGTATAATATTGGAATCAAATGGTAATATTTTGGTACGAGTTAATAAAATATTTAAAAATTCAGCCTGAAAAAACTGTTTATTGGTTTGATTTTAAATTGTGAACCATAACTAATTGTGGTATAGGGATCAACTAGTAAAATTGTGGTACCAATTCAAGATGGCCGAACAAAATGGCGGCCAAATAAAATATTTGTAAACGTGAAAAAATCACGCTTTCAGGTTTTACACATCTTTACGTTTAAGCGTCCCTAGATGTTATGTTTGATCAATTCCGTCGGTCCGTCTGTCTGCTCTCTGTCTGTCTGTCAGTTCTCGGCATAGCCGATGGACTTCAAATTTTTATCAAAAATTAAGGGTTATATGGGGATGACCTGTTAATATTTTGGTAGAAATACAAAATGGAGAAACAAAATGGCGGCCTAGTGAAAGGTTAAAAATTAAAAAACTGCTTAGCCAATTTATCTCAAATTTTGCACAGACATCAAAGTATTATATTGAAATCAACTGATAAAATTTAGGTGCGAATCCAGGTTGGCGGAACAATCTGGCGACATAATAAAATATTTAAAAATTCAGCCTGAAAAACTACTTAATGAATCGATTTCAAATTGGGTGCCATAGCAATTTGTAGTACAGGGGTCAACTAGCAAAATTGCGGAACTAATTGAAGATTTATAAAATGTTTGTAATCGTGAAAAAAAATCACCCTCTCAGGTTTTACATATCTTCACATTTTAGCGTCCCTAAATGCCAAAAAATATATTTTATCAATTCCGTCGTCTGTCTGACAGTTGGCGGCATAGCTTAAAAATTATCCCTATTGACTTTAAATCAAAACTTTAAAAGACTTTAAAAGTCAAGAGTCATATAGGGATGATCTGGTAATATTTTGGTAAAAATCCAGTATTGCAAAAGAAAATGGCGTCCTAGTGAACTGTTAAAAAATTATCATGAAAAAATTAGATGGATCTTTACTTACACCTTTGGTTCGCAGATATATCTCAGATATTAAGTTTCTAAATCGTTTTTGTTAAGGATCTTCTTGTTATGTTAGAGTGGTGTATTATTTGAGGTTAGGAAATATCTACCGACGAGCGGAGTATTTAAAGGCTGACAATATGAGTTTCATGCACGATATAAAATCTATGTGTCCTGAGGATGTAACAGTAAAGTTGCGAAACTTCGACAATTTAAAAATTATTTATTGGATCCTAACCCCAAATAATACACCACTCTAACATATCAACAAGAGGATCGAAACCCATTTAGAAACCTAATATCTGGGAAATATGTGTAGACCAACGGAATAGGTAAAGACTGATAATATGGGTTTTAATTTAAGATGGCGAAACGAAATGGCGGACAAATAATTTTTTTAAAAAATCAACGTAAAAAAATCTTGTTCAATCGACTTTAAATTTGGCATCAGGTAGAAAGAAAATGGTAAAATATTGGTAGGAATCCAATATGGAGCCCAATAAAAATGAAAAGGCAGTATATGTAACCATATATACTGTGACTATGTACTGAACTAAACCGGGTGAGACTTCACTATTTCTAACAAATGGAAAAAAATCATATTGAGGGAAGTTCCGGGTAAAGGAAACTACCGATTTTTTTTGGTCACGGTCATGCCACTAAAACTTATCAAATGAAAAAAAAATGTAATTGTTATTGTTATAGTTGCGAAACGTTTTAAGACCCATTATGAATTTAAAAAGGTGTGGGGTGAAACTAAACAAGTTTTTTAGGATATCCTGATAGACGTCGGCAAAGAGATGGCAATAACTGATTTCAGTTAATCAATGTCAGGATTGCTAAATAATCACTCCAAACTAAGAAAAAAACTCCACAATATGTAGCTTCCGTTTCTAGCGGTTGCGATAAAAATTAAATAGTATCACATTTACTGTCAGTGTCTTGCTGTCTGATTAATGACAATTCTATGAGAGCGCTGACCCACCATACCGATTAATGAAAGTTCGTCTTTGCCATATAAATAACAAGCAATGTTCCCAGAAAAAATGAACAAGGGACCCAATGGGTCTTGGCTGTAATGATCCCCCCCTCCTATCTTACAGAATACAGGACATTTAATTCCAAAAGCTGAAAAATCTGGGGAAGTAATAAAAGCGTTATTGAAGCAGTTCAGGATTTTTTTTTGGTCAAGAGTTTTTTAATGGTCTTTATGTTAAAATCTAGATCATAATATCTAGAACAAGCTTGTTTAAATGGGAGATGATTATTTAATTTGCAGGTATTGTAAGACCTTCACATTTGGTCGAGGAAATTGCCTCTACCGATAGTTGAACAACAAAATGAACTGAAAAAATCAAATCAATTTGTTGACCAATATCATGATCCAAATATGTTCTTAGAAGGTTCTTTATTAAACATCATAAATACCAAAATGCCAAGAACGCCTAGCGATACTTCCAAAACAGAATCATAGGCAAATACCATACTTTTGAATACGATAATCTGATATTAATTTTTTTTTAGGTTCACAACCATAAAAACGCTCTGCTGCACAAATTTGAACCACCATTGTTTGTTTGATTGGTTATAGAATATTAACAAAAATTTGTCGTCAGGAGCCCGAACATAATCAAAATGAACAGTCGACTATTTATTTCTGTCCACTGGGTATAGGTAAGTTGTTTTTATGAATTCCACATTAAATAACATTTAAAAATATATATATAAACTAAATATATAAAGCTTTTACGTGGGTATTGAATTGATTGTAAATTTTACATAAATTATTTTTTTATGTTTTTCGGGTATCGAGTGAAAATAACAACGGAACATTCAATAATATAGACAGTAACAACGATAGGATTTCTTTACAGTGCGGTCTAATTATTTTACTACTGGGAGTAATTATTTCATTTGAACTTCTGCAAAACTTTATAAAAATAAGTGTAAAAAAAAACTGAAAATTTCCATCCATCAGAATGTAAGAGCTGAACCTTATGGTAGGACTCCATTGTTCGTCGGCTTGGCATCATTGTCTCGGCAATGCTAAAACATCAATATGGGAAGTAATGCATAATCAAAGTGTGCTAAAAGCAAAAGTTCCAAACTGAATTTTAATTATTTCGTTTATTTTTAACGGAAAAAAATATCACAGAACATTTTTTTTATCCATGGGCAGACCACGAAGCCTAAGTATAGGTTTGCTTCGAGTGTGAATGAGAAGTTTGTTGACGCGGGTTTTAAAGACTTCTAGATTAGGGGGAAAAGGAGAAGACGTTTGCTGATAAATCGGAACAAACCGAATATAGAAGCAAACAAAAGGGGAGGTTTTAGGTTTTTGAAGTTTAACGCTGAAGGAACACATGCTGCTCGATGCTCGTGTCTTCCTAACACACGACACGGCGAGGCATAATTTATGATAATTTGTCAGAGCAGAATCCATATGGCTGTAAATTGTATGAGTAGGTTAGAATAAGCTTCTCCATATTTGATGGAGTTATATAGCTGCCAGACGACTCAAAGGAGGCCTCCCCAAATGCAATGATAAGACTCATATTGAGGAGTTAGAGATACTTGGGGAAGTGTAATTATAGATGTGAGCCACAATAGCCCGAAGAGTCATAGTGATATGATCGACTCACTTTTAACCTAACCTAACCTAAGGAGTAGGTAGCTGCTTCATACATATGGGGATAGTATTTACGGCTGGAACTAATCTGTCTGTGTAAAAGATAGCAGGAAAAATTTTCTTCGGGCTCGAAAAAAAAACGGAAACCAATTCCTTAACGCCAGCTATGGCAAGTAATCATCTTGTTGAAATGCGATACCAATTACAACCAATTTGTAGCTTCAAGGATTGGTTTATTTATTCTAATGATATGGGAAAGAAGTTTTGATTAGTGGTTTTGGCGAACGACCATTTTTAAATTCAGAAATAAAGCTGTTGTAATGATTTCGTGCCTAATTTCAAGTTTGCAGATTTTCAGGAGTAAGAAAAATTTTTATAAATACAGATTCTCTAGCCTGGCATTGTCGCAAAATTTGAACAAATTAAGGTTAGTTACTGGGACGTTTCGAATCTTAATGGCATGTGGTTAAAGGTTTGAGTGTCTAGTTGGATTGATTATATAGGAGATTCCTAAGATTTGTAATTTTGGAAGGATCTGCAGAAGAGAAACAAACACGTTTCCAGGGAAAGGAGGATTAGAAATCACGTAACCCATTTCAAATAGCGGAATTGGAGTTCTAAATAGACGAGATGTTATAGGTTCTCTAGCTTTCGGAGACCATAATCAGACTCTCATCAAAATAACCTGCTGAAAGGGAATACTGATAAGGCTCTGGATGGGTGTGATAACGAAAAGATCCAGAGTAGTTTGGCTGTGTGCGATGATGCGTGACAGTATAGAAAAGATACTTTTAGACATTAAAAACAAAAAACAAATCATGCGAGAATTATTTTAAAAAGTATTACTATCAATATTAAAATAACTAAATAACACGCTGTCGATTTTCTCGGATGTTAATTCTAATTGACAACAGCTAGGCATGTTGAGAAAAAATGTTAACCGCCCTGTCCAATGCAACCCTCTTTGATTAAGTGAGCAAGGGAGTTTTGTCTAAATCCCAACACTGAGACAGAAAAGATCTTTGCTTACTTCAGCATTCTTTCGACTCTTTATATACGCATCGTCTAAATAACAGGAGAGAACTACAGGGAAATACAAATTGATTGCGCAGAGGTTATTATAATATATTGCATTAAATTTCCAATAAACTAACTTTCAATTGAGCTGTTATTTAAATTTTTTCTAAATATTTAATTCTTAATTATTTTATACTCCACCAAAGCCGGTTTACGTTGATGTAGCCAGTTATGACATTAATACTTGCATGTACATATATTTACCTCAGCTGGTGTTTTAAGTATATCCACTGATATAAGTTGTAAAAATCACTAAAGCGAATCAGTAGCATGCGACTTTCGGTTAGTAAAGTGAGCTAAGTTAAAATAATAGTTTCAATAGCTGTCAGGTGTATGCATAATATATTAATTTGGACCCATTAATTATTTAAGCAAAATTCTGGTTAACTTTTTTAAGGGTGCGAGTTTTTAATGATGCAGACAGGTCGCTTTGGAGACATGCGTCGTTGATCACCGTTAACTTGTTCAGTTTGCGTCTTAGAAAATATGTCGGGACTACAAAACATTTACCCCCGTATTCACTAAAACGCTTTAAATTTAGACCAGGCCTAACTTGGCAATTATAGGTTCAAAATGACATAAGCAACAATTGAACAAATAATTTTTCTAAATGTCACAATTTCAAAATGACAGTGACACAAGCAAAAAACACAACTGTGGAATTAACAGTTTTAGTTACCATGACAATTAGATCTGGTCTAACTCTTAATGAATATGGGAGTTAAAATCGAAAAGAATGTTCGAGAGGCCAGAAAAAAAAATAAACGTCCCAGTAAAATCCCTTTCGGAGATTTCATGAAAATTTCAATTTTTATCCGATATTTTTTGGTAGAAAATAAAGGAACCCCCAAAACTAATAGAAGGCTTTCTGTTCATAATACAGGGACAATTTAAAAAAAATCGGTAAATTTTCTTTGCCCAGAACTTCCCTCGTTATGAATATGCCCTTTTATTAGGATATGTGAAGATATACATATACTGTCTTTTCAAACATTTTTATTTGGCCCCATTTTGTTACACCATATTAGACTTGTACCAATCTTTTAAGTTTCTACCTATACCAGACTTGACTTTTGAGCATAATTTGAAATTAATTGAATAAACCGTGTTTTACACGATTTTTTAAAAATTCGTTAGAGCGCCATTTTGGTCCGTCATGTTTTATTCCACCAGTTTATCCCTAAATTAAAGTCAACTGAATAAGAAGTTTTTTACGTTCATCTTTTAAACAATTTATTTGGCTGCTATTTTATTCCCCCATCTTGAATTCGTACCACAGTTTTTAGTGTGTATCTCTACATCTCACTTAATTGTTGCACAAAATTTGAAATCAATATAGTATTATGACCTCTAATTTTCGACCACATTTTCCTACAAAATTTAAAGTCAATTGAATAAGATTTTATTACCTTAATTTTTTCATCTTGAAGTCGTACCGCAGCATTACCAGTTTGTCTTTATCTCTACATCACACTTAATGCTTGCACAAAATTTGAAATAGCTTTTTCAGGCTGATTTTTTAAATACTTTATTAGGCCGCCATTTTGTTTTGCCAATCATTTGATATAAATCGAAGATTATTACAAGTTCGTTCCTTTGTAACACTTAATTTTTGTGCGAAATTTGAGGTAAATTGGATTCTTATTTTCTTATCGTTTCATTAGACCGCCATCTTGGATTCGTACCCAAATTTTACCAGTTGATTCCCACATAATATTTGATTATTGTACAAAATTTGAGGGAAATTGGACAATTAGTTTTTAGTAACAAATTACCATGTCATCCCCATAACATCCTTAGTTTTTGACCAAAATTTGAAGTCAATCGCGTAACTAAATTTTTAGCTATACCGCGAACAGACAGACAGACCCATGGAATTGAGGAAACATGTTTTTCGGCATCTAGGGACCCTAAACCGTAAAAATCAGAAAAAATTTCAGAGGGTGATTTTTTCACAATACTTCCCTTTTACGAGGGAAGTTAAAATCAGTTTATAAAAGCAATGTAAATCCTTTTAACGTATTTATAACTAGATTTTATATAGAATTTAATTTAAAATCGCGAATAAAAGCTAATAAGATTCGTAAAAAATCCTGATTTTTATATATTTCTGGTTCGATCTCGTCGAATTTCGTAAGTTATTAGCAAATTAAAAAAAAACACTCCAGAATAAAATAAATTAAATGAGTTATCGGTCTGTCAAACCGTTTTTTAAAAAACAGGGCCGCATAAGCCCAGAATCTTCCACCAAATTCGCAACTTGCCTTTTGGTAAAGAAAATCGTATCTTTGAAACCGTTTTAGCCTCCGATTTGAAATTGTTAGGAGTTAGACCAGAAACACTAAGTCGATAGACCTCACATCAGAACATCCCTCCGAAAAGTTTTGTAGGCGTAACGTGATTCGTTCGGCAGTTTTCGAAAATAAATTTTTCTTCGTCTCACAGAGTGCTACTCGGAATCCTGGCCGTCAATCGTTTTCCTTCGTCGTATACCCCCGGGTGTCTTTTAAAAACTTACCAAAACTCACGGTGTTAATAATAACACTAGTTTACAGCCATTTTGCGACTGTGTAAAAGGCATTCTATTGTTAATGTTTGATTGATAAATGCGAAATTGATGGTATTAATCACATTGTTTTAAAAAGTAATATTTGTTGGAATTAAAAACAAAAAATTAAATTCGGGCTCCAGCAAATTGGGAGAAAGATTTATAAATGTGTGATGATAAGGCAGCAGCCGATAATCTGTCAGAAAAGGACGGTTCTTATTTTTCCGAAAGTGAAGAAAAAGCACCCCCATTTAATCGAACAAGCTGAATTAAATGATCTAGTTCGGGACCTGCACTTGTCCAAAGAGCATGCTGAACTATTAGGTTCCAGATTACAACAATGGAATTTACTAGCCACTGGAACCAAATTTACAATATTTAGGAACCGTAACTAGGACCTATCCTAGTTTTTTACTATGCAGAATAAAATGTGTGTTTGTGTTAATACAATGTTATGTTATGGAGAATTTGGGCTTTGCATATAACCCGGACGAATGGCGCTTATTTATAGATTATTCCAAAATAAAAAAAGTTTAAAAGCAGTTCTGCTTCAAAATGGCAACAAAAAACCCTTCCTCTTGCGCATGCAGTTGACATGAAGGAAACATACGAAAGTATGTCACTTATTCTAAATGCAATAAGCTGTGTTACGTATAAGTGGCAGATATGTGGTAACCTAAAAGTCATAGAACTGTTACTAGGGCTTCAGTTTTCATTGTCTTTGAGACAGTAGAGAAACAGAGAGCCATTACCAAATAAAAGAATAGCTTCAGAAAGATCAATTTATTTCAGGCCAGGCTAACGTATAAGTAAAGAAAACACCTCTTGTTAATCCTAAAAAAGTTCTGTTACCTCCACTACACATTAAACTGGGATTAATGAAAAATTTCATAAATGCATTAGATAAAGAAGGAGATGCGTTTAAATACCTTAAACATTTTTTTATAATCTAAGTGATGTTTAAGGAAGAAATATTTGTTGAATCACAAATTAGAAAAATACTAAGGGATGAAAAGTTTGATCAACATTAAAGTGATGTTGAATTGTGGAGGTCTTTTAAAAGATTTGTTTCGGAGTTTTTAGAAAACAAAAAAAAATAAAACTACGAAAAACTTGTAGAAGAACTATTTGAAAACTACTGCAAAATGGGTTGTGGCATGTCTCTTAAACTACACTTCTTGCATTCCTATTTAAATTTGTTTTCCCGAAAATTTGCGTGCGGTTAGTAACTAGTAAGGGCAAAGGTTCCAAGAAATATTAACAATGTAGAAACGCTACCAAGGAAGATGGGATTCAGCAATCATAGGGGATTATTGTTTGGAATATAAATGTCGTCAGCGTTTGCAAAAAAGTTATTTATCTACAAAAGTCTTACCATAAATGTATTTTTGCAAATAAAACCCGCATATCTTGACTGTTTTCTTGGTGTGAACTTATTTATAAAAATATTAATATCAAATTTGTAATCAGGATGTTTAAAACTCCCCCTTACAGTCATTATAATATCAAACAATTTATTTTTTCGTATTTGTTGACTAGTGTAATAGACCGATTCCGGTCTATTGTAAAAATAAGGTTAATGTAACATTTGTTCATTCTGTAGGTATTATATAAAGATTTTCTGTCAAACAACAGATTATCAAAATATTACCAACATAGATATAGTTCGTATTATTATTTAGTGCCTCCCTCAAATACAAAAGAGCTATGGGTAAAAATTATACGGACCTATTATGGATGTTATCGGTGAAGTGTTTAAGCTCCCAAAGCGATATTTGGCGCCCTATACGACGACGGTTTCAAAGTATGATAAATTTTCTTATAAGAACGCACTTTTGTCAGCAAGAATTTGCTTTTATGCATAATTCTCGATTAGAGATCAGAGAGTATTATATCGGGCTCAATTATTGAAATCGATAAAAGGTTTCTGGAATATTGAGAAAACTCCAGGCTCATTATCCTTTTTTCAGTCATGAATAGGCCAATAAACAATCAGCTTAATCCACAATTTTACAACATTTTATGATTTAATATTATTTAAAAAATCTACATGCAATTTTCGAGTCATCGAGTCGAGGAATTACAATATGTATATATATATATATATATATATATATATATATATATATATATATATATATATATATATACATATATATTTATATATATATATATATACATATATAAATATATATTTATATATATATATATATATATATATATATATATATATATATATATATATATATATATATATATATATATATATATATATATATATATATATACATATATAAATATATCATTATATATATATATATATATATATATATATATATATGCATATATATTTATATATATATATATATATATATATACATATATATTTATATATATATATATATATATATATATATATATATATATATATATATATATATATATATATATATATATATATATATATATATATATATATATATATATATATATATATATATATATATATATATATAATATATATATATATATATATATATATATATATATATATATATATATATATATATATATATATATATATATATATATATATATATATATATATATATATATATATATATATATATATATATATATATATATATATATATATATATATATATATATATATATATATATATATATATATATATATATATACATATATATATATATATATATATATATATATATATATATATATATATATATATATATATATATATATATATATATATATATATATATATATATATATATATATATATATATATATATATATATATATATATATATATATATATATATATATATATATATATATATATATATATATATATATATATATATATATATATATATATATATATATATATATATATATATATATATATATATATATATATATATATATATATATATATATATATACAGGGTGCCTCCGATTAAGTCGGCACCATTGCTAACTTCCTTATTATTGGAGATATGAGGTCGGTTAAATTAGCAAACTAGTAGCATTTTTTCTGCTGATTAAGATAGTGAAATCAGAAAAACAATTGAACATCGCGTCTTCGAGTTATTCCAAAAAATGTATATTTTTTCAATGCAACACCCTGTATATTTTTCGACATAACGTTAGCAAATCGTCCTAAGAATAAAAAAGTTCATATGCACTAATCGCCTAAACCTAATAACAACAAAGTTATAACGATATTTTTACTCACAGTCAAGTTGGCCATGAAATTCCAAATAAAAACAATATTACTTAATTGGTTAGATATAACTGTCACAGTAAATGAGCAAACACATCACCATCTTGTTCTATGCATTTTCGGACACATTTTAGCACATGCCTCGTCGCCTTTAAAATTGTCCTTCCATCAATACACGCCATTATTCTCCTTATTTCAATTTTCAGTTCTTCCAAATTTGCATATTTCTTCTTATAAACTTCATTTTTCACGTAACCCCAAAAATAGAAATCAAGAGGAGTTATGTCTGGGGATCTAGGTGGCCAGCGAACTGGACCATTTGTGGCAATCCATTTGTCTCCAAATAATCTCTGCAACATCATTCTTACATCACCAAACTGATGAGGTGGGGCCCCATCTTGCTGGAAGTAAATTAGTTGTCGTGTAGCCAAATTAACGCCGTCCAAATATTCTTCTAACGCCCCAGAAATTATCAGGTCAACATATCTCCTTCCTGTCAAAGTACCCTCATAAAATACAGGTCCAAGTATTTCGCTTCCTCTCATACCACACCAAACATTGACACTAAATTGATGCTGAGGATTTCTGGGATCAGTGAGAAATAAATTTTCTTGCGACCAATAATGGACGTTTTTGCGATTGAACATACCTTTGTTGGAAAAATTGGATTCATCGCTCCAAATAATGTTCTTCAAAATGTCATTATTTCTTTCATAAACATGATGCAACCAATGGCAAAACGCAAGTCTTCTTTCATTATCACCAGGCAACAATGTTTGAATTGGCCGGTACTTATACGGAATAAACTTGTGCTTCTTTAAGATCCGCCATATTGTCACTAAACTAACACCGTAATCTCTTGCTAAATCCCTTGTTGAGTATTCTTTGTGTGCTTCAAAATAGGCTAATATGGTAATTTCAACGTCTTCGCTTATTATAAAAGGTTTTCTCTTCCTTGTCTTTTTAAAAACCTCCTCGTTACTTCTAAATTTTCTATAGAGAACTAAAAAATACCTCCTGTCCGGTAAATTACGAGTAGGGAATCTTCGGCGGTATTCTTGTATTGCCATAGTACTATTTTTCCTACACATAAGGTATGTTTCTAACATATCACATTTTTCAATATGCGTGAACAACATTTTAAAACAAGCTTTAGCAACTAAAACTGTAAATATATTATTTTTCTGCTACAACAAAACGCCCCTCATCTACAAACTGTCATTTATATCGCCAAGCCACCCAATCAATTGTTTTTATTTTTAATTTCATGGCCAACTTGACTGTTAGTAAAATATCGTTATAACTTTGTTATTATTAGGTTTAGGCAGATAGTGCATATGAACTTTTTTATTCTTAGGACGATTTGCTAACGTTATGTCGAAAAATATACAGGGTGTTCCATTGAAAAAAGATACATTTTTTGGAATAACTCGAAGACGCGATGTTCAATTGTTTTTCTGATTTCACTATCTTAATCAGCAGAAAAAATGCTACTAGTTTGCTAATTTAACCGACCTCATATCTCCAATAATAAGGAAGTTAGCAATGGTGCCGACTTAACCGGAGGCACCCTGTATATATATATATATATATATATATATATATATATATATATATATATATATATATAT
Organism: Kuschelorhynchus macadamiae; assembly: GCA_030620095.1. Taxonomy (NCBI): domain Eukaryota; kingdom Metazoa; phylum Arthropoda; class Insecta; order Coleoptera; family Curculionidae; genus Kuschelorhynchus; species Kuschelorhynchus macadamiae. Next base: position 1,230,428 of record JAUTXW010000424.1, read on the forward strand.
ATATATATATATATATATATATATATATATATATATATATATATATATATATATATATATATATATATATATATATATATATATATATATATATATATATATATATATATATATATATATATATATATATATATATATATATATATATATATATATATATATATATATATATATATATATATATATATATATATATATTATATATACATATATATATATATATATATATATATATATATATATATATATATTATATATATATATATATATATATATATATATAAATATATATTTATATATATATATATATATATATATATATATATATATATATATATATATAGGAATAACTTGTTTTTCTTGGACCTTCCTTTATATATAAATTAAGCCAAACAACAAAAACAAGGACACAAAAACAACTTTTCAGCAAAGTCAAACAAACTAAACTATTTATTAAAAAGAACAAAAACTTAAGAATTTTGAGACCTGACAAATCAAACAAAACTGTTGTATTATGTATGTATGTATTCTGCCGAATATGACAAAAAAATGACTGACCTATTACATGACACAAACACTTACAAGGAATTAAAGAACGACCCGACTAACATTTTTCAAAGAAATAATAACGACCTAGTAGCCCGGTGGGAAAACAAAATGTATATATCACCAAATACCGCCAAGAGCCTGAAAATCCTAAATGCTCTACCTCCAAAAATGTATGGCATACCAAAAATTCACAAACAAAATATTCCATTAAGACCAATTGTTTCTTGCATCCAGTCACCCTTTGAGAATCTGTCAAAATTTCTAAAAAATATTTTACAAAACATCATTAACAAAAATAAATATTACATAAAAGACTCGGTAGATCTAAAAAATAAAATTAAGGATATACGAATACCTGACAACCATATATTAATATCCTTGGATGTTATATCGTTATATACCAATATCCCTACTAACTTAGCAAAAGAAATTATAACTAAAAATTGGAATCTGATAAAACAATACACAGATATTCCACTTGATGAATTTCTAAATGCTGTTGAGCTCACACTCAACTCTACATATTTCGTGTATAATGACAAATTCTACAAACAGGTTGATGGTTGTGCTATGGGGGCATCTATTTCCAGTGTGGTTGCCCAATTAGTAATGGAGGACTTGGAAGAAACAACAATAAAAAAATCTGATTCTGACGTTCATTTTTTCTATAGATACGTTGACGATTGCTTAGCTGCAGTCGCTAAAAATAAATGTCAAGATATTTTAAAAAGCTTTAATAGTTATCTCCCCGAACTACAATTTACCATAGAAGAAGAAATAGATCACAAAATTAATTTCTTAGACCTCACATTACACCACATAGAAAACACCATTAAAACCGAATGGGACACTAAAGACACTTGGTCCTCTCGATATTTACATTTTGACTCCCAGCACCCTCTGTGCCAAAAAAAAATCAGTCGTCATAGATCTTGCAGACAGAGCTATAAAACTATCGGATCCTGAATACAGGGAAAAATCCATTAAAAAAGCAAAACAAGCCTTAGAGATAAACAACTATCCTCAAAAAATTATTAACAGCATTTTTAAAAAAAGGATCCATAAATTTTACAACAATAACCATCCCTCTAACAAAAACATGAGACCTAATAAAAATAACACCAACTACATATCGTTACCATATATACCAAAAATATCGGAAAGTTTACAACATGTATTTAAAAAACAAGACATTACAGTCAGCCATAAGGGTCATAACCTCCTAAAGAACAACTTCAGTAAACTAAAATCAAAAACTGCAAAAGAAAAAAGAACACATATAGTATATGAGACCCCTTGTAAGGATTGCAATGGTGTATACATTGGACAGACCAGTCAGTACTTAAAAAATAGAATACAAGGACACAAATATGACAAAAAGAACACGACGGCATTAACAAGACATACTAGTGCAAGCAAACATTCTTTCGATTTTGACAATGTTAAAATTTTAAAATCCGAGCACCATCAAAAAAGAAGAGAATTCCACGAAATGATAGAGATACAAAAAAATAAAGACTCTATAAATGCAAAAACCGATACAAAACAACTCAGTAAAATATATCATAATCTTATTAAGTAATACATAAATTAAAATCATAAATTAAGAAACTGAGTTGAACCCCTTAATAGATATAAATTTCTCTCTTTCAGAACATGGTAAAATAAGTCAGTAGTCGTTTTCGTTGTTTTCGTGTTTGTTAGTTTATATATGTACAAACTTAGTGTAGAATTTTTAAAAATGTTGTATTGTCTTATATTGACATAATAGAGACTCTATTCGGACGCGAGAAAGAAAGCTTCGAAAATGCCAAATGTGATTTTGGCGAAACGTCAGCAAAACTGTTCTTTTCAGAACGACAGTAGTGAACGGATGTACACCCGGAATGAAAACACATTGTATTTTTCCATCCGTGAAGGAGTAAAAATCAACATATATATATATATATATATATATATATATATATATACATATATATATATATATATATATATATATATATATATATATATATATATATATATATATATATATATATATATATATATATATATATATATATATATATATATATATATATGTATCATATCATTTAATACTCCCAACGAAAGCCAGGAGTCACAATGTAATTCAATGCCGGTCGTGGTATTAGCCAGCGGAGTAGTTGTTTTTGTGATTCAATTTTGTGCCTTTGCCCTACACGGGGCTCACTAGTCTATGGCGGCCTGATGAGCTCTAATAAGAGCGAAATCGCGATCGTCGTTTGACTAAAATGGATCATTGTGTCTGCTGTGATGCAGAACATGTTCCAAACAAGGATCATTTTCTTGTTATGACGTTGGTGTAAGTGGAATGAAAACATACTATCATTTAATACTCCCAACGAAAGCCAGGAGTCACAATGTAATTCAATGCCGGTCGTGGTATTAGCCAGCGGAGTAGTTGTTTTTGTTATTCAATTTTATACAATATATATATATATATATATATATATATATATATATATATATATATATATATATATATATATATATATATATATATATATATATATATATATATATATATATATATATATATATATATATATATATATATATATATATATATATATATATATATATATACACATATACATATACACATACATATACATATATTATATATATATATATATATATATATATATATTATAATTCCTTCTTTGCTAAAATTATTTTCAACAAGTTTTTTTAGATAAAAGATATATTTATACATGCTTTTAGAAAGAAAAATATGAAGGCTTGATGTTATTAAAAGATGTTTTGAGAAATAGCTATAATGAAAAATATCCGGTTTAAATACATCAAAACTAATTATAAAGGACACTCCATTAAGTCACAACAAAACAATTTTACAATTTTTAAATTGAACACTGTACCATATATCCACCAAATGGATTCTTTCGCTGATTATAAATATACTAGGTTAATGACTTTACCTTCAAAGATACCCTACTATGACAGGCATTGTATTTGAATTGACTCCACTATGTAGTAGACTTCTTTCCATATCTTTCTAACACACTGCCTCTTATGACATGATTTTTCTTGTTTCCTAGAGTGTCTTTGAAGAAAAAGGTTTCACACTTATTATATTTAAAATTGTCAAGAACCGAGATTTTATGGACACGGGATTCCATTTAAATAGATTCTTGGGAAATCTAAAACTTTGTATTTAACGTTTTTTGTGAGCTCTTTCGAATGTTTCATACCAGCGACTCTGCAGTTATTTGATTGTAACTGTTTAGGGATACGGCGTTTCTTAATAATTTAAATACGAGAGACGATTTTTAGAAAAGTACTTTTATTATTGAAAGTAAAACATATTTTAATCAATCTGTATAATACGCATACTATTATAACTAAATGGCTCTATGCATATACAAATTGTGTTATCTATGTATGGTGAAATTCGTTATGTTACATTTTACCATTTTTATGCCCCTCGTCAGAGGAAAGTATTGTTATCGTAAAAACACCTTCCGAGATTTTTTCAGTTCATATCTATATTACACTTAATTCTAGCACAAAGTTTGAAATCAATCTAATAAGTAGTTTGTTAAGGCTGAATTTTTAAATATTTTATTTAGCCGCCATTTTGTTTCGCCATCTTAGATTCGTATCAAAATTTTACCAGTTTATTCCCAGGTAATACTTGATTTTTGTGCAAAATTTGAGAAAAATTAGATAAGCAGTTTTTTTAGTTTTTTTAATATTTCAATGCCTTTCACGTCTATTGTGAACTTTACAATTGCAATTATATTGTCTTCAAAATTCCTAAAAATGCATAAAGAAATCAAGATAATAAAACACCGAATTAAAAATTGTCTACGCCACTGCCCCAATTACTGCTTACTCACATTTAGAATAAGAGCTTCAATATTTTTTTATTTTATTTAGATTGACATTTTATACTAATTATGGTAGTAGCGTATTTTTAATTTTCTTTTTCGTATTTTTGTGTAGGTATGTGCCTGTCCGGCGTGAAAGTCTCTAGCGCGGAAAAATGAAATAAAAGGTTGTATTTTAGTTTATTTTCGTCAACTGCTCTGAAAAATAATACAGCATGATATAAGGAAACAGCAACATTTTTAGGTTTCCTTAATATTCACAAACAAACACGATAAAATAACAATGGGCTGTTGATTTTCATTGTTTGAAGGATTATATGTACGTTTAATAATAAATAAATAACACACGTATATGCTTAGCAGATTTATCGCATTTTGTATATTTTAACTACAATTACCGATAAATAAAATTTTATATTATTTTTGAAATCATCGTGTCGTAATGTGGTTTACGTAACAATTTCTGTGTTCTATTGTTTTACGGACTAACAAGTTGAGTTTCTATATTAAAACATTACTTTATTTTAAAATCTAATCATGCATTAATAGTCCAGTATTATAGAGGATCAAACTAAAAGGAAACTAGGAAGCAGTCCTTAACTGTAACTCTTTAAGAATAATTTTGAACTAGCTAAAGTTTACCCAGTATATGTATTAGTAATCAGCCTGGAAAAACTATCTATTAGATTAATTTCAAATTTTGTGCGCAAGCATTAATTGTTATATAGAGATAAACTAGTAAAACTGTATTACAGATTCAAAATGGCAGCCAAATAATTAAAAAAAAATCAACGTAAAAAACCTTCTTATTCAAATGAATGAAATTTTGCATCAAAAATTAAATGTGATAAAGGGATAAATTGGTACGAATTCAGCATGACGTAGCAAAATGGTCGTCTTAAAAAAATCAGAGTAAAAACTTCTTATTAAATTTATTTTAAATTATGCCCAAAAAACAAGTGTGGCATAAAAATGTAGCGTATACTATTTTTTTGCTTGGTTTTTGAATCTTCGGACCTGCGTACGATACCTCTTAGGACAAAAACGATTTGGAAGTCAAATTTTTGTTACAAGACATAATATACTTTAATTTTTTTTGTCCTGGTCAAGAAATTGCTTAAAATTGAGTTTGGAAAATAAAGGTAAGCTTTGCAAAACGCGACGTCAGGAACAAACATTATGCCAACACGAACTTTTGAAACCGATATCGGTCCAGAAATTGGCAATTATTTCCTCAAAGGCTTTAGGGGCGGTAAAAATGGATATAAATCAAGTAGAATAAATTTTGTAAAGTTCTGACATATTTCATGCCGAAATTTGTTAACCAAATAAAGGAAATAATATAAATAATAAATCGGCAATTATAGTAAAAATAATAAGTCGGTTAATGGTATCAAACGTGGCATTCGAGTAGATGCTTTCTTCAGTATACGGAGGATGCAGAATTAATTTAATTTTTATTTTTTACTTTATGCATGGCACCTATATTGCTTATTTTAGCACGTTTCGTGGTTTCTTTTCCGGTTCTAAGCACTCGGGTTGTTTGTTTTTTAATAATTTATACTTAAATTACTTAAAATCGAATCGAATCAAAAAAAATAACTCGCAAGTTCTTAATACAAACTAACTTTTTGTTTGTATTAAGAACTGGAAAGAATTTAGTGTTTATTTGCTATGATTTTTCAATCACCTTATGGAAAATAAAGGCATCCAGACCGCGTGAGCTATTAGCCCTTGAGAAAGAGGTGTTTAACCACGAATCGTTGAGACAGAAAATCTCATAGTGGTTTTGCCCGCCCTCTTCCCACTACAATCCTCTGCATTGTAAAAACTAATTATCACATATTGTAGCCACCAGTGGCGTGTATGCAATATAGTCAAAACATATTTGCCTACCTTTTGAAAATGGTGAGGTAATCTATTTTTCTTTTGTCAGAATTATTTTAAATTATTATGGCCTTTTTTCCATAAATTTAATATAAAAACCACCATCTATTATCAAAAATCAAAAAAGCAACGTGTCGAACCACCTAAAATTATTCCGCTACAAAAGCATCCCATAAGAGCCAATAGGCAAGCAAAATTCGATCACCATTACAAACCTTACGGGGACCAAAAAAGCAGTTCTTTTATACGAATGCGACAGAGATTAAAAGAATTGTAGGCATAGAACAAAAGAAATGCACGAGCCGATATATGTAGTAATATTGATTATAATCGGCACGCTGCCGAGTCACAATATTGGTTATTATAGCAATAACTGATTAGTTAGGTCTTTCCATCTCGTCCTGTTATTTACTCGAATAAATAAATTATAAAAATGTCCGGAAAAACTTTTCGTCCTAATATTCTAAACTTAGTCTATACGAAATGATTAAATTTTATGAAGAAAATGTGTCATGTATTTCCTTAGTTATTAAAGTTAGCAAATTTAATAACAACAAAATTACAGTCAGTAGTGTCTTTGTCGAACGATCGTTTTCTTGTTTAACAATAAGTCGCACTTCTTTACGAAATACATGTTTTTTGACTAGTAGTGTTACATGACAAAAAAAATAGCCGCATTATTAAACTGATTTTTTTACAAAGAACTACTGCATTTTTTGGGACAAAAATGTCTTTTGAGAGCGGTTTTGATTCAATATAAATTAAATTTAAACTGTTTATGGTAATTTTAAGAACATAGTAATTTAATATTGCCTACCCTGTTTCAAAAGCTGATAGCCACGGATTTCCCCTTTCAAATTAATTTTTTAAACATCAAAAATAATTTTTTTGTTTGAATATGGAACTTACAAACGATACCAATTCGCGAATTCAATATATAACACTTTAAGAAATACTTATCTTACACAAAAAGGCATTTTTTCCTATCTGGAACTAAATTAAATACAATTATTTATATACAAATTAGCTATGACGTTACACCGTGCTATGGCCCTTCTTTATTTAATGGTGTATTCGTGTTGTTTTCATTGGATGCATCCTACCGCGTACTGTCATTCTTAAACAATAATATGTTTAAGACATATTTCTGTACATATAAAGTGTTTTACGTACCTAGGGGCTTACTCGATTTTATTATGTTAATAATAAACTAGTTGCCTATTAAATACAAGCAAAATATTACAAATTTTAATTCATAAACTAGAAGAGAGAAAATTTAAACATGTTATGATAATAATATCAATTTGTTAAAGAAACAAAAAAAACATTTGCATCTTGTGAGGTTCTATCCCCTACTACTTTGTAGGTCTAGCAATAAAACGAAGCATTAGACCGTCCGACCACTACAGTTGTCAACAATTTATGCAGTTCGATATATATATATATATATATATATATATATATATATATATTATAACTCGTAGTAATAGAAGACATTAAACCCCCTATTCACTAAAAAGGTTTAAGAGTTAGACCAGGTGTAGTTGCCATGGTACTTAAAACTCTTAGTTCGTCAATTATGTTTTGCTTATGTCACTGTCACTTTATAATTCCGACATTTAGAAAAATTATTTGTTTAATTGTTAAAAATGGCATCTTAAACCTATAACTGTCAAGCTAGACGTGGTCTAAATTTAAACCTCTTTATGAATACGGGTGTAAGTTTTTTTGGTTCGTATCTTCCGCAGAACTAATAGTTTCGTTACATTTTTGAACTCTTTATACAGTTAAATTTAATTTTTTAATCATCAGCAATACAAAAAAGCAATAAGCAAAAAAATAAAATCAATAACCACACACATTTTTATGATTAATTTTAGAAGGTGTGGCTTTTTTATGTTATTTATCATCAAACATTTGGCTACTGTTAATATTATCTTCCACTAATTTCTTATTAGCCTATGTTAATACATTTTCAGTATAGGATAAACACTCAAAACTCTATACCGCTTATAAAAAATTTATGTATGGCACATTTTCTAACAAAATTCGTATGAAAATATGCATTTATTTTGCTCTAAATCGTGGCTACGCATTAAAAACCTCCAAATTTTATGTATACAAATGTTTTACTCCGTGTTGTTAAGTTATACATTAAAATAGTTTTTAAACCTAAATTACCTTAGTATATTAAAAATAGCGTTATGGGAATGCAAAGGCTGCCTAATGTCTAAAATAGGGGGGAACATAGGGAACGACTTCGAAAAAAACTTCAATGTGAATCAATCATACAAGGTGTTGATACTCCAACTGCTCTACAAAAGCTTATCTCGACTAGCATTTGATAGAAACGAAAACAGGCATTTACCATATATAGGATATGATGGCCAATTATCTTAAAGTAGGTCTTTCTAAATTGAGAAGACCATCCTGTCCCAAAATCTGGTTAAGTACACAGAAGCATCCAAATTTGTCTAGCCAATCTCGAAAATACCCAAGAAGTTATTTTCAAACCACCCTAAAGGTTACTCAAATTTAATTAAGTAAATGTTTATTTATTCATCTGTGACAGATCAAGTAATTTTTTCCAAAGATAACCCAATATTTGTGAAAAACTCCAATTTTGGTAAAAAACAACGAAAATATTTTTTCAAATTAGATTTTCTTATATTTTGGTAGGTTGTAGAAGCAATAAGTAAATTGAAAAGTTGTAAAGAATAGATTGAGGTTTTTGAGTACATTGAAGAAATATATTAACTTCAGATATTTTCGTAAAAAATTCAATTTTCAAAAAATCATAACTTAAGTTTTTATCTGCCAGGGTCTGTTTTTCGCCAGGTCCTAGGAATATACTTTTGGTAAAAATAAAGTTTTAATTTTTTAAAACAACCTATGATAATTTCAATTTCTTTGCATGTTTTACACTAAAGCATTTCGTATGTTTCTCTCCTAGACATAATTTTATACTTTGCTTTTGCTGAAAAAAAAGTGCTTTAACCGTTAGAGGGCGTCAAAGTTACCGTATTTCTCAACGTTTGATCGAGCCCATTTTAAATAAAATTCGGAAGACTACAAAAAAGAACGTTTTCTGAAAATTCCATTGAAATTGGTTAGTTTTTTCGACAGAATAGAGAAGAAACAGAATGTCGGACAGACAGATAAACAGTACGTCGGAGGGTATTTTTTCGGGCAGCGCCTTATCGTCTATATCACCCAAACAAAAAATAGCACATAAACACTTTTGATCGTTCAAAAGCCTCTAGACCGACCCAAAATTGGGCCAAATTTCAATTATTTATTCCCAGGCCTCGTGATGTAGGTGCGAGATAAAAGAGGATTTTTTTCAAATTCGCTCCTAGGGTGGTGAAAAGAGGTAGAACGTGATTCTACTATTATTTCAATAACTTCATTCGTCGGTGGCTTTCAAAAATAATTATCTAAAAATCGATTCCCGTTTTTTTTTTATTCCATCCTCAGTGGGGATAAGAAATGTTTTTATTCAATTTTTACAATATCTCTTCAACTAAATGAGTTATTTCAATAATTCCTTTGTCAACGGCTTTCAAAAATAATTCTCTAAAAACTTTTTTCTGGAGTTTTTAAAATTCCACCCTTAAGTGGGTAAAATGGGGTAAATTGCGTTTTTTCCTTCTCTACTAAATGAGTTTTTAAAACAGTACTTTCATAAACAGCTTTAAAAAATAATTATCTGAATTTCTGAATTTTTCGAAATTCCATTTGAGGTAAAAAGGATAAAATCTCTTGTTACTTTTTTACAATTTCTTTTCACCTAAATAAATTTTTTAAACAATTCTGCCGTTAATAAATTTTTAAAATCTAGAAACCAATTTCTGAATGTTTTTTGAAATGCCACCCTTAAGGAGGTGAATTTTATTTTTAATTTTTTTACAATATCTCTAACTAAATGAGATTATAAAAACAATTCTTTTGTCAATGGCTTTCAAAAATAATTATCTAAAAATTAGTTTCCGAATTTTTCCAAATTTCACCCTTAAGGAGGTGAAATATGTCTTTACTTTTTTTACAATATCCCTTTAACCAAATGAATTTATAAAACAATTCCTTCTCGCCAATGGCTTTTAAAAATAATTAAAATGTTTCTAGAACTTTAAATTCCATCCTTAAAGGAGTGAAAAAGGGTAAATTGTTTTACTTTTTCAACCATATCTTTCAAATAAATGAGTTTTTAGAGGTAAATACGATTCTTTCATCAACAGGTTTTAAAAATAATAACTAAAAAATTTCTGAATTTCTCAATATTTCGGTGAAGGGGTGAAGACGTGTGATATGTGATTCTACTTTTTTAAAATCTCTTTGAGTAAATAATATTTTAAAATGGTGCAGTTGTCAACATCTTTTGATAGTACTTATTTAATATGGATTTCTAGAGTCTTGTAAATTCCACCCTTAAAGGGTGAAATATGTTTTTCCTTTAATACAATATTTGTCGGTATGTTTGTTTAAAATCGACTTTTATAAGAGATTTAAAGGTTATTTTACAGTGTGGCCTCTTCCAGAATTATCGAAAAGAATAATTTATTTAATTTTTATAAATTAAGTTATTTATATATTATAATTATTAAGTTACTTAAAAAAGCTTGGAATTTTTTGGTGACTTTCAAATCTACGACTTTAACTGAGGAACTTTCAAACCCAAGAATTTAGGTGACTTTTAAAATTCTCTATAGGAATTTTAACTGACTTTGGGGGACTTAGACCTATTGGAGGCTTGTAAGCCGTTTGAAGTATTTTAAGTGACTTTTAAGTTATTTCAAGTACTTTAGCTGAGTTATAGGGACTTATAAGTCATTTTTCTAAAAGACTTTGGCTAGCGTGTATACAGACTTACGGGAGTTATCCGCCCCTCGTCGAATGCTTGTTAATAATGTAACAAAAATCCAAGTTCGTATTAAAAAAGACGCGCTTTCGAATTCCCTCTAAATTTGTAACAAAATTTCTTAAAACTTTCCTTATTTAAGCGTTTTTTATATTCCGAGATTCGCATATATGTATCACGAAATCGGTCCACACTGCATATGCGTTAGACAATAATCCGACGGTACAATGTCGAACTGGGACCCAGAGATCTTCTCTAACCTCCTAGGGGTTAGAAGGGACACCACTTAAACTCTTAAGTTTAATATGGACTGCTATTTTCTCCCACTAATCACAACTGTATGACAATACTCATTTTAAGGACCTCAAGACACAATTTACCAATTTAAAGATTTTTACAAGAAACTTTTGTAGATGTGAACCTTTGTAGAAAATGTGCGATGAAGCAGTCTACATACTGTTTCTTCAATCAGGCGATCCATTCTGGGAGAATACTGGCTCTCTAGTCAACTAAATGGAAGTTACACTCTGTGGGATCCCCCTTTCTTGTAAGAATAATTTGGACAATATCTCGAATAAAGTCTAAGTGAATACAGATCTTCTCATCATATATTATTTGGTTTAATGGTTTAAATATCAATAAAGTTTGTCTTTTCTCCCAAAAATACTACTGCACACATTAAATCAAATTTTAATTGATCGATTAAATGGTACCTAATAATTTTTTAACACGCACAGTTTTTTAACTTAAATCACATTAATAGTATATGGCAGCGTATATGAAATTGACAATTTGAACGAAAACAGGAAATAATGCTTTATCATTATCCATAAGTGATAAATATCCTTAATTTGCAATAAATATTGCAAATGTATGTAGTACATATAGTCCAATATCTCGAGCAGCAGAAAATGTTGTTTTTAAATTGTAGTTCTTTAAAAAAAAAGTGCAAAAATTCTTGTCATTATCTGCCAAAATATTGTAGATGGAGCAATTGTGTTAATATAAAAGATGAAGAAGAGGATATTTTAAACAAAAATGGTCCTTGTGATTTTTTTTCCTAAATATAATATTTTCTTAGATAAATAGATAGGAAACTATAGTTAATTTTCTACCACTGACGTCTCCTTTCAAGAGAAAAATCTGAACATTTTGACCGCGTTGGGGACTAATTTTACAATAACTCCAACAAAAATTATTTTTTGTTGCTTATAGAAATAATTTGAAAGGAATAATTTGTAGCTACAATGAGTGATTATTAGTTTTTACCTATAAACTTTCTGAAATATGGAAAAAAATGTTTGATATTAGTACTTTTAAGGATTTTTCGAATATCCTGTGATCAACCGCAAATAAAAACTTCAGAATTTATAATATCGCTTTACTTTTAGCATCATGAAAATCTTTCCATTCATCGTCTTTGGTGCAGTTGCAAAATTAATTTTTAAACGTAGAGTAGTAACTTTTGGTAGAAATATTACAAATTTGCGTTCTCAATTTTAAGATTTTTAACTTAACAGATGTCAGTAGGAGAAAACTACCTACAGATTCCGATCGATTTACCTCAGAAACTATTTATGAAAAAAAAAATCATCGGGACCATTTTTGTACAGAATATTCTGCCATTTAAATAGACTAATATAGATTTAAAATATAGTTAAATGAAATCGACACCTACCTCAGCTTTGGAATGTGTTACAAGCCTGACCCCTAGTGATTTATGGTACAGGGGAGGAAAATTGGAACTCAGTACCAGAAAGTGTCACGCAACCTACGTTAGAATGAACTAGAATCCTTGGTGGTCTGAAACACAGAAAAACAGTTTTGGATGCCTGGATACAAAAGCATCTTTAGTAATGAAAAATTTGATAATCTTGCAAGATAAGGTTCAGAGACACATAGTGGGCTAGGTGTGCAATGAATGTTCTTTTGACTAATAGATAAGGACTGGTTTATAGAAAATTTAGGGGAGTACAACAAATTCACGGAACAGCTGCCTCAATGAAGTAGTAATCAGCTGAAGCTAACCATAGAACTTCTTACGGAGCACGTGCCTGTAAAGAACGACACGAGAAAAACAAGTGTCTCATGATGATGTCAATTTTAGTTATCACTGCTAGGCTTACAAAAATAGAGCTGAAGAAAATTGCTGTCCACCTAGTTGTAGGTGGCACCCTTTATAGGTCAAATTTTTAATCCAAGTTTTTGTTGCACCCATATTAAAAACTTATTTCGAATTCCTTCTTTAAACTGACCCTATCTAGTCTGAATTTGAAACACTGACTGGACACTTTCCCCTAAGTTAAGTGACACTTACTCTTTGCGGAAGTGTGTATTTATATGTTAACTATTTGAATTTCCTACTCTCTTATCGACCAGAGAACCCACTAGCGGTATTAGACATAACCTCTGCATTTTTCCGAGTTTTGCGGGCTCCAAACACAAAGGCAAGTCCTAGAAATAATATAAAGGAGAGACAAAAATTGGTTTTTATTTACACAATTTCTGTGTGTGTTAAACTGGAAAACTTTTTATTAATAGTGGTTAGTAACTTTATGGAAAAAACTCGTTAGTTCCTTTCATGAAATGGGTGGAAAGAACCAGGAAACATCAAATGTCCGGGCAAAAAATGAAAGTCTGATTTATTTGAGCACCCTGCGTAAAATATGTCCGTATGTAGGTCAGGTGACCGGACAGTAAATGGATTTATAGAATATCGACATATTCAATAGTCAACAAATTTGTTAATCAACGCCGCTTTTACTTTCTGATTGATGGAAGATTACACCTGTTGTAGCTAAACCTTTGCTGAAGGCTCTGTCACTTGTTTAAATGGCATATCTACAAAATTGGGAAAAAAATATTTCACTGAGAGTTAAAAACTCTCAACTACAATATTTTTGCGAGCACCATTTGACATAAATGTCAATTTGACATGTGTACATTATGTAGAGACGTAATAAAAAATATTTTGTAACATTTTACTCGTTATTTTTGACATATTTAACGGAAAAAGCGGAATATATAAAATATATTTGGCCGATTGTATTTAAATATATTTCACTAGTTAATGGCTTTAAAGAGATGCGTTAAAATGTTGGTTTCTTGTGTAGTTGAACAAGATCGTCAGGAATTTAATAGAATTGTAATACTTTATTTTTGATATCTAACAGCAAAAGTAACATAGGCAACTTTTTAAATTGTGATATTACTGCTAGATGAGCTGATTATATTTTGAAAGCTAGTTTTTTTATTTTTTTTCCGGAAAATGAAAAATAGAACATTTCTATTCTGATTAGTTTTTAAATATGAAAATTGGTCAAATTAAGAAAAAAAACCTACATCAAAATTACGCTTTATGTTATTTCAGTAGTAAATTTTGAGAATGTTAATTGAAAACTGTCATTTTTAAAATCCACACTTTTAGTTTTCGATACCCTCGGTTTTACTGTTATTTTCATCAAAAACTGTAAACCATCAAACTTGGTTTGTGAAAGATTGTAAGGTAATTCTAGTGGTCGATCCCCTCAATCCCATTGACAGTCAGAACCATGGATTTTCGTCACCAAATTTCTTGTCCCATTTCACATCCCCCCCCCATGCATAAAAGTTAAATCTGCCGTTAATGATATTAAGTTTAAAAATGATTTAAGAATTAGTTAGACTAGATCTAACTGGCATGGAGGTTAAAATGTTTAGTTCACTAGTTACTTTTTGCTTATGTCACTGTAATTTTATAATTGTGACATTTAGAAAAATTATTTGTTACATTCTTGCAAATGCAATGTTAGGCATCTTTAGTGAATAAGGGTGTTTAATCGAGTTGTGGAAAATAACTACCTAATTCTGACACCCTTAAAGTTGCACAGAAGTTGCAAAATCGGCATCTCGATCTGCATCAACTTATTTTGAATAACATTTTTTTCTCCTTCAAGAGATATGTTTCTTGTGATTTCACATATATATATATATATATATATATATATATATATATATATATATATATATATATATATATATTGATCGATAATTTGGTTTACAACCCTAATTGACTTTCTCGAATAATATGGAAATTATGTATCGAATGATAGAGATGTTTCTTAAATATGAGCTATTTCGTGAAAGAGAAACATAAAAAATGTTTTTATTTTCTACCAAAAGTATTTGTAAATACATGCGTTCGGATTTGAAAATCACTGTCGTGCATGAATAAACTTGAGTTGATAATCGATATGGAGGTACCGTCCTCTGCATTTTCATGACTGTCGTGAAGCCCGAAATTTGAGCTAGTTTTTGCCTAAAATACTTCAGCTTTTATCTGACTTATCACAAAGAAATAGCATCCGTCATTTTTCCGAGGGCTAACGTTTTGCCACTTTCCCGAGCATTTTCCCAACTTTCAAACACATTTTACAGCTCTAAGTGTATAGCAATAAAAAACGTAAAATGTCTACATTGCTGCGTATTTATTTTTTCCTAGAAATATATTTTGTGATGATTTTTGGGTTTTACACGGACGATAATATTTAATTTGTTTTAACTTGTTCTCTAGTTAAAATACGCACCCTCAAAAAAAAACAAAACAGTCAGTCCCTATTCCACATTTCCTTATCTATGGTTTTTCACCGACAATATCTTTTATCTGATTTCGCGCTCGGTTTGTTATTCAAGTAAGTCAATAGGGGTTGTTTTGCACGCCCATCAAGATCTCAATGTAGTAATTAAATTTGTCCATTTTAAAAATAGTAAACCAAATTATCGAACATATATAAAGTTTGGCGCGCGAATCTGAGGCTATGAAAAGAATGCAAGTACCTATACAAACAGTGAATTACTCATTAGTGATTGACTAAAACTCTACCAATCCATAGAAACGGTGTGCTTTTGACAAACCTCCTTCTTTCGTCGCAGCTTCAGATCCGTGCGGCGTACTGTATATGAGATCAGAAGATGAAGGGAAAAAAAATCTTATTCAAAATAAGTTTATGCCGATTTTGAATAAGCCCTTCCTTGCAACCTTTAGGGTGTCAGAATTAGGTAGTTATTTTCCACAACTCGATTAAGCACCCTTATTCACTAAAGAGAAATTTAACAAATAATTTTTCTAAATGTCAGAATTATAAAATGACAGTAACATAAGCAAAACGTAACTAAACATTTTAACTTCCATGTCAGTTAAATCTAGTCAACTACCTCTTAAATTATTTTTAAACATAATATCATGAAGGGCAGATTTAACTTGTGCATGGGGGGGGGGGGGGATGTGAAATGGCTAAGAAATTGGCTGACCAAAATCCATGGTCCTGACTGTCAGTGGGATTGGGGGGATCGGCCAGTAGAATTACCTTACAATCTTTTACAAACCAAGTTTGATGGTTTAAATTTTTTCATCAAGATAACAGTAAAACCGAAGTATCGAAAACCAAAAGTTTACGATTTTAAAAATTACAGTTTTCAATTAACATTCTCACAATTTACTACTGAAAAAACATAAAATGTAATTTAAGTGTAGGTTTTTTTTCTTAATTTTATTAAATTTCACATTTAAAAACTAATCAGAATAGAAATGTTTTATTTTTCATTTACTACAAAAAAAAAAGACTTGTGTTTAAAATACAATGAACTCATCTACCAGTAATATCAGATTTTGGGCAGTTGTCTTTAAAATTAAAATTTGCCTATGTTACTTTTGCTGTTAAAGATATCAAAAATAAAGTATTACAATTCTTTTAAAGTCTTAATGTTCAACTGCACAAGAAACCAATAAACATTTCAACGCACTTTAAAGTCCTTTACTTGTGAAATATATTTAAAAATAATCGGCCAAATATATTTTTTTATATTCCCCTTTTACCGTTAAATATGTCAAAAATAACGAGTAAAATATTTTTTATTACGTTGATATTATTACAGATTTTTCGGTTTTGACACGGGCGATAATATCTGATTTTTTTTTTGAATAATTGTCTCTTAGAAGGTTAACTTTGTCTCTAGTCCAAAAACGTACCCTCAAAAAAAAAACAAAACATTCTGGTTCTTTATGACATTTCTTTATCTATGATTTTTGACCGACAATATTTTTCATCTAATTCATGTTTCTCTTTCACGAAATAGCTCATATTTAAGAAACACCTCTATCATTCCATACATCATTTCCATATTATTCGAGAAAGTCAATTAGGGTTGTAAACCAAATTATAGAACAACATATATATGAAATCACAAGAAACATATCCCTTGAAGGAGAAAAAAATGTTATTCAAAATAAGTTGATGCCGATTTTGCAACTTCTGTGCAACCTTTAGGGTGTCAGAATTAGGTAGTTATTTTTCACAACAAAGAGGCTTAACATTGCATTTACAAGAATGTAACAAATAATTTTTCTAAATGTCACAATTATAAAATTACAGTGACCTAAGCAAAAAGTAACTAGTGAACTAAACATTTTAACCTCCATGCCAGTTAGATCTAGTCTAACTAACTCTTAAATCATTTTTAAACATAATATCATTAACGGCAGATGTGATGTGAAATGGCTAAGAAATTTGCTGACGAAAATCCATGGTCCTGACTGTCAGTGGGATTGACGGGATCGACCAGTAGAATTACCTTACAATTTTTCACAAACCAAGTTTGATGGTTTACAGTTTTTCATGAAAATAACAGTAACACCGAGGGTATCGAAAACTAAAAGTTTACGATGTGGATTTTAAAAATTACAGTTTTCAATTAACATTCTCAAAATTTACTACTGAAATAACATAAAGTGTAATTTAGATGTAGGTTTTTTTCTTAATTTGACTAATTTTCACATTTAAATCAGAATAGAAATGTTCTATCTTTTATTTTCCGGAAAAAAAAAACTTGCTTTTAAAATATGAGTTCATCTAGCAGTAATATCACAATTTAAAAAGTTGCCTATGTTACTTTTGCTGTTAAAGATACCAAAAATAAAGTATTATAATTCTATTAAATTCTTGACGATCTTGTTTAACTGCACAAGAAACGCAACATTTTAACGCATTTCTTTAAAGCCCTTAACTGGTGAAATATATTTAAATACAATCGGCCAAATATATTTTTATATTCAGCTTTTTCCTTTAAATATGTCAAAAATAACGAGTAAAATGTTACAAAATCTTTTTATTACGTTGATGATATTGTTACAGTTAACAAACTACCAAACAATTTAACGCCTCTCAAAAGTCCATAACTGATGAAAGGTACTCACTGCCAGTGTCACCTTATCGGCCCTTTCTCCAAAAATCACCGCAATCAATCCAAAAGTTCAAAAAAAATCGCGGTCAAATAAGCGTCCTGTCAAAAAGGCGTCAAACCGATGATTCACCTGTCACTCGCGTCCCGAGCAGTACGTAATTACATAACTCCGCGGATGTCCAACGAAAAGAGCGGGCTTTCCTAAGTGAGGTTAGGACAGATCACGTCGTTCTGCCCGGAAAAAAATCTCCCGATGTCATAGCATTGAATGACTTAACGCGACACGGCCGGTCCGCGTAGTTTCGAACTGAGAGCAGTACAGACACACACGCGTTTGTGCGGCACACATAATGTGCTGTGTTGTTTACTGTTTACTTGTCTGCCGCTTGCCTCGCCCGTATGAGAGATGTTGTTTACACAGTTATATTTAGAGTTAGAGAAATGCAAAAGCAAACCAACTACACCTGCCTCGTCGGCTGGATATCATCCCGCAGGGGCGTATTTGTCTATAATCCTCAACGGTCGATTTAAACCCTTATTTTGAAGACAGAACCGTAATTTACCGATTTTGTTATGCGGATTGTCGATATTTTATTGTGGACTAAATATAAACTAATTAGATTGAAATACGGTTTCATGATTTTTTAATACACTGGTCAACATTTATAATGCATCACTGATTCTTAACATTCATTTCAAATGCATATATTTTTGTTATTATTCACCCTACTGAATTCTGAAGCCCCAGACAGAGTTGAAAATTTTGTTGTATTGTACCGGGAAAACTAAAAATTACATGAGCATGTAAAAAAACCAAAATTTAAAATGACTGCCAAAAAGAGACCGGGCACGCAAATTTAATTTTTTTCTACGGATTCATGAAGGTTTACTGTACCATATCACCAAGTTTAAAACTTTAATTTTTAACACAGGGTAAATAGAAATATATACACTTTAATCCATAACTTAGAAATATGGTTAGTTAAAAATACACTTAGCCATTGAACATTTTTGAATACTTAGAGATGTACTCCTAATTTTAATTTCCTTGAACAGTGTTGCCAAGTTTAATTATTTACAAGAGAACACATCAATTAAAAAAGAAGTAAAGCTAATTTTAGAGCTACGGTATGCCATCGCAAGGCTTGATATTTGGAGTCTTAATAAAGGGTAGATGAAATTCTATAAGGTCCAAATGGTTTATTTTACATTTGCGGACGCAGTTACAGACTTTTTTCAGAGATGTCGCCCATTAAGAAAAACACTAATAAATAGTTAATATAAATGGGTTTTTATTACCAAACATACAAAAGAAACTATACCAAAGCGACAACAAGGCGACAAAAAATAAAAAAAAGAAATGCTAAAAAATAAAACGACAACGTAACACAAAAACTTAAAAGTCTGTTGCCCCTCCACCAGCTCTAATGCATTGCTCAATTCTTCCTGGCATGCTTTCAATTAGGTTGTTTATATAGTGGTGTGGAATTGCATTCCATTCCTCCACAGCGGATTAAATAAAGTTGCACAAAATTAATTTCTTTTCCTTACACAGGCCTTCCGAATATTACCCAAGTATTTTCAACTCGATTTAAGTCCGGCAACCAAGAAGCCCAGCCCCAACTTGAGATTCCTTCTACTTCTTTATATTCGATCACTGCTCTTGTCCTATGTGCGATAACATTATCATCCATAAAAAAAAAGTTTCGACCTACAGCACCCCGCCACATGCGAACAACTGGGTCCAGGATATGTTCTATGTTAATCTGACCATGCATCCTTCTGGATATATCATGGGCGTTTTATTATTCCACATTATCCCACCCGAAAACATGGTTGTACTGCCCTGATATGGTAGCACTTCTATATAGATGGCAGCCCTGGCTTCTCGTCCTGGAACTCGCCAAACGTGAACCCGTCGGTCATCGGACATTAAACCAATTCTGGTTTCATCGGAAAACATTACATTTTTCCATTGATTGATGTTCCAATGTTTGTCGATCCACCAATTTAACCTTGCCCGTTTCAATTGTGTAAGTTTGAGAACTCTGTTTCTCAGGCCTATTTTATGTAGCCGTCTTCGAATTGTTTGAGTTGATACCTCGATGTGATGTGCTGCCAGAATTTCTTCCTTTATAACTGTTGATGTTGTTGTTGGATTCCTCCTTGTCGGTACTGTAATAAAACGATCTTGATTTGCTGTGGTCTTGCAATTTTGATGCCTTCGAAGTCTATTTTCAATTGAACCAGTCTCAATATATCTGGAATAAATTCGAGAGACATTACTCTGGTTAACCCCTGTTATTTTCGGCCACATTCCTCTGACTTCTACTACCTACAGGTCGATTAGGTTATTTATTGTTATACGAGTAGTTGTTTATTGAATGTTAGATGACCAAACACTGATTTCGTTCTAAATCCGTGTGGGCAAATTTGGTCATCATCATTTCATCCTCTCTGCATTAAAACTGCAAATGCTTAAACATTGTGATGTTATACAGTAGTTCTGAAATTAGCGTCTTCTTACTTGATACCTACACCAAGTAATAAAAAATAATAATACAAATACATTACTAAATTTGGCAACATTGTTTAGGGAAGTTAAAATTAGGAAAACATATCTAGGTATTCAAAAATGCTCAATGCTTAAGTGTATTTTTAATGAACCATATTTCTAAGTTATGGTTTAAAGATTATTTCTTTTTAAACTCCCTGTATTAAAAATTAAATATATATATATATATATATATATATATATATATATATATATATATATATATATATATATATATATATATATATATATATATATATATATATATATATATATATATATATATATATATATATATATATATATATATATATATATATATATATATATATATATATATATACTTAACACACGAAGGTCTTTTTATAATTAAGTAATTAAAAATTAATTTCACGCGGTAAAATACAATTTTTTACTTTTTAGTGTTTTTTTTCAGTTCTATTTTTTTTTATTTATTTCAACCATTTTGGTTCTATCTATACTACGTTTTATTGCAAATGTCACCCTATTAACTCATATAAAGAGTGTTGATTTTTTTATGGATTATTTATATGAATTTAAAATAGTCGCTTCTATTTAGCCAAAACAAGAATAGAGTTTCATACAAGGTGTTAATCAAGTGTTAACCCACTGTTGGAGAAGATTTGCAATTTCAAAAGTTCGCAAATAATTGGTTTCGGAGCTACAGAGTGTTGAAAATATTTTTTAAAAAAATTACGTAATTAACGTAATTAATTAAGTTGAAGAAGCATAGTCCAGCACATCTTAAAATTTAAGAATGTTTGGCCGAAACCGTATTTCAGGGTAATTATTGCTTGGTCCTATTAGTATTTTCTTACATTTCTAAAGCAAAAAAGGGGTTTATCTACAGCAGTGACTAAAAAAAAGATTTCTCGCTTATAATTTCTATACTACTACAAAATAGTTTCTAGTTTCAAACAAACATTTTCCTTGGGCAAGTAGCTCGGGGGGGGGGGGGGCATTTGCCACTTCTCTAAATACGCCACTGTAAAGGTAAATTGTAATGTCTAATTTACCTATTTTTTCAATAACATGTAAAAAATGTATAACTTTACTAAGGCTAAAATGGCCCAGATGCATTTCATTTGTGGCCTAGCAAATCGAAATACTGAAGAGGCTCAGCGAATTTATCGAAACAGGGTACCGCCATGTGCCAAAACATTAGATAACTACATGCAAGATTAAGTAGGACTGAGAGTATTAAGCGTAGTATGGAACTTCCTGGTAGACCTGCAACAGCAACCATGCTTGCGTTAGAAGAGACTATACTTTGAGAGATAGAAGATGATTCTTCAACTAGTACCAGGAAGATAGCAGTGCAGCTTCGAACAAGTGCATCAACTCAATAGTATCTAATGTTAAATAGATTTTATTTGTTTTTTACGCACCCAGTTTCTAACCCAAAATAATTTTAAATTGTGTAAATTACAGGGATTTTTTGGGATGCGAAATTGGCATATAAAATCTATTAAAAAAAAATCATTCTAATATGATTTTACAAAACATTTATCTTTTTAATCAATCTCTTCGCACTCCACTGGGAAAAATTAAAATTTCTGTAAAGGGAAAATAATCACAACCTGGTAAATGAGTTATGATATAGAAGTCTTAAAAATTATAAAAGCGAGACACGCTGTATATAATTAAGGAAGAATAAAAATTCTAAAAACGTTCCGAGGTAGCGCCTGGTGTATTCGAAATATAGCCCAAAAACAAGTACTAAATTTCTTTAAATTTGGGTGCAAGTAAATTTTTTGATACTTGCAACCTCTTAATTAATCGCCCTGTATATTATACATGTGCCAATACGCGTATGGGTGCTTAAAGACAATGAAATGTCCTCTCTGATGTAAAAAAATGTTGTATGACACCCTCATGTTTAAACTGTTGAAGATAGATATAGCAGATATCCCAACTACACTTTTTGTACGTTTTGACAGTTCAAAACGTAGTTTAAAATGTGTCATACAATGTGTCCTTTTACACAACGGTAACAATTATGGCTCAATTCCCATTGGCCATTCCATCACCATGCAAATTGAATATACACTAAACATGCAGCTTAACTGCAAAGTTTCAAGAATCCCGCTTTAACCGTTTAATACTTAATTGAAATAATATTAAATTTTCTAACCTATTTAACACCCTATATCTAAGAATCGTTTCTGGACATACATTTTTATGAACTTTTTTATTAAAATATCGTGAGGAATTGAGCCCTAGAAATACATACCGTACTTATGAAACACCCTCTATACACACACGAACAAAAAATACAGCTACTAAAAATGTTTTTAAAAACGTAAAAATACGTTTTATACATAATCGTTAAAATCGAGGATGAAATAGGAGAGATAAATACCTGAGTTTTCATGGAAATTAGTTTTTAGAAATAAAGTTTTATTATACAAACATTTCATTTTATAGAACATATATGCTCCAGGATTTATGGGTAAATTACTAGAATAAAAATAAGATAAATGTAGTGTAATATGTGTTAATTAAAATCACAATTAAAAATTACTTATATATAATTTTAAAATTATTTGCACTCTGAAGAACCATCCAATACTAATTTTTGTTCATATGTTCACCGTAATTACAATTTTTGAAAGAGAACATTTTTATACTCCGGAATATATTCAAAGTATAGTATCTAATAGAAAATAGATTGTATTTGTCTTTTTAATTAGTACTAACTTAATATAAACAGGTAAACATAAAAACTGATGCACCCAAAATAATCAGAAGCTGGTAAGTGACTTATAATATAGGGGTCTTGAAAAGTGCAAAAGCGAGACACGCTGTATATAATTAACGAAGAATAACTAAAAACTGTCGAAAGTAGCATTTTTGATACTTGCAACATCTTTATTAATCGCCCTGTATATTATAATGACAAACAACCTGTGCTGATAGATATATGAGGGTTTAAAAACAATGAAATTGCCACTTTGGCGTAAAAATAAATTATAGATCTGATGCACATTATCCAAGTTACATAATTTTGAACTTTGGGGTAAAAACTGAGGGCCTCAGTTTTATGTTTATTTCATTTTTCAAATTTAACAATAGTCAAAACCTGAAGTCGTCGCAAACGAGGGTTCCATTGCATAATTGTATGTCACCTTCATGTTTAAACTGCTGAAAATAGAGATAGCAGATATCCCAACTAAATTTTTTTGTACGTTTTGACAGTTCAAAACGTAGTTTAAAATGTGTCCTATTACACAACGGTAACAAATACGGCTCAATTCCCATTGGCCATTCCACCACCTTGAAAGAGGAATATGAAACCATAGCACCAGTCTTGAAGAAAATTAAGTATGAAGAACATAAGTGGGCAATCTATGTTGATCTAAAATGGTGAAATTCTTCCTCGGGCAGCAAAGTGAATATACAAATTATCCTTGTTTTATGTTATGGCTTTAGGACAGCAGAGTTAAGATGCCGCAATGGGTTAACAGAAATTGGCTTTTAAGAAATATCACGAATCAAGGAAAACAAAACGTATATAATCAACGAACCTTTCGTTCTGAGAAAAAAAATCTTACTTCCGCCCTTGCATATTGAATTGGGGCTTATGAAGCAATTTGTGAAAGCTTTAAATAGGAACGGACTTTGTTTTGGTTACTTGACTCGTAATTTTCCTGGGATTAGTACGGAAAAACTGAAAGCCGGCATATTTGATGGTCCACAAATAAGGCAGTTTATCAAAGATCCTCAGTTTACCCCATCAATGAACGAGATTGAATCTAACGCTTGATATTCATTTATTTAAGTAGTACAAAATTTTCTTGGAACTCATAAGGCGAGAATTACATAGAGTTAGTGGAAACTATGCTTTTAAACTTTAATGTTGTCGGTTTTAACATGAGCATAACAGTTCACTACCTCCACAACCACCTAGGTCTGTTTCCAGAAAACTTAGGTGACTGTAGTGAAGAACAGGGAAAAAGATTCCTTCAGGATATTAAAACAATGGAAGATCGATATTAAGGGCGATGGGATAGCCACATGCCAGAGAGTTGTATAAAAAAAAATTAAGTGCTAAGTATTGAATGTATGTATAACTACTTTATGAAATAAATACTTACACTAGATTTTTATTGTTTTTTTTACCTGCCAGTCGGAGCCAATAGAAACAGCAATAACGTGAAGTATATTAGTTAAAAAATAAAACGATAATATAGCCTCAAAAACTAGATCTCATAGACGAAATCTGATGGCTATTTTGGATTCTACCTCTAAAAATTGCCCAGGAAAAGTTGAAAAATTTTTGGCACCAAAATGGCCTCGTTTGCGACGACTTCATTGCAAACAGCAATAGTACAGTAATAAAATTCGGGGTGTATGCTAGTATTGCCAGTGCCTAAGGAATACAAGGTTAAACAATATTATAGCGCATTGCAGGAGCAACAGTTTCAAAAATATATCGCCGAATCAAGAAGTGCTCTTATTACAGACTATACGAAGCTGAAACGAACCTAAAGAAATGATAAGTAAAAATTATTAAAAACTCTCAAACCTAAGTATTTTCTCACATGTTCCTTAATTAAAATGGTTTTATGAACGTGGGGGCTAAGCTTTGTACTGTCTAGTTACAGGTTGTTTTATAAAGGAGAAAATTATAATTTTACTTGTAATTAAAACACCCCGTAAACATAAAACTGCAATAGATAGTCCCACGATGAATATTTTTTTAGGGATCACGTGAGGAATAAAATACTTGAGCTTTTCAAGAATTTTTATTGTCACTATTTTTATATTCTACCACAGTTACGAATGGCTGGGATTTTAAAATGAGTCATTTAAGTATTCTTAAGGTTCACAACACCTTTCAAAGGATGTTCTCTTGGAGCCCCCTTTCCATTTAAACCTTCAATCACTAGAGAAACACAAAAAAAGAAATATTTAGTTTTCTGTTAAAATGTGCCAAATTTAAGATTTATATTCAGTGTTTCAAAAAATAAATGGGGGAAGGGTACATAGTCCGATGCTTTTATTATTAATTGTGTTTGCTTACTTCTAAGGTGGAAGGTACAATCATGAAAAAATCACCCTTCGAGATTTTTGCAAATCCTTGCATTTTAGGGTGCCTAGATCCCAAAAACCATCTATATATTTAAAACACTTAGCCAGATTTTTCAGCAAGTTGATAAATGAGGTCTACTGCATTATTTCTTTTAAATGATCATCTGGTTAATGAGGCTTTTCACACTATTTTTTGTATTTCATGCGTATTTTTTCTATAAAACCAATATGTTTTTCTTTAATAACATTTCTGGACGATGTGGTGCATGCGCCCCATATTATTATAATTCAACTGGAAACACGTTGCGCCATCTAATGGAAAAAGCAGAAAACGATCTGCCGGGCCAGCTAGTGTTCTCTAATTTCCTGTCAGTCTGTTTGCATGCGGCATAGCAATTTTTAATGCTGGTCAAAAATTAAGGGTCATATGGGGATGGAATTGTTAGTTTGGTAAAAATTTTGGTACAAATCTAATATGGCGGAACAAAATAGTGAATGTACCTCAAATTTTGGACAGAAATCAAGAATGATATAAGGATAAACATGTGAAATTTTTGTATAATGGCATTATGGCGGAACAAAACGGTCGCATAATGAAATGTCTAAAAATCAGTGTCTAACTTAATTGAAATTTTGCATAAAAATTAAGTGTCAGAGATATAGTGGTCACATTTTAGAGCGTTTCCCATATGGCAAAACAAAATGTGGGCATAATATAATGTTTTAATATTCGGAATAAAACTTTCTTTTTATGGAGGAAAATAGAAAATGACATATTAGAAAATCATGGTTCTTGGGATTAAACGATGGGGATTAATTTTCGACGTTTCACGTTCGATTACAAGATCTTTACGAAATTGGAATACCTAAATGTCGGAAAGTGATTCCATTTTGACATGGTTTAATCCGAAAAACCATTATTGCTAATTGACCACAGCCGTGAAAACTTTCGTTCTATGTTTAAAAATGTCATAGTTTATAGACTATGTAAATAAAGTTATGAAAAATACATAATAATAGGATTTGTAGGGTTTATCAAAAAATAATAAATACAAAAGTTGTATGGCTTTCAGGGAACTTTCTAGAAAAAATAACTTTTAATATACAGGGTTAATCAGAAACTAGTAGCGTACCAAATTTTGTTTTTTTTTTTAAATGAAATGCCTGTATATTTTTGATTTTTTAGATTCTCTTTAATTGTCTCCCTTTTCAAAAATGTTTGATGTCTCTACTTGTATAGGTGATGTGTAGGTTTTGAGATATTCGACTTTAAAAGTCCCCCTTATCCTAGTTAATTTACGTGAAATCGTGTCTAAGGTCAAATTGTCACTGTCATTTAACTTGTCTGTGTTAATTTTGCCCAACAAAATGGGCTATTCCATTGAAGACAAATTAAATATAATACGTTAATATTATGTCAATAATAGAATCCCTACCCACACTCAAAATGAGTATCATAGGGAATTTCCCTGAAAAACCGTCCCAACACGAAGCACAATAAGATATATAATAAACAAATTTGAAGATACCAAAAGTTTAAATACAATAAGAAGGACTGCAAATCCAAACGAAATTTTTGACTTAAGCATGTTGCTATTCTTTACAGTGTTGCTATTCTTTACAGGTAAATTATTGTTGTTAGTTTTCTATACTTAGGACTATATCTGGTTCATTTTATTGCAGAAAACCCTGAACGATCAATTACTGATGCAGCGATTTATTTTCAAAAATCATTTGGCAAAATTCAACAAACTCTTCATCGTTATAATTATCACCCATATATATATATATATATATATATATATATATATATATATATATATATATATATATATATATATATATATATATATATATATATATATTTCTAGCCGTTCATGATCTAACTGAAGAACATAAAATAATAATTAAATCCGCACTTTTTAAACAATATACTTTTTACCGACAAAGCTACATTTACTACTAATGGTAGGTTTAATCGTCGCAATAAACATTTCTGGGCGTCACACAATCCTCACAAAATTCAAATAGTCAAGATTCAAGGACGACAAAGTTTAAATGTTTGGTGTGGCATTCTAAAAAATAAGGTTCCAGTGCACAATATTTTAAATCCTACTCAATTTCTGAATCGGAACTATGATCTGTTGGTTGGACGATATTCGCATATAAGATGGCCAGCAAACGGTCCAGACCTGACGCCGCTTGACTTATTTCTATGGGGTTACCTAAAAAACAAAATTTACTTCAATAGACCCGAAAATACAGCTGTATTGGAACAGAGAATTAGGGAAGAAATTGCAAGATTAATCGAAAATCACTCTGATTTAATTTTTAACTGCATTAATAGCAAATTGTTACAAAATATTGAGAGGTGCTTCGCCAACCATGTCCTCCTGTGAATAACTAAAATTTATGGTTTTTAATTTTATTTGTCATTTTTTCCTTCATTTTATAAATTTTCATTTAATATTTATTATTCTCATTAAGACTCCTTCGACACGATTTCACCTAAATTAACTAGGATATTATATGTTGAATTTCAGTAAAGGAGGAATTTTGAAGTCGAATAGCTCAAAAACTACCGATCCAAGTATAGACATATCACAGATTTTTGGAAATGGAATACTAAGGAGAATCTAAAAAAAGAAAAATATACAGGGTAATCCATACAACTTTGGTACTTATTATTTTTTCTATCTACAAAAATAAACCCTGAAGATGGATGGCGAAATATAAATGATGACCCTGTATATACAGACTGTATTATATGTACGTAGTGGAATTCTGTACAAGGCAGGGTTGCCAGACGTCACGATTTAGCGGGACTGTCCTGATTGGTTCCGGCATCCCGATTTAAATGTTTTTTTATACATTAATACCTTGTATGGTTTACTTTTTCCTATCTTAGTTTTGAAAGATCTCCCATCTAAATTAACTTCCAGTTTAACTGTCAAAATCGGAACTTTCAGTTAAGGCGGAAGTCCATCAAAAAAGTCAGGAAAATGCGAACCATTTTGGTTTAAGGTAAACCGTTTGGATTCTGCAGGGCATTAAAGTGTTTAGTAATAAACTCTTCTTTTCAAACGTAATTAACTTCATCAAAATCAAATTTAGGAATATGATGTGTAGTAGAAGTAGATTTCAAAAACTTGAAAATATACAATGGCTGTTCAATAAAAAATAATAAAAATGATAACTGGTCCGACTGGCCAAAATGTTTGCATACTGATTTCAATTAAGACATCAAATTCAATTTTATTTTTAGATGATTTTTAGTTTCTTAAAACAAGTTTTTTTATGAGTACA
Source organism: Kuschelorhynchus macadamiae (assembly GCA_030620095.1). NCBI lineage: Eukaryota > Metazoa > Arthropoda > Insecta > Coleoptera > Curculionidae > Kuschelorhynchus > Kuschelorhynchus macadamiae. The sequence goes on from JAUTXW010000424.1 coordinate 1,259,748, forward strand.
AATACTTAAAAAAAAAAGACATTTCTAAAAAACTGACATGTGGCCCTTACAGGAGGGGGCAGGTGCCCTACGGAGAATGTCACTGCCCATTTAGGACAGTAATTCATAACTAAAACTAACAAATATCTGGTGTGAGTTAGTTCTGTGTGAGAGAGAGCAATACTAGTATTTTTTTTTCCTGGTGGCCCCATGCGCTACATCAATTTTATTTTGTCCCGATTTTTGAAAATCAAAATCTAGCAACCCTAGTACAAGAGTAGTTCTGAGTAAAGTACAAGGGTAATTCTGAGTTAAGGGAATTTACCGATTTTTTAATAAATATAGGTTACTGAACATTTCAGCGACAGTCCTGCTTTATATATGATGACAAAATCTAGCAATCTAGTTAAATAGCTTGAACTTTGAAATAGTGTTTCAACACAATAAGATAGCTTTACTTTGATCTTTGATTGATGGGAAACGTTTGCTTGTTAAAAAATTGTTTGGCAATATCATAATTTAATCTGCGTCAGTGATAATAAACATTTTTTTTGTTTCAGTTAAACTTATAAGTACTTAAGAGGTATTACAAAAACCGATTTTATCCATTTAAACAATGTAAGCGATCTCGGGACGCCTAGTAAATATAACATGATGTAAAAATACACACGTTTTATGCTCTATTTGTTGTATTCCATATTTATTTGTTTACTTTATTTAAATTAAGATAAAATTACAAATGGTTCGACCTAGCTCGTTTGTTAGTTTTTTTATCTCGTCGTCGTCATGGCCACGAATTGCTTTTTATTTACCTGCATGTGCTTATCTTTTAAAAACAGAAAATAGTTTAATCGGTGGTTTAGGAACTTTTCTCTGAGTCTCCATCTAAGAAGCAACTTTTGTCCTACTATTACATATTTATTCAAATCATTTTATAGAACAATCAAATTCTTGACAAGGAAAACATCTATTCTTAACAGAAGTTAAGGTACAAATGTTGAACGCAATTGCGGATACATCGATTAAGACAGTTATATTTTGTTATACTTTGGTAAATATTTGATTCTATTTTAGTCGTTTTGTTTCCTTATAAACTTTATCCATTACTGTAGTACAATTGCTAAATAGTAATACCTATTTAAATATAAGTCGGAGATGTACGGATCGGGTAGGGCTACAATTTAAAATTATTTTAAGATATACAAGGTACGTCAAAAACGTGACCTTTAAAAGATAATTTTTTTCAAATGGAATGCCCTACATTTTATTTCATCTCTGAATTATCCGTTAAAAGTTGGGTAAAATATATTAAAGGTTACCGATGCCTAACCTATAGGGTTTCCAAAACAGAGCTGAGGTACTGAATACAAAAATGTACTTAAAGTAAAATAATCAGTACTTTTGATACTATAAGTATTTCACTTACGTACTTGGGACAATTTATTCAATACTTTTTTAGAAAAGGACTTGTATTGGTTCTTAAAATTTTAAATGTTATTTACTTATCACTTAAAGTACTTAAGAATTTTTAATACCTAAGTACTGAGACGAAGACTCAAATTGTTTTATATCATAGGAATCGTTGTTTATTGTTCTAGTTAAATTTATTATAATATAGAGAGTGTTGCATTTAAAAATATGAAAGAAAATTACGATTCGCGAAACATGGCAACGTTTCATTAAGTTTTAAACTTGAGCATATAAAATTTTAAAAAGTTCAATACCTCTTTAATACTTTTACTTTGAAAATAAAAAAAAAATCTGAAAAAAATACCAAAAAATCCGAATCGTTGACCTCGTCTTTAAACATGCTGTCATAATCTCATATACAGGGTGTTTCGTAATTATGGTACGTAACCCCAGGAGGTGATTCCTTGGTTATTTTAAGAAAAAAAGTTCCTATGAACTTGTGTTGTTGAACTTGTGTCCGGAGTTGTCCCGATTCTGAGATACAGGGTGTTAAAGTTAAAAAAATATCATAAATATCCTTAAGCCGATTTGGTTGAAATTTGGCAGTGTTATTTGTAGTACTAAGGCGCTAATTTAGCTCTAACTAGATTGAAGTTATTGGTTCCAGTGGTGTCTCAAGGGGCACCGCAACCATCAATATTGAGAAAAAAAGTACGCCACTGACCCTTTTTGCAGTTTTTATAGCTTTCTCAGTTTAAGCAACCAAAATAAAACTTTTTGGTCTCTTGTGATTTGTGCGTATCTAGCTTCATTTTCGATAAAAAAAATCACTTTAAACCACTCTAAATGTTTTTACACCTACCTGGGGAGTTTACCTTACTGGTATCAGCATACAGTGATAGTACTGTCAGTGTCATAGCAGTAAATTTTAAAGTTGTCAATTAGCAGTGATTCCATTATAAATAATTCCATGTGCTAAAACATTTAGAACGATACATGCAAGATTAAGTGAAACTGGTAGTTTTAATAAAAATACGGGTGGTGGAAGACCAGAAACTGTAACAACGCCTGAACTAGAAGAAGCTATACCTAATACGGACGAAGAAGATCTTTTAAATAGTACCAGGAAGATTGCACTGCATTCAAGTCCAAAAACAGTTTGGAAAAAATCTATTGTACCCATATCATATACAGCGGGTTCGAGCTTTACTGCCTCGGGATTTTCACCCAAGGTTCATGTTTTGTAGGTGGTTGCTTCATACGGTGGCACACAATAACAATTTTTTACCAAACATTTTATTTACGGACGAGGCACATTTTTCACGAGATGCTATCATTAATTATCTTAACCATTTTTGGGCCGACGAACGACGGCCCCACGTTATTATAGAAAGTCATTTTCAGCAACAATTTTCGCTGAATAGGCGGCAATAGAGGTCCACTTTCCATTTTTAAATGGAACTGTATATTATCGCATTTTTGGAATCATGGGAAAATTCTATGCATATTTCATGCATAATATCCTAGACCTAAGCTCAACCGTTTTTGAGATATTTTGAATTTTATGTCAAAAATGACGTTTGCAGGTCTAGACATAACTATCAATATCTCCTTATGAAAGTCCCTATTATTTATTTGCAGTTGGTTTCCTTGTCGAAGGGGATCTACTTTAGTGGGCTGATATTTTTATAATAAATAAATACAGGGTGATCAAAAACTGACATTAATTATTTACTTTTAAAAATCGTTGAAAGTAACTTTTTTCAAGGGAGGCGTGGCGAAAACAAAACCAATTGAGTACTATAGAAACGTCATATTTGTTATCGTTTGACAATTACCTACTAAAATAATTAATTATGAGTAATTATAATTATTAAATTAATAATCATGCCGGGACGATCGAATTATACTCACGAGGATTATTTGAATTTGTTTATTATCTAAAAGTAACAAAGTTTAAACAAGATCGTGCCAGATATTTACTGATAAATATCCAGATAAACAGAAGTGTGTTAAACAAATGTTAGAAAACTTTAAAAATTTTGGAACCGTCAAGGCAAAAATTAATAAAAGGAATCCCATTCTTGATGATAAAAATGCGGAGATTGCAATTCTGGGATATTTTGCGGCATATCCAATGACATCCCTGCATGTGGTAAGACAATCAGGAATCATGAAGAACTCAGTACATAGGATTATGTTGAAAGATAACTTCCATTCTTATTTGATATTATTGGTTCAACATTTACAAGAAACTGATTTGCAAAAAGAGTGCAGTTTTGCGAATTTATTTTAACTATGCTATAAGATGACCCTAGACTTTTGGACAACATAATTTGGACCGATGAAGCGAAATTTACGAAAAATGGTCACAATTCCTATTTTTGGAATGATTCAAATCCTCATGCAGTAAGATCGCGGAACTTCCAAGAATCCTATTTTGTGCTGTAAGGAATGATGAATTACTAAAACATTTTTATGATGAAAATTTGAATGGTAAGTTAATATTAATAAAATGCTTGTTTAAAAATTATGTGTATAAACTCTTGTACGAGAAAGACATCTAATATTTTAGAAACTTAGACAATGAATATTGAAGTAATTTACCTTTGACAGAATACAGTCAAATTTTCTACCAAGACGATGACGCCACACCACACAGAACCGTTCCAGTTACCAACTTTTTACAAGCCACATTTTATGACAAGTGGATTGCCAACAATGGACCTTTCCTGTGGTCTCCTCGTTCTCCCGATCTGACTGCTTTAGACTATTTTATATGGGGAACGATAAAAGGAATCGTTTATTTTAATCCAGGGACAACGCTAGAGGACTGTATGGCATGGGTAAGGGACGCGTTAAAAAATGTAGCTACCAATCAGTTAGAGCGGCCATCCATGAGGGATTTATTTGGAGATGCGAGGTGTTCAAGGTGGAAATTTTCAACATTTATTGAAAAAATAAGTTGTGTTCCTTTGTAAGGTTATTACGAACTTTCATGACAAAATTTTTCGAATTTTCCAACATTTGTTTAACACTGTTCGGTGACGGTTTCTGTTTATCTGGATATCTATCAGGAAATATCTGGCACGTTCATGTTAAAACTTTGTTACATTCCCGATAGATAATAAGCAAATTCAAATAATCCTCGTGTGTATCATTTAATCGCACGGCAAGCTTATTGATTTAATAATTATAATTACTTATAATAATTAATTATTTTAGTAGGTTATTGCCAAACGACAACAAATATGTCGTTTCTATAGCTCAATTGTTTTTGTTTTCGCCACGCATCCAACTAATAACAAAACTTAGAAGCCGTATGCCATTTTTACAATAAACAAATGTTAAATTCTCAATATTTCGAAAACTACAAATGTTTACAAAGTCACCCATATTTTAAGTGCTAACGATTTTTACAAGTAAATTATTAAGTTTTCGATCACCCTGTCTTTATTTATTATAAAAATATCAGCACAGTCCATTAAAGTACATTCCCTTCGACAAGGAAACCAACCGCAAATAACTAATAACTGTAAAAATAACAACAAAATAAATTAAAATTTCAAAAGAAACAAAGACACGCTTGTAGTTAAATATTTAATCTATCTTTAGTAGTTGCCCCGATAAGGACATATGTCGCTTATACACTGTACCTATCTGGTATTCTATATATATTGGGAGCGTTTATGTGTTTATCATTTTATTTATTTTTTTCATTTTTGTTCCAAAATTTCTTTTCTCGGTTTCCTTTACATCCAGCCCTATTTGTGATTTTCGACCCTCAATTTTTTTAATTTGTATCTTTACAATTATATTTTCATTTGGTCCCCTAACAAATTCCGTGTGTTTGGAATGTTTCCACATGTGCATATATAAAGTCCGTTTTATTAAAGTAAAAGAACAAAATAAAATACCTTATAAATTAGTAACAAAAGATAAAAAGATTCGGTTAATATCACTAATGGAAATAAAGCCCTGTTCCGTTTTAATCTTTGCATTCTGCCAACGGAGGTATATCGAATTGGTGGTTGTGGCAATTGGCTTTTATTTTATAAGGAAGTTTGGAACACGAGACAACCGCCGACGAAGCGTGTCATTATAAAAACGCGAAAGAACATTAAAATGTGGCGGAAAGTTTCGGCAACCGTTACTTCATTAGGGCCTGGGCCGATTCTAATCGTTCTTGCACCCTGGGGGACTTCGGCTTGTTTTCTTGCTTCTATCACTGACGTCTCTGGGAGGGATTAAAGATTTTACGACCCTTTTTTAAACCCCTATTATTCGATAAAACGTAAAAACTTTTTGGAAATATAAATATTTAAGTTAAAAATATTTAGGTTGCACTAAAATTTAATTAGATTCAGGCTCAGTAATATAGTGGATGGATGTTACTATAATATATTATTAACAATATTACAGTGTAAATAGTATTGGAGAAAATCAGTTTAAATATGCAGGGTGATATTTCAAATTAAATAAGCCAATAAAATATACAGGCTTATGATTTTAGTTTTTCCATATATATATATATATATATATATATATATATATATATATATATATATATATATATATATATATATATATATAAAATGTTAGTCAACTTTGATACCTTGTGATTCCTAAAATACTGAATGGATTTCAAAAAGCACATCAGATTCGAAAGGTCTTTTGATCGTCTTTTGGATCATTGGTAACAACTTCTTAAATTTTGATCGGGGGCTGTAATAATACAGGGCAAAACAAAAAGTCGTGAATTTTGAAAAAATTTCATTGCCTCCCCATTTTGTAGGAAGACCACGCTGATATTTTTTGAACGTAATATTTCATAGATATTGACCATGCCTCGGAACGTTTTTGAGATAATGCGAATATCTACTATTTAATTTCTTGTTTCTACACCAATTTGCGCTATTTTATACAGCGCAGTCTTTGATAACTTCTATCCCTGTCCGAAACAAAGAACTCGCCCTGAAAACATACTCAGTGGTTTATTTAGGAACATCCATTTTTGTAAATCAACAAAACTGACATTATCAAACATATCAGGTAACCTTTTGTGTGCAGGTATTTTAATAAAAGCTAATACATTAAATTATGGATATTAGACCCGTATTTTAGCAAAAACTACTGACTTTCATAAAAAGTACTGAAAATTTTACGTAGATTTCAAAAAAGTAATATAATATACGGTGTTCCGTTAAAAAAAATATTTTTATAACAGGAGAACGGTAAACTAGTCATAATTTCGTACCTAAGTGTACATATTTTTATTAAATTCAGGTAATCGGTACCTGAGATATTTTGCCTTTTCCTTACTTTTTTTACACGCTGTAAATATATATATATATATATATATATATATATATATATATAGGGTGAGTCAACCAAGTGGCACCACCCATTTATTTCTTAAACTATTAGGATTAGCTGAAAAAATTAAATACAAAAGTGTTTCGAATTTCAACAATATATATTTTAACGGTAACTGATATTATACAGGGTCGGTCAAAAATGCTGGGCGTGGTCTAAATGCAATTTTTTAAATAAGAACTTCCATTTTTTTATTAATTTTCGGATTCTTCATAAAATTCTAGAAATAAAATTATATTGAAGTGATATAGCTAAATTTAACGGTTTATGAGATATTAATGTTTAAAAATTGTAAATTATACCTGCGGCATAACTTAAGATTTGTTATTTTATTGTTTAGTTTCTTGGGCAACGTTACTTGTACTTTTGTAGGAAAAACACCAGTTGATGCAAATGTCATTTGAGGTTTTCTCAGTATTAAAAATTTTACATTTTAAAGTATAAATTTTTACGGCGTTTAATCAAAAGTTCCCCATCAACGAATCAAGTGACATGATTTTACTAATTGGTGAATGTCAGACTCAAAACTCTACATCGGTTTAGACAAACAGGAAGTGTTGCTTATCCTAAAAAGAGAAAAAAAGAATTCATAATAAACGAAGACAATGAATTAAAGGTTTTCTTAAGTTTGGAAGAATATAGAAATATAGAATATATATATATATATATATATATATATATATATATATATATATATATATATATATATATATATATATATATATATATATATATATATATATATATATATATATATATATATATATATATATATATATATATATATATATATATATATATATATATATATATATATATATATATATATATATATATATATATATATATATATATATATATATATATATATATATATATATATATATATATATATATATATATATATATATATATATATATATATATATATATATATATATATATATATATATATATATATATATATATATATATATATATATATATATATATATATATATATATATAACCTGCAATATGTAACATATTTAATGACAAATGTCCTAACAGAAGTCCAATAACTTAATCTACCGTAAGTAAAATTAACAACAAATTTCGGGAAACTAGAAAGGCAAAATATGCTATGTTCTGGCAGACATAAAAGCGCAACAAATGTTGATAAGGCTCTGAACGTTTTAATCAGTTTAGAAGAAAATCTGCACCTTTCTACTTTTGTAGGAAAAACACCAGTTGATGCAAATGTCATTTGAGGTTTTGTCAGTATTAAAAATTTTACATTTTAAAGTATAAAATTTTATGGCGTTTAATCAAAAGTTCCCCATCAACGAATTAAGTGGCATGATTTTACTAATTGGTGAATGTCAGCGTAAGATAAAAACTGCTAAACGTCTATACCAAGAAAAATTTCCAGGTAGAAGACAGCCAAGCCGTGAAGTTCTAAAAAAAACTCTACATCGGTTTAGACAAACAGGAAGTGTTGCTTATCCTAAAAAGAGAAAAAAAAGAATTCATAATAGACGAAGACAATGAATTAAAGGTTTTGTTAAGTTTGGAAGAAAATCCTCAAGTAAGTTCACGAACTTTGGCCAGTGAATTAGATATAAGTCAAAGTACCGTTTCCAGAACATCTCGAAAACACAAATACCATCCCTACTATTTATGTTTGACGCAAGAACTTTATGATGATAGGTGAATAGGGTACACTTTTGCAGGATCCTTCAGATGCATATTAATGAAGATGCGTTATTTTTAAAAAATGTTTTGTTCACCGACGAGGTTTCGTTTAAGAGCAATGGTGTAGTTAATAGGCATAATATGCACTATTATAGAACCACAAATCCCCATTGGATGAGAACAATTGACAATCAAAGACTGTGGTCTCTTAATATCTGGGGTGGGATTCTCGGAAAACGAATTATTGGACCTCATTTTTTTGACGGTGTTTTAAATGGAAAAATGTGCCTAAATTTTTTAGTGAATCATCTTCCAATTCTTTTAGAAGATGTTCCTATCCGAGAACGTCAAAACATGTGGTATCAGCAAGATGGTGCTCCGCCTCATTTTTCACTTAATGTTCGTCAGTATTTGGACCAGTTATATCCCAATAGGTGGATAGGAAGAGGAGGTCAAATTCAGTGGTCAGCAAGATCGCCGGATCTCACACCGTGCGATTTTTTCCTATGGGGATATGTCAAGGAGAAGGTCTACAAAGTTCCTCCAAAGTTGAAATTACGCCACAAACTCTTCAAGGCGTCCTTGGAAATATTGAGAGAAGGTTGGAAAATAATTTAACGGTATAACCTGTTTTAAGTTTAAGTTGTAAGTTTTAAGTGCTCTTTTTTTATATTTTTAGAATTCTTGAATTACCTCGTATACTTACTACGTATTACTTCGAAATAATTCATGTTAACATGTTAAATAACGTTGTGAAAATTCACAGGTCTTTTTTACAATTTTTAAACATTAATATCTCATAAACCGTTAAATTTAGCTATACCACTTCAATATAATTTTTTTTCTAGAATTTTATGAAGAATCCGAAAATGAATAAAAAAATGTAAGTTCTTATTTAAAAAATTGCATTTAGACCACGCCCAGCATTTTTGACCGACCCTGTATAATAACAGTTACCGTAAAAATATATATTGTTGAAATTCGAAACACTTGAAATAAATGGGGGGTGCCACTTGGTTGACTCACCCTGTATATATATATATATATATATATATATATATATATATATATATATATATATATATATATATATATATATATATATATATATATATATATTGTATATATATAATTTCGAGTCAGACACAAGTCTCATCATTAACCAAAAATATACAAACCAGTGGTGCCCATCAAATATCTTGCTGAAATTATGCAACCAGCTGTCGAAAAATTGTCAAAGACTCGGAGCATTTCACTCGAATTATACGAGATATCGTTCTTGAAAAGACGATATCATAGCAAGCCTAAATGTCAAGTGTTTGTATCCTAGTATTCCCATCAACGAAGCATTGGACAGGATTGCTACGAACGAGGATTTCCAGGCACATATAATACAACTCTAGGAGCATTGCCTTAAAAATAATTTTTCATTTAACGGGCAAATGTATAAACAAACAGATGCTGCTCCAGTGGGATCCTCGCTATCACCAGAATGATATACTTCGAGAAAGAAGCTCTTGAGAAAGCAAGTTGAAGCCCAAGTTATGGATTCGTAATGTGGATGACATATTTATTATATGGCAACATGGTCATACTCACATAAATTCAATACATCCCAGAATACAATTGACCCTAGAGTTAAAGGAAAACAGACTTCCATTTCTAGATGTTCTGATCACAAAACTGCATAACGGACATTTCGAATACACTGTGTAAAGAAAACCAACACATACCGACAGATATTTAAATGCAAGATCAAATCATCACCAAGCACAAATTTAAGCTGTGGCCAACACTCTAATATCTAGATCCGTGCGATTAACTGAAACACAGACGAGAAAAAACGAACTTAATATAATATCTGGTGTTTTAAAGAAAATGGGTACACAAATCGCACTATAGAGAAAGCTATTAATGCACAGGGTTTCCAAAAGATCAAATCATCACCAAGCACAAATTTAAGCTGTGGCCAACACTCTAATATCTAGATCCGTGCGATTAACTGAAACACAGACGAGAAAAAACGAACTTAATATAATATCTGGTGTTTTAAAGAAAATGGGTACACAAATCGCACTATAGATAAAGCTATTACTGCACAGGGTTCCCGAACAACGAACACCAAAAATTATGAACCGGGATGGCAACAAATAATCTTACCATATGTAAAGGGCACAACAGACCGAATCGGAAGAATTCTTAGAAAACACAACATACAAACATTACACAAACCCAAAACAACCATAGGTAAACTACTTGGAAATCCAAAAGACCAAATCAAATTGGAAAACCACGGAGTATACAGCATCCCATGCCAGGACTGTGAAAAGCCGTACGTGGGGTAAACTAACAGACGAATATCATCAAGGACAGAATAGCATCAGAAACAAACACACAACCTCGGCCCTATTCCTACATCATCAGGAAATCGGCCACAAAATAAATTTCGATGGGTGTAGGGAGATTGCCAATATAGAGCATTATAAGTCCAGAATAATCCGAGAAGCGATAGAAATAGAAAAACAAGGCGATTTAAATAAAAGGGACGCATCATTAAAACTACCAGTAGTATGGAAGACAATAATCAACAAATCTAAAATCACAAAAAATCAAGCGGAATTAGCGCAACAACAACAGCAACATCCGGGAAACATAAATAATGACCAACGGCCGCTCAGATATAACGTTCGGACCCGGGTGGGGGTATAAAAGGAAGCTCGTAGTCGCTAACACTTTAGTCTCTATTCAGACGCGAGAAGGAAAGCTTGGTAGAAGCCAAATGTGACTGTGAAAAACTGTTCTTTTCAGAACGGATGTACAACCGGAATGAAAACACACACACACACATATATATATATATATATATATATATATATATATATATATATATATATATATATATCACCAATCACTTTTTAGCAAAGAATTATGTGTCAATTTCTAATCTTCGTTGACATCCTGTACAATGCACACCAGTATTCGAGGAAGGCGAGAAATAATTTAAAGGAAACACAAATAAAACAAAATCAATATATCGACTTCTCTCGGCAAATCAGTATTCATATTAAACGATTTCGATTGGGGAAAAAGGGCGCGATTATATCCTCGATATGAGCCTCAAAGGTGCAAAATTATTACAAGGGCTGTGTGTGAGTTTAAGGGCCCATTCCCCCCTTTGCATGTGCGATATTACTGTCAGCTCAATCGTCTGTGTTAAAACCCTATTTAGAAAAAAGATGCTTATAAAGGGCTCTTTAAAAAGCTAATATATTTTACCGAATATTGCAGGTTTTAAATTGCTTCCTATATCCCATTCTGCTTATTTTGTGCTGAAAATTATTTATGATACATTAACTTATTAAAACTAAGGCACTTAGGCTAAGCAAACTGTCAGTTGTAACCAAAAGTAATTATTTATTTAATAAAATAGTAATCAGGAGAGAAAAAAATTGAGTAATTATTCAAAATCTATTTAGATACAAAGCCACTATTTTAGTTCTGTAGCATAATAGTAGCAAAAATACAGAAAAATCCATTACACATGTGTTAGTTACATATGGGAGAAACGTAGAAAGCTTTATTGATAAAATAGGCCTAAACATACAAAAGGCCCGGTCAAAACACAGAGACCGACTTAGAATATTAAATATTTACAAAATAATTCACAAGCAACACAAAACAATATTACCTCAGCCATTAACCTTCACACATTTTTTGAACAGCGTTTCAGTAAGTACATTAGAATAAGAGTTACTCAATTAAGTTTTTTTAGTAAGTGTGGTAAGGATATTTTTTTCTCAAATAAATCATCAGGGAAGATGAGATGAGTGTTTTTTAATGGCACAATGCTGAACTGCTGAACAACACTTTTTCCTGGTTTAATGTCTAGTTTCTAGATTTATACATAAAATAGTATATTTTATGTATATGTGTAAACAGAATAAGCCTGCAGGACACCTTCCTAAATCGTATTCATACAGGGTGTTTCGTGATAATTGGCTGTTAGAAAATCTCAGTAATTAAAAATAGGAAGAAAAACTTGTTTGGTGTCGTCTGTTTTGTATTCTTTTTACTTGTACTTTAGGAATATTGTGCCATATACGAGGTTGTAAACTTGTAAACATATTTTATTGAGTATGACCTAAAATTTATTTCTGTTTTCAAGTTATCTCAAATTTGGAAATGCAGGGAAAATCTAAACGGAGTTATGGCAAAATGGATTGCACATTGCATATTGGTGTTTTATAATCTTTCTCATAGTACGAAATTCTAGTTTTGCTACTTATTCAAAAAATTTCGGGAGAAACTTTAATAGTTTGGTTAAAACAGAGAAAAGCACCATAAGAAAAATCGGTAAATTTCTTTGCCCGTAACTTCCCTCGTTATGAACCTTTCCTTTTATTAGGAATAGTGAAGTTGTGACCCAGTTTACTGCAGTAGATATTCATTTATAGTAAGACATATATATATATATATATATATATATATCAATTGAATAAGATTTTAAAAAAAATTTTATTTGGCTGCCATTTTCTATTCATTCTAAAATGTTAGCAGTTCATTCCTATGTAACACTTGTGCAAAATTTGAAGTAATTTTAGCATCTAGGGCCGCTAATACGTGAAGATATGTGTAACCTGATACTGTGACTTTTTTTACGATTACAAACATTTTATTTGTCCGCCATCTTTAATTAGTACCATAATTTTACTAGTTCATGTCGATACTACAATTACTTATGGCACACAATTTGAAATCAGTCCATTAAGTAGTCTTTTCAGGCTGAATTTTTAAATATTTTATTAAGCCGCCATTTTGTTCCGCCATCGTGTATTCGTACCACAGTTTTACCAGTTGATTCTTAGAGAGTACTTGATTTTTGTGCAAAATTTGAGATGAATTGGATAAGTAGTTTTTCAGTAATAATTTTTTTAACATTTCACTAGGCGGCCATTTTGTTTTACCAAATTGGATTTTTACCAAAATGTTACCTGGTCATCACCACATGTCCCTTAATTTTTGACCAAAATTTGAAGTCGATCGCGTAAGTAGTTTTTTTAGCTATGCCTCGCAGACAGACAGACCGACTGAATTAAGAAAACATTTTTCTCGGCATCTAGGGACCCTGAAACGTAAAGATCTGAAACAACTTCGAAGGGTAATTTTTTCACCATTACGATACATCCCATTTACGAGATAAGTAAAAACTGAAATAGCAATTTGCAGTCCGATTTACTAAGCTATACCCTTCAGACTTTAAATCCTCTTCAAAAATTCATATGATTAGGTGTAGAACAAGTACAGGAAATATAATCTAATAAGTAATTTTTCAGGCTATATAATAAAATATATTTATAAGAATTAATTTTTTTTAAAAGAAATGGCATGTTTTTTAATAATAAAAGCTACCATATGCTTTGTTTGACACTCCTTGTATATTTAAAATATATACAATAAAAAAGTTAAATCCCAGAGGTTCGGGCAATTTTAGTGACTAGATATATTATTAGACCACACGGTATGAAATACTGTTACCCGGTGTCTCACGAGAACAGGCCGCTCGATTTTACTCCGATGGTTAGAAGAAAAATTAAATTAGTTTTTTTTTATATATTGGGTTTTTAAATTTTATTTCCGGTTTAACCGGAAGAGACACTGGTAAAATTTTGGAGCATAACCCTATGAAATTTTAGCACAGATCGATAGAGCTCTTTATCATGATTTCAAAGAAAATATAATATATATATTTATCTTTTACAGTTTCCAGATATTCGCGTTTGAATATTACCCTGTAATCTATAATTTCAATAGTAGGCTGTGATAATATTGAAGCGCGAATATTTCAAAACCTTAAAAATATAAATACACTAGACCACAAAATTTTGAGACAGACTTACCAAAGTTACGCAGAGGGTATGTTTGCGGAAAAAGAAAGTGCTAGCGTAGTTCTATTATAATGTGGGCTGAGATTTCCCTTGAAACGCGAACACAACTTTGTATTTTGCCAAGGAATTCTCTCAATCCGTCTTATTGAAAGTATTGACTTAATGGGTCGTCCGTGTTGCTTATATATAAGGTATCGCATTATAGGGCAGTATTTAGACGAACTAGCTTTTGCTATAGCCGGCTAGCTGTGCGGATTTAAATTCGATCGAGCATTTGTGGGATCAGCTTGGTAAGCGTATACGCCACAATCTATGTATGCCCCAAAATTAAGGATAAGTTGGAGAAGGCCTGATTCAAGATGTAATTGCGCGTTTGATCGAAATCATGGCAATGCATTTACGAAGTGTAATAAGAGGAAGTAAGGGAAATACTTAAATTTTAAGTATTATTTGAAATAAATTCTGTCTTTACGCAGCAGCTTAAACTTTTATTTATTTTTTTAGTAAAAACGCTAAAAATATGCTAAAGGTTAAGCAGAAAGCAAACTTCTTAAAGAACCAGGCTTTAAAATTACATTTACAAACTATTGATATTGCGGATAGGTCATTCTACATGGTGGCTCAAAACCTACTGAAAAAAAACTACTATGACTGAAATCGTCCCAGAAAGGTACTGCTATAAATGAAAACAAAAATAAACAAAATCTAAGAATACAATCAAACGTCAGTGAGTTCCACTTACCCCTTTTTTTGTGGGTCACTGTATATGTAAATCCATATATTTTTTAAATCTGAAGATCTGTCAAACTGCGCTAAAACTCAATGGCAAAAATTTTGCTTCCGGTTAAACCAGAAATGAATTTAAAAGCCAATTACCTAAAAATATAACTTCAACTGTCAACTCATATAATATAGAAGGTGAAAAATTTTGCACGAATCAGCTTTTGCGCTATATTTTTTTTAATTGACATTCAATTCAACTACAAGGGTTAGGTTCTTAAATTTTTTATTCTAGCTAAATAAAACGGAGTAAAAGTGAGTGGCTTTCGCAAGACATCCTGTATGTACCGCGATAGTATACTGCCTACCGGCATGTTTCTGCCTCCCTCGTAGAAGGGAAGTATTATAATGGTAAAAAATTCCCCTCCAAGTTTTTTCACATTTTCACGTTTCGGGATCCCTAGATGCCAAAAACATGTTTCCTCAATACTGCTGAACAAAATGGCGGCCTAATGAAACGTTAAAAAATGTTTACTAAAAAACTACTTATCCAATTTACCTCAAAATTTGCCCCGAAAACAAGCATTACGTAGAACCGAACTGGTAACATTTTGGTACGAATCCAAGATGGCGAAACAAAATGGCGGCTTAATAAAATATTTAAAAAATTAGGCCGAAAATCTACTTATTAGATTGATTTCAAATTTTCTGCAAGAATTAAGTGTGATATAGAGATGAACTGGTTAAATTGTAGTACGAATTCAAGATGGCGGAACAAAATGGCAGTCAAATAAAATTATTGTAATAGTGAAGTGGCCCTTTCAGGATTTTATAGATTTTCATGTTTTAGGGTCCCTAGGTGCCAAAAAACATATTTTCTTCATTCCGTCTGTATGTCCGCGGCATACCTAAAGAACTATATACTCCATTACCGTTAAAATTTAAATTAGGGGTCATGTGGAATAATCTAGTAACATTTTCAAATTTTGTGCAAGAATTAAGAAACTAAAATTAGTTATAGAAATACTTTTTTTGCTATGTATTTTTAATTATTGGTCCTCTCGAAATTGTCTTGTTCGTGTAATATTTCAACCTAGTGCTACACACTGTTTCTTAATAAAAATCCAAATTATTTCTGTAAATGTCAATGGCATTGTTATTTTTGTTGTGTGGGTTGGAATAAACTAATATTTTACAGCCATTGTTTAAAACGAATTATAGTAAAATTAATCAGAGTTTGCATTGTTTTCAATACCCGATTGATTTTACATGATAAATAATATACAATCCTGTTTACAGTATTAGCCTGAAAATAAACGTACTTATTCCCATATTTATGAAAATATATTATTTATCCTATAAATAGTAATTTTGTTTTTGTAGAATTACATATTCAAATTAATTTTTTGTATATATTATACCTTGTCAGAATCAATACGTGGGGTTAATTTTAAACAAATAACGAGCAACATTTATTTAATATATAAGGACGCAGCTTTACATCACTACGATATTCAGCAACTATATATGTAGATACCGTCTTTCTTTACTTTCGGTTTGGTCTATATAAGAAACACTAAATAATAAAAAATATATTCAAGGATTTCGTTTTACAATAGTGCTAATAACTCCGAATGAGTAGATCATTCGCTCATTTTCTTCCTTCTTCTATTTAATCCATTTAAGGCAGACCGCCATTTAAGTAGGATTCAGATTAAGATTTGCATGACCTAGGCTTTACCTAGTCACAGATTCTATAATTGGGACAGTAGGTTCTGGTTGGAGAATGGGGACATACATGCTGATGGATGCTCATGTCGCCTTGACAAGCCAGACTGTTTATACAAATTGCTGCTTCTTGTTAAGTAAATTTATCGTCGAATGATTTAAGGGAACTTCAAAGCAGTTCTATTCAATATTCACCATGCTTTCTAGAAAAATACGGTGCCATTTTGAACCTCTCGGCCACCCTAGTGGTTAGGTTTTGTGAAAATATAATTATTTGTCTTATTTTTAATTAATAAGGTTTCAAATGCAAATTTCTTTATTCGTGTTAAAACAATACAAAAAGTTTACACACCTCAAACAGTAGAAAGTGTATAAATTAAAAAAATATAAAATACTTAAGATAAATACATATACTAAAATACATATACTAAAAAATACATACATATATTATTACAATTAAATTTAAATATGTTAAAATAATATAAAATACAAACATTGAATCATTAACATAAAACCACATTACACAATTAAAACAGAATTTAAAAAATCGTTTACCGAGTAGAATTCCCTCTGGAGCAGCCACTTCTTTATGGAGCTTTTAAAAACTTTAAGTGATACCTCCCTCAAGGAAGTTTGAGGCTTATTGAAAAGTTTTATACCTAAGTAGTTTAGGGCATCCTGGCAACTTTCAGCCTTCGACCAGGTTGCACTTACCGCTTGTGTCATTTCCATGGACATCAACATGTCTTCTATATCCTGTTAGGTACTTTTTAACATATATTAGTGTTTCTAAAATGTACGGGGAGGGTAGAGTTAGTGTGTTCCTGCGATCATCCTTATATGATAAACTACTTACTATCCTAACAGCATTCCTCTGGAGACCAAAAACTCCCATCATATATGGAAAGTAACCTCAAGATTGACCGCGTAAGTCATGTGCGACTGCACGAGAGCATAGTACGCTTGCAGCACACCTCTCTCGTTACACAGTGAGTAAGGTTCATTAAGACAAAAATATTTGAGTTTAACTTATTACAAACGGA
Organism: Kuschelorhynchus macadamiae; assembly: GCA_030620095.1. Classification (NCBI taxonomy): domain Eukaryota; kingdom Metazoa; phylum Arthropoda; class Insecta; order Coleoptera; family Curculionidae; genus Kuschelorhynchus; species Kuschelorhynchus macadamiae. Next base: position 1,277,563 of record JAUTXW010000424.1, read on the forward strand.
ATCTATGTGCTTGTGCCATCGCAGCCTTGGATCTAAATTAACACCCAAAAACCTCACATCACCCCCAGTTTCATCATTAGAAAGTTGTCTCATTGAAAATGTCATGTTGTAAATTTTTGCTACATTTAGGAAAAGCATATTCGAGGAAAACCATCTTTCAGCCGCTGTGTGTGCCTTTAGGGTCCTCGTTTGAGACACTTGTTTATCTTGGTGTTTGAGGGCTATTGTAGTATCATCGGAGAAAAGTGTCCAATGCATTCCAGGGTTATTATGCTATTACTGCACAGGTTATAAGATCTTACTTTCTATAGAAAGACATCATGGGAGACAAAATCAAATGCCTTGCTTAGATCACAAAAAACTGTGTTAACATAAGCTGCTCAAAAGAATTCTCAATGCAAGAGACCAGATCCAGGATACCCAAACCAGTATTCAACTCCCTCCTAAAGTCAAATTGGGACTGTAAAAAAATATTTTTACTTTAAAAATAGTTTACAAGAAGCTAAGAATTTCTCAAACGCTTTTGAAAGTATCGGCAATAGCAAGATTGTCTATAGTTTGAAGCATCCCCAGTACTACACCATCAGACACCATCTTTTTTCTTTGTTTTACCATTATTGGAAGGTATCACATGGTATGCATTTGAGGTCATTTTCCTCGCAGTTCATGCTTAAATTTAACTTAAGTTAAAAATCATGCAGACCAATTAAATAAACATTGATGCACAGTGTGGATGAAATATTCGTCAATTCGTTGATGAGCTAATGCGTTAATGCATGTGAATTGTTGAATCGCATTAACGAATTGCATCGTGAAGATCCATCTGAAAAGCGTTACCAGGTAGGGCAGGTCTCTGTCGTGGCTATTTATAGGGGTGGTTCTTTATTACCTTTTTACCTACGTGTTGGTTGCCTTTTGTATACTGAATTTGTCATTTGAACCCAATTCAAACAAAAATGGTCAAATTTTGGGTGCCATTCATAGTATATTAAAAATAAACTTAAGTAGATTCAGCTGATAACTGGTCCTATGAATAACCTCGAATATATATAACACAATCTGAAATATTCAACTAAAACACAAATTTTAACTGTTAAAGATGTTTAATTCCTTTTAAAGAAATGTATGTAGCTACTTTTTAGAAAACATGAAAATACAAGGTAAATACCAATGTTAACCTCTTATAAAAATAGAATAATAGGAATGTCTGGGTTGCCTAAGAAAACCAAAAAAAGGACTTTAGAACCAAACACATCCTAACACGGGGTTATGAAATTCAACATTTCATAAAATAAAAATACTAATGAAAACAAAAATTATATAGAATACCCACATGAAGTCTATTCACATCATTCTATAAATCAGTTAAAAAGATGATCAAAGATTTCCATGGAAATATGGAATGATGGGCTTAAAGGTCTGCCCCGTCGCAAAGGTATATCGGAAATAAAACAACCTTTAGCTGTCTATGAGCTAAAATCGATGCCCTTTAGAAACAAAATCTAGCATCCTATATTACTGACTGTACCTTTATATCGAAATTATAAAAAAACCCAATATACCACTTGAATGAGATATTAAAAGCCAATTTATTATCAACAAACCAGAGTTAACATTAAACTGTAGTCGAAAGAATATTTTAAACAGTAAAATATCAAGAATTAATATATCTTTACAGGAACAACACTGCGGCACCTATGAGACAGTGGAATCACTGTACCACTAATTCACATATAATACTCGAAATTCTATTAAGACAGAACTTATATGTGAAATCATTAATAGCTATGTCTAAAATTCAAAATATTTAGGAAAATTACTGCCTGCAAAATATTCGCTTAAAAAAAAGAGAAATCAGCATTTTAAAGGAAAAATTCGGAGTCGATAGAACTCTCGCCAATCGTAGCCGGGTATATTCTATAACGAATACTAAAGTTTAATTGGATGAAAAAACGAGTAACGAAACATTACACTTTAAGATAAATTAAAAATATGTTTTTTTAAATTTGATTATACACTGATTTTTTAAAAATTCGTACCAAAAATTTTACATGTGTATCTCTATACCACAACTAATTTTCGTGCAAAAATGCAAGGTTTTTTTACGTTGATTTCTTAAACATATTATTTAACTGCCATCTTGAATTTGTACCACAATTTTACCAGTTTATCTCTATAGCAGGCTTGATCTCTACACAAATTTGAAATCAATCTAATAGTAGTTTTTCAGGATCATTATTAAAATATTTTATTAGGCCACCATTCTGTTCTGCCATCTTGAATTCGTACCAAAAGGTTATTAGTTCCTTTCTATGAAACACTCGATTTCTGTAAAAATTTGAGATTAATTGGATAATTAGTTCTTTAGTAACAATTTTTTAACATTTCACTAGGGCGCCATTTTGTTCCGCCAACTTCAATTTTTACCAAAATGTTAGCAAATCATCCCCATATGACCCCTGACAGACAGACACGGAATTGAGAAAACCTGTCTTGGCATCTAGTGACCCTAAAACGTGCAGATCTATAAAATCCTGAAAGAACGATTTTTACGATTACAAACATTTTATTTGGCCGTCATCTTGAATTCGTACCATAATTTTTTCAGTTTATCTCTATATCACACTTAATTCTTGCGCAAAATTTTAATTAATTCTAATAAGTAGTTCTTTCAGGCTATTTTTTTTCATTAGGCCGCCATTACGTTCCGCCATGTTGGATTTTTACCAAAATGTTTCCATTTCATCCCTGAATGACCCTTAATTTTTGATTAAATTTTGAAGTCAATGGAATAAGTAGTTTTTTAGCTATGCTGCGAACAGACCGACAGATAGCCAGACAGCTCTCTGCAAATGGATAATAATTTTTTGGCCTGACGAAACAACATTCATTATACTGAATTCGCATTCACTTCACTTCCAAGTACGCCGACCAAGTAATTCACTCTTGGTACGTTCCTGTTCTTACCTATTCCACCGATTACCAACCTTTCTAATATAAGAAGTATTTCCCTTGTCCTCTCATTTTCCTTGTTTTCCCTTTATTACCCGTGCATTAATAAAAAATACAATTAATTTTAACTTCAAGAATATAAAATATTTGCTGTTAAAAGTTCACACATTAATTGGCTACGCCAATGGAACTTCTTATATATATATATATATATATATATATATATATATATATATATATATATATATATATATATATATATATATATATATATATATATATATATATATATATATATATATATATATATATATATATATATATATATATATATATATATATATATATATATATATATATATATATATATATATATATATATATATATATATATATATATATATATATATATATATATATATATATATATAAAGCAATAGCAACTAAAAATGTAAGTCAAGAGATTGTCGTCGTGATCGATTTCCTTTATGCCATCATGAAGTGTTTTTTTTAATTACCTCTTCAGTATCAATCTAAGTATACGCCTTAAATTCTTTAGGCGCTAAATGACCACAAAATGTGCTTACTTTGAATATACCAGCAGAAATACTACTACTTAATTTAATTAATCGAGTAGCTACATTTCCATTTTGAGAAAAAAAAATTATCTTTTCTATATCGGTCGAAATAACTGTCAAAAAGTTTAGAAAGGATACTGCTAAGTCTGTCAATGGATAAAATTTGGGATACCCTGTATTTCGCAGCGCTTTGTTTATTTATAATTTACTTTAGATAAATGATACAATTTGTTAATGACAACGCATCATGGCCTCTGCGTTATCTAAAATAAATAATTAATAAACAGTTTTTATAGAAAGCATAATCCTATAAATATGTAGTAGCAATTTATTATTTAACGTTATTATTCGCATTACTATGTAGGGTATTTATATAGATCGATGAAGTCAAACATTAGTCTGTATATCTGTATATGTTGACCATAATCAAGATATCAAGGCGATAAGGAGAAGAACAGCGCTTATTTAATAGGATTCAAATTTGCATATCATTCTACAATTTACGTTGCCAATACAGGATGTCCCCGTTATAGAAAAACGTTTGAACTGGTCGATCTTTTACACTTTCTCTAGATGTTTGATTTTTTTTGTATTGGTGACTAGTGGCCCATAGTGACTCACTTCACGTCACTGGACTTCATCTTCAGGTCCTCTGGTAGCAAGATGTCCCTACCTGATAGGCGCTGGGTAATCGGCACACAAATTCTTAAAATTCCAGCATCTACAACCAGTGTATAAGTTTATTGCAGATTTGAGCTTAATTCTGTGTATGCTTAACAGTCTCTCTGTTATCGTCTTCCCAATAGGAAGAAAGAGAATAAGACTTTGCATGAAATAAATAGACCTGGCAGTCTAAGCTTATTTGGCGTTTATGCAACGTCCTTGCACTCAATTCGATAGCATACACTTCCTACTAACTATCTGTGAACTGACCATCTTCCCTTTTAGTAGACCGAATTTATTCCGACCCCACTACTTTCTTCGTGGGAAGATCACAGAACAGGTTTGATAGGCTCTAACAGTTTTTGGAAGCAGGTCAGATGGCATTTCCAGTATGTAGTTGTTTTCTACAAATATCCAGATACTAACAGTTCCATGTGACGCATGCTGTGCCGCAGGCCACTAGCGATATGATGGAGTCTATATGTTGTCCTTTTTTTTTACTATGATGACTAGATCGCCAGCAAATCTACCTTCCACGACTGACTATAGCCAGAAAAGTATCTACCAGTAGTTACCACAACAAGGGCAAGAGTACTTCTCAGTTAGATACATATTTAGGTCAAATCCAAATATTATAGTGAAGTATACAAATTCAGCTTGTATTGATTTACTTCAATATCGTAACTAAAGTACATCCCAGAATATAACATCTTATCTTTTTGCCTTTTCAATAGATATACCAGATTTTGTACATAGTTACGATAAAAATATTTTTATTTTACTCAAACACATCATCCAGAGAATTGTGAAAAAACATCATCAGGAGAAAAATATATTCCATGTATAAAGAGCAGTTGTTGCCAACATTGGGCAGAATGAAATTATCAAACCTTCACAGAATTCTCTATTATCATCAGATAATACTCGAAGAAATTGTCCATATTTCTCAAAGAGACCTAGTTTTAATAACAAACATAGAAAAAGACTCCAAGTCTCGGTTTCAGTAAATTATAATTTCACATTTTACAACAAACGTGACACGTGTTTGGCCCTTTCGAGCATCATCAGACCTACAAACAACAGAGAGAACCTTAGTAAATAATCACAAATCACAAAACAATAACTTACTAATATAATAAAACACACTAAAGCACAACAAAACAAACAACTACCTATACATATTTGATTGACACTAAAACGAGGTTAAGTCTCACGCGAATAAACAAAATAAAATATTAAAAAATATTTATGTCTCCAGCTGGTACCGAACCCGGATCGCCTGAGTGGGAGGCCGAAGTAACTAACTACAGACCACTGGACTAGTCAAACAAACTAACCAAAAACTCTCACTCTATGAATTAGAGAATGAAATGAAGGTTGCCTACAATTATTATTACATTAAATTGTTAAATATTAGGGTTGGTTCGAAATTAAAAACATCGTTAACGCAAGTGAGAATAGGACTTTTAATAGCTTTGGTTATAAAGCTAATAATATAGAACCACTGATAATTTCTTAGTTGATGACAGTGATAGCGACGCAGAATTAGATAAGTTAAAATATATTTTTGAAATATGTCCACATTTGTATTCTTGTAAACCCCATCTGGGGGCATACTGTATATTTATTTTTAATTTTATGTTATGTCTTTATCACTTTTTATTAACTTGTTTTTACAGGCACCTACTAAACTAAACATCTCCAAAAAACAATAGTTTTATATACATGAATGAATAAAATACTCAAGTCCATCTCTGCAAGCTATCAGATGGTCAGAATAGCTTTATTCCCCACTTACAACCGTAAAAGTCACGATCTTATATTTTGGGATGTACTATAGCACTATTTTTTTTCACAGGTATCATCTGACGCTGCTGCGCCTCCACCAATCCCACAGCGGTCTATAACGCAGAAAGTGGCTTAAAGCACAGAAAATTGGATGTGGAGAGAACGCGACTGACAAGGCAGTTATAAGATGGTAATAAAATCTATATAAATATGGATTATGGATATAAATGTTTTAGGAAAAAATCTTTTGATGTCTGTACCTGTATGTTTAAACAAAATTTGCGCCCAGGATAACTTGAGAACAGTCAAAACGATTAGTCAGGGGCGTAGAAATTTGACATTTTTAAAACTTGTAAAGATGTACAAAATTCAAATTTTGGGAACACTCAAATGGATTTCAGTCAGTTGAAAATAGAAATAGTTGGAGTAACTATTTTGACATAAAAAAATTGTAGAAGTTGTTGGCGTAGATAGTTGATAGATAATTAATCTGAAACTGCGGCAAATAGAATGGACTCAAAATTTGGTTTATTTAGATAGGCGTTCGGCTTTACTTGGCTCTGTTAGCCAGTTATTGATGCCTGGAAGTCAAAATGTATGTGAATAAGGCTACTTTAGTAGTGGCTACATCAGAATGTAATTATTATTATTAACTTGGTATTCGTCTTCCTGATTGGCCAATATATCGGTTGTCAATTTATAAATTTATACTCTCTTAACTTTTGTATTTTTTGTCGCACAAAACACATAAAAATACGGTCTGTATAGGGTGAATCCCGAAGAGTTCGAATCAATTTCAATATAATTAGGTGCTTATATATAAGACTCTGCTATAATCTATGGTATATTTAAAAACTTTCAACCAAATTACCCGGAAGTTCCCTCGTAATAAATCATTCATGGAAAAGTGAACGTAATTTTCTGCGTGTACCTGCTTCTAAATAACCATGTGCGGATGTAAACTGGGTCAGATTTCACTTTTCTTCATTAAAGGGATCCATTACGAGGAAATTCCGGGTAAAGCCAATTCGTCTATTCTTGCATTTCGATAAAAATAATCCTCCATAAAAACACGTGCACGAATCTTGAGCTTGTCAAGTACCTAGAATTTTTCTAGCATATATTTTAAAAGGTCCGGAATGCTTTTTATCGTTTTCAAGGAACTATATTACATTTTAACATACGTTTTTCCAGTTCCGGCGTTCGTTAATTTCTTTGTTGTTGTGGTATCAGAAAACATGGGAAAGCGATAAATATAATTAATTGGACAAACACCCCCGTATCCAATGAACTAAGCAACTTTTTTATGTAACGAATACAAATATTTTCATTCTACGCCTTAAAAATATAGGTTTCCAGTAATTTCACCCTTCTGAGAACAGGGTCAAATAAATGTCAATTAAAATGATCAAACTTGGATACTGTTCATTGCCTTTTAAATGCTCTTAGTTCAAGGACAGATCCAGGGGAGTGCCTTGGAGTACTGGTTAATTAAATCCACCGGGCGTTGTTTCTTGGGCTTGGGGGAAAGAACTGAACCACCTTTCATTCGCCGTTGTCTTAGTTAGGTTACCGAGCAAGAACTCTATAACTTATTAATAATACATGAAAGTCTGAAATCAGTTTATAGCTAAATAAAATTGGGGAAATAACATTTATGGTCATCTTTAAATTTAAATAAACTAAAACATATTTTAACTAACATTTAGTTTATTTTTTATAATTTTAATTTTTATTTTCTTGGATTTTTTTTTTTACATTTATTGTATTCTTTTTTTTAATCAACTAAAGGTTTCGATAAAGAGAAAAGCTAATACTGAACATTTAATTAGGTCGCTATTCTGTATTCGCACCAAAATTTTACCAATTTATGTCTGTATCACATTTTTATATAGACTTTTTCATTAATTAATAACTCTTCCTTTAGTAGTTCCTAAATATCTCAGAAGTTATAGATCAGCAGTCTTCCATAGGTCATCCCATATATCCAATCCAAATCATCTGTCGTGTGCAAAGCTGATAATTTCAGCACTGCTTTTAAAAAGTAGTTTGTACAGTATGTCCACGGATTGAGTTAACAAGAGAAAATACTTTTTTTTGCTCCTGTTAGTGACTCTGGTGTGGTTTTGTGTATTAATGAGGATCTTAAGTCAGAAACACATGTCTAGAATTTGCAAAATTTCATTGTTTTAGCGGGTGTACATCCGTTCACAACTTTCGTTCTGAAAACAATCAGTTTTGCTGACGTTTGACCAAAATCACATTTGGCATTTTGAAGTGTCAGTGATTGCGAGGCTTCCATTTATACCCCCACCCGGGGCCGAAGGTTATCTCTGAGCGTCCGTTCTTCGTTATTTATGTTTTGAGGATGTTGCTGTTGTTGTTGCGCTAATTCCGCTTGATTTTTTCTGATTTTAGATTTGTCGATTATTGTCTTCCATACTGATGGTAGTTTTAATGGTTCGTCCCTTTTATTTAAATCACCTTGTTTTTCAATTTCTATGGCATCTCGGATTATTCTGGTCTTATAATGCTCTATATTGGCAATCGCCCTACACATTGAAATTAATTTTGTGGCCGGTTTCCTGGTGATGTAAGAATAGGGCCAAGGTTGTTTCTTTGTCTCTGATGCTGAGTTTATGCTTTTCTAGTCTTGCTGATATTCACTACAGTTTGATTTTGTCTTTTGGGTTTCCAAGTAGTTTACCTATGGTTGTTTGTGGTTTGTCTATTATTTAATACAGATTTAATTTAGAATTCTGCCTGTTTGCTTTTGTACATCCAATGTACAATGTAGCAACACAAAAGAGGTCACCAATAATGAGTCTAAATGTTGCATTTGATCTTTTAATGTAAAATGAGTTTTTATTCTATTTTCTTTTTAAAATAAAATTCAGAGAAAGTTTATTACCATTTTCCTATTTTTTAACTTCTCTAGCTTCTCTTTACATTGAACGTGATACTACTTTAGCAAACCTTTGCAACTACATTTTATGGAAAATAGATTTTAGCCAAAAATAATTGGGCTTTGTTTGACGGCACCTGTAAAAGTTCTAAATAAATCGTTTTAATTTTTTTTCTTAGTATTGAAATCAGCTTCAAACGTCATTGTATAATGTCCAATTAAAAGTATTTTTTTTAATCACCCTGTACATCAGATCTGAAATTAATTAAAGCCAACGATATTTATTTTTTAAACAAAAATTTTTATTAAGAATAAATTGTTGATGAAAAATAAAGAATATAAAAATTTTTCCTCTTCTAAAAAAATTTGGGCATTGCCTGGCGTGCTTTCATACTCTCCAAAGCATCCAACATGATCTAACACTTTCCAATAATCACAATAGTTTATTGTTAGAGTATAAACAATTTTAATTTTTAATTGAAGTTGTAAATTTCATTAATAGCTTACATCGAAGCACGTAACTAATAGGCAAATTTCATCAGAACACTCTATGGACTTTTCCCCGTGGCATATAATACATATATATCCGCTAAATTATACCTGTAAAACATTGAACCCCTTAAACTGATATTGTAAAAGTAAAACTCCGTTCTTGGTATATTACAAGACAATTAGCCTAGGCCTAAGGGAACAATCAGGGGAAATTTCAGTCTCAACTTTGACTTGAATATCTTTAGAGCGAAGGGTATAAGAACGACTTGCTTGTCGGTCGTATATTGCTTTGAATTACCTTTCTATATACAGGATGAAACAATTAAGGGCAGTTTAATTAAAGATAGGCCTTTAAGTTGAAGACAGTCAGGTTAACGGTAATAGGTCAATTTAAGTATAAATCAGTTAGTGGGATTAGGCGCAGGGTGGTTCAAATTATATTACTCCTTTTTATTGTAGAAGTTGATTATTATATTATAAAAGCACAAATCAACAATTATACCTAACTTTAAATTGCTTTCGATACATAATATAAACAGTATTATTATTATTAGTGTTGCTTAAAATATATTTTTTTACTTCCCTCGTAAAAGGGAAGTATTGTAATCGTGAAAAAATCACCCTTCGAGATTTTTTCAGATCCTTACGTCTCAGGGTCTCTAGATGCCGAAAAATGTATTTTCTCAATTCCGTCGGTCTGTTCGCGACATAGCTTACTTATCCAACTACTTATCCAGTCTGTCTCAAATTTTGTACATCAAAATTCAGCATACATCAAATCAAGTATTATGTTGGAATGAACTGGTAAAATTTTGATACGAATCCAAAATGGCGGCTTAATGAAATATTTAAAAATTGAGCCTGAAAAAACTATTTAATGAACTGATTTCAAATTGTATGCCATAACTAATTGTAGTATAGAGATGAACTAGTAAAACTGTGGTACTAATTCAAGATGAAGGAACCAAATAGCCGCCAAATAAAAACTGGTAACATTATGGTATGAATATAAGATAGCAAAACAGAATGGCGGCAAATTTTGTGCAAGCATTAAGTGTGATATAAAGATAAACTGGTAAAGTTGTGGTACAAATTCTAGATGGCGGAACAAAATGGCGGCCAAATAAAATGTTTAATAAATCAACGTACCTGTTATACAAAAAGGCACAAATATATCCATATTAAAATCCACTATTAAATATATAATATAATAAGTGACATAAAGTTTTTAAGTACACATTTTAGCCATAGGATCTAAAATACATGATTACTAAAAAAAAACAAAATATATGGTATGTTCATAAACTATCATCGTAAAATTCATGTAAGTTATAATATGCTTTTTCCTCCAAGCTATATTTTACTTTTTTCTTAAACAATTTAAGAGATTCTATATTTCTAAATATTTGTTGGAGGTGATCGTATATTTTTTTACTTTCATATAAAATTGAATATTTTAATAAGGTTGTTCTGGGGATAGAATTCAATGTTCAAATTCTATCTAGTACTAAAGGCTCTTTTAGTTATTAAATGTCCATGTTTTTATGTATGAGAGATGCAGGTTCAAGTATTAAAAGGCAAGTAAGTGTTAAAATTTTGTATCTCACAAAGAGTGGTTTGCAATGGTCTCGGGCCCCAGCTTTGCAGATGTAACGAACAGCCCGTTTTCGCAAAATTGAAGTAGAATCAAAAAGTTTTTCGCTGCAGTAACGCCATAAGTTAGGTATGAATTTACAAATGCAAAGTAAGCTATTCTTGCTGCAGTAATGCCAAGCTCAATACGAACGGCATAACTGCCTCTTGCAACTTTTTTATTTAGATTATTTATGTGGTTAATAAATTTCAAGTTATTATCAACGTGTATCCCCAAACATTTCGTATTTGATTTGTTTTCAAGCTTAGTACCAGATAGGTAAAGATTGTCAAAGTTAAACGTAAAAATATTAGTTTTTGATATATTAAAACTAAGGTGATTCGCATCACACCATTTCTTAATTAAGATCACATCTCTTGAGATATTTTCTTTCAACAGGTCTTTTTTATTTCGCCAGACAATGGTAGTGTCGTCCGCAAACAATGTAAAAGTCACTTTTATGTTAACGTCTGTTAAGTCGTTAATGTATAATAGAAATAAAATGGGACCCAAGACATATCCTTGTGGCACACCACAAGAAATTGTAGTTGAACTAGACATCTTTTCGCCGTAGCTAACTGATTGATTCCGATTTGTTAAATATGACTTAAACCAGTTGTAGCAGTTACTTCTTGATTTACTTTAAAGTTTACAGAAAAATTAAATATGATATAGGGATAAACTGGTACGAATTGAACACGACGTAACAAAATAGCCGCGTGTGTCAATGTAATAACTACTTACTGAATTTATTTTAAATTACGCTCAAGAATCAGATGTGGCATAGGTAGACGCTGGTCAAATATTTGTAGGAATACAATATGATGAAGAAAATATCGCCCAACAAAAATGTCTGAAAAACAGTAATGACTATGTACTGAAATAAACTGGGCAACACTTCACTATTCCTAATAAAAGGAAAGATTAATAACGAAGAAAGTTCCGGGTAAAGGAAATTTACCGATTTTTATATTATGCATCGTTTAAATTTTTCATTAAACCGTTCCCAAAAATTACAAAAATTATTTTTATTTTTTGTTTGTTATACTAATACAATCCTTAGAAAAATATCAACATTTTTACATACCAACCTGTAGCGTTTTAACAGTCTACCTAACACACTTTATTTTAAAATAGGATCTGATCGATTCTTCATTTTTCTAAAGCTTTTAGAAACCTCCAGTGTACATGAATTATACATGGTGTCCAGAAGTTAATTATATATTTGTTAGTGTCATAGGAAAACTAAAATGTATTCCAGTACATTTCAATGACCTGTAGAATAGACACCAGTTTAATTTTGTATGGTTTTGTTTTATGTTTTAGTAATATGAAACATTTTTTCCAAAGCGGGTTTTTTAATATTTCCTCTAGCTAGAAAAATAAAGAAAATGAGATGTTACTATTGGCGCCAAAAATGCCAATCATAATTTTCTCAACTCGCAAACCATGCCTTAAAATTCGCAAAATTAACTTTTAAAGATTTTTTTTATATAACTACATAAGCTTTTCCAAAATTACCCTATAAAAATGTTTTTTAATGTACCGATTTTATTATTTATTAAGTGAATTACCTAAAAAAAAATTGGTAAAAAAGGCTTACAAACAGGGGTCTGCAAATCTTTTCTTTTCAAAATACAGATGCAGAAAAACCTCCTTCATCTCTAGAGATTATTTATTTAAATTAAGCACACGCTATTCTATGACTAACGTTAATAATACGACTTATAAGTTTTAGAAAAATTTACAACGTGTTATTTTCTTCCATGTTCAGACCTATTCGTCCTCTTCGAAGTGTTTGTTTTCTACAACAAAGTCAAATTCCTAATTCTATTGTGTAATTCCTTAGTCTCTTTTTTTTTCGATATTTTGTATCTCCTAGAGTTTTGAGCGTAAATTATTTAAACAGACTTTATACTCTTTATTTTCTTGGTAACCACAAATGTCGGTTTTGCTCTTGACTCTGGTGTGGTTTTGTGTATTAATTTTGGCGCTAGTTGCACTCGTCTTTTAACTAGTTGACTGTACTGATGCAGACCTTAAGTCGGAAGCAGGTGTCTATAGTTGGCCAAATTTCGTTTCTTTAGCGGTCATTCCAAAAAAAAATCCTTTTTCGACTGTATAATAGTTCTTGCCGCGTTAAGCTTTTCCTACTTTTGATTTAATTTCTCTTGGGTTATGAGTTTTTCCACAGGTGGCTATATATTGCTCCGTGGTAATAGACTATCAAGTCCGGCGAAGATCTCGGATGTTCTTTTGGTAAACACAAATGTCGGTTTTGCTCCTGTTGGTGACTAGTGTGGTTTTGTGTATTCATTTTGGCTAGAGTACTAGTTGTACTCGTCTTTAAACTAGTTGCTACCTCTGCACCGAGCTGCAAGAAGGAGATGGGCTCATGGGCCTGCGAATAGGGGCATAGCGGAATGGAGTAGCTGTTTGTTCACTGATGAATGTAGGTTCACTTTGTATTCGTGTGATGGACGAATCTTAGTATGGAGGGGAAGCAATATAATACAAGGGAGAATATAGGAGCAAGAGTAGAATTTGGAGGAGGTGCTGATATGCCGAATGGAAAGACTGATTGGTAATTTTGTTAGGGAAATTATGAACGCAGGGAGATAAAGGAACTTGTGTGTAAATAAAATTGTTGTTCCCTTTGCTCAGAATTTTCGGAAAGATTTTGTTCGTAAACACAGGAAAAAAATTAACATGAATTAATGTATACCCTGTATGCTAACAAAATTGTTGACAAACACAGTCATAACTTTCAAAGCATTCTGGATAATAAAAAAAAAATATTTTCATTATCTGGAAATTTCGGTATGTAAATCTGAGTATAAAATATATATAACGCACAAAAGTTAGTTTTGCGAATTTTAAAGCATTGTGGGTAAGTTAAGAAAAATGTATTGGCAATTTTAGCCCCAATTTTGCGTGATAATTTAGGAAAAGCGTATGTATTTATACAAAAATCTTTCAAACTTAATATTACGATTTTTAAATCATGGTGAGTGAGTTAAGAAAATTATGAATTGGCAATTTTGGCTCTAATAGAAACGGCCCATTTTTTTATTTTTATGGCTAGAGAGAAAATAAAAAACCGCTTGAAAAATGTCTCGTATTACTAAGAAATGAAACAAGAACATTAAATTGGTTGAAATGTACTGGAATAAAATTCAGTTTTCCTATGACACGATTATAAAATTATTTTCTGGACACCCTGTATAGTTCATGTACTCTGAAGGCTTCAAAAACTCAGCATCAGTCAGATCCTACTTTAAAAAATGTGTGTTTGGTAGAATGGCAAAAAGCTAGAGGCTGATATGAAAAAAAAATTTTTCAAAAAAATGTGAATTTTCAAAATTTCGAAACATCTGCCAATTGTTTTGAAAAATTTACATAGTCTTATTTTACACCCGGTATGAAAGAGTTCTTACCTCAAGTAAGCTTTACGTTTAAACTGGTTAATAACCAACGAAATTAGCTAGAAATGTTTAAAAATCGCAACTTAATATCTTTTAAAGCACATTGAATATGATACTAAAAGTTAAGTGTCCCGATCTTTTTGGCCAGCAGTTTATTTAAGTCAATTTAAAGTTAGTTGAGAAAAAAATCTTTATTATAAACAGATAAATATTTATATGCAGGAGGGCAAAAGGTGTTTTAAAAAATCTTTGCTTGTCCACTTTTAATTTTACTTTATTCAGTTTAGATTAATCCGATTTGATTACGGAAACATATACAATTTTAGCTTTAAAATCCTTCGTGTTAACTTGCGAGTTTTTCGACCACATCCAATTCTCAATCTTATTGAAAAGACAATTTGCTAACAAAGGACCAGGCACTAATTAAAGTGGAGAAGGATGTTATGTGATTGACTATGGTCCCCTAAACTTATTTTTGCAAAAAGTCGATCGGACAGTTTTCATGGATCACTTTACTGTTAACACACTATGAAATATTCATTTCTACTTAATGAAAATCGATCTTTAGAGTGTCTAGATAAAATGATTATGCATAGTTTAAGTTCATACACAAAATGTCGATTGTTTGCAAGATAATTTTTGGCCTTGTGCCACACATTTTTGTGGATTTATTGATTTAGTTTTGTCTCATTTTACAACTGAACCAAAACAATTAGTGTTAATGTCCACAATATGTTTCATGTTAAGTACATAGCAATATCGACATGCATTTTGTATTTAGGAGTAACTAGATTGGATTCAAAAGATTCGTAGTTAATTACCCAAATCAAGAACAAAGCGTTTAAAATTCAGAAAGTTTAAAAATGTAATTAGTGCCTGGTCCTTTAAGTTTTTTCTGTGGTTTCAGCTCTGTCGGACTTAACTTTTCTTTTGTCGGAATTTATAATCTGTGTTTGTTTTGCAACAATTATTTTTATTTTTTCACAAAACTAAATGCCCTTCCAAAATTTTCGTACAGATACAGGTGTGAATATTGGGTATGGGTAGTCGTGCCTACTCCAAAAGTTTAAGCTGGTAGATTGCGAAAACGATATCTTTTTGTGGAAAATTTAGTAAATATGTTTCTCAAATTTGTTTCAAATTAAATAAATATTCTGATGGTGGTAACAGTTATTAAAAAAGACACTCTTAAGTTTAAAATATATAAATTATATAACAACATGACCCATTACATATATTTAACACCAACAAAATCTTATCTTAATATACCGAATCGTCCAGGGAAAATTCAAAAATGCACAACCCATAACTTGAAAACGACAGACTTAGGGATCTAGGTTAATAACTATGTTTATGAGAGGAACCTCGTCCGGAAGTAAGCGGTAATAATTATGTAAATCCTGTATACAACAATTAATTGTGGTTCACTCCGTACCATGTTTTTGTTTTATTTTCAGTACCATTACGGCCAAAAAGTACTGGTATAAAGAAATTTGCTTTAATCTGCTGTTCTATTAAGTAACATAGTCAAGATGCAAGTTTTAATTTGTTGTCAACTTTCAAATAATATATTGTTATTAGCTGTAGAGCAAAACCTATAATTCACACCAGACTGAGAGTCAGACCTGTAAGAGATACTGCTGCGGAATTGCGAGTGAGCAAGAATACAGTCATGTCATGCAAGAAATAAATCGAAGAATATGGGGAAATTAATAAAAAAAAAGCAGATTCCGGCTGACAGTCTTGAACGCTAAAGAGGAAACCAATTTCCCTGGGTACACTAAAACTGCAGGACGTCGATTAGGAGCGTAAGATATAAACAACCGGTGTACTGCCAAAAAATATGTTTGAATGGAAAACAAGCAGAGAAGAGTAGAATTTTGTAGAGAACATCTCAACCAGAATCATTTATGGGAAAGAGTAATATTTTCTGACGAAAAAATTTCAATCGTCCAATAACGGTCAAATTCGTACTTATAGACCCAGCAACATAAGGTATGACGAGAAATATACCCATAAGACTAATCAAAGTGGACGTTTTCTATTAACATTTGGGGCTGGATTAGTGGTAGATGCCAAGGAGTTCAGCAAATTGTTCAGGAAAGACTGACGGCTCTGTTTACCGAGATAGTATTCGTCAATTTCATGGGTTGGAGCGCTATGTGTAGAAGATTACATCTTCCAGTATGAGAATGCACCAATCCACAATGAAGTTTAAACAGTCCAGGCCTCAATTCTCTTGAGAATATTTGAGAAACCGAGAAGAACTCCGACAGAAGATATTTGAAGTATGGATTTAAATAAATCCAGAATTTATAAGAAATTTGGTGTTTAGGATGTCACGTCGTCTACAAGCCATCATCAACGGGAAACATAATGTTTGACAAGAGTCAATGGCTTTATTTTAATAAAGATCTATAATTACATGTATCCCGTAAAAAATACCAGAAACATTTTTCGAAATGAGAATGGCACAGAGCATTTTGAAAACCTTCTTCGTACATACCACTCAATTAGATTCATATTCATGCACCTTTTCGAAAGGTTTTCGTGTTAGTCTAGGAGCAACATATATTGATTTTTTCTTGTAAGAATATTTTTTGGCCGTAATGGTACATATCTGTTTGGGTACCGAAAAACACCTTAAAAATTTTGGATCTTCTAATAATTTAATTTCTTTTTTCAGTTGTTAGAGTTGATGTTCTCTCTACTGTTGACTGCACAATTTAAACTCATGTTTGGAGAAGTATATCTTCTAGTTATTGAATTATTTGAATCCCCAATCGTTACCTATATACAGAGTCTTTGAAATTTCATTTCCTTGCAGCTTCTGAATTATACCAGCTAGAATATGTAGTGGGGATTTATTATTTAAATTAATTATTAAAATTTAAACTGTCATGTAGTTTTTCTGAAGGACATCTTAATTAATTTAAAAGTAAGTCAATGTAGACGTTAAAGCGAATATTTTACCAATAAATTTCATTGCAAGTGCTACGTCTGTAATTCTTATTGAGGAAGTGCAATAGAAAATGCCGTTGGTAGATGGCATCTATATTTAAAAGCAGATATAGGGGTATCAAACTAACGCAGGACCTCGGAACTATATGCCTATGGGCGGTGCAAGTGGCGCATGACATATAATCCATATAATTTAAAAATTTCAAGTGCATATTGTCACAAAATTATAGTATTTAGATACAGAAAAAATAAACAGATTTTTTAATTTCATAAAAACATTTTAAATGTATGTTTATTGTACAGGGTCTTTAACTTAACTCCCCAATTAACATTTCTATTTTTAAAGGTATATATATATATATATATATATATATATATATATATATATATATATATATATATATACTCTTTTTTTTTCAATATGCATAGTGAATCAATGGGAATACATTCCTTCTTATGGCAGGGTTTCCAAATTTCTCGGGTATCTTTGAAGATAAAGGTATAAAACTTAATATAGTTATAACCAGCAGAAAGATATTTACTTGATGTACATAAAATAGATAGTGTGTTATAAGGTATAATAAAAATATTACAATAAAAGTACTAATCCTATTTTACTGAATAACACGCAAGTGTATCAATGTACTAAAAAAATAAACAAACTGCTTATTTCATCACACCTTAAACCACCACCTTATATTAAACCTTTAAGAAAAAAATTGTAAAATAACTTCCAATGACATTATATTGAAAAATAAAAATAATAAGTCCGCGCCCAACCATGACCTATAATAATAACTATAAAATATTATTTTCTATATTTCAATGTTTTATTTTGATGTTGGTTTTATTTTTTTAATTTTATTTCCCTCTTTTTAGTTTTATTTATAAAAAGTTTTACTAAAAAGATCAGGCTCAAAGTTTTGGAGGGCTAACCCTGGGTTAAAATGTTGAACGTACCTAATAACTAGAACAGGTACTCGGGTCTATTGCACTTAAAATTTGGCTAGAATGACCCTAAGTAATATCGTTGCTTGAATAATCAAACAACCATATTATAATTATAAAAAGCTATCTACATAGAAAGTCAATAATACAAATTGTTAAAAATTAAAATAACTAATAGAATTAGAATTGAACTTGGTGTCCCTAAAAACTCCAGAAAATATATAAAATACGATATTTTGGTTCATCCTTCTTCTCTACTTACTGACACAACAAATATGTTTTGATAACATTTATTACTACCTACCAAATTAGTTTGATCAGAAAAAAGTTTGTACCCCCATAGGTCAGAAAATGCACCTCTTTGTTTTTTGGGTTAATTACAGTTTATGCATCAAATTTCAATATTTCAATTTATATTAAAGCATTCAACTTTCTCGCAGAAAAAAATTGAGAATAGCGCCATTACCCAATTATTATATTTCTAAAATCTGCTCGCTATAAGATGATCTTCCCAGAGAAATCGATGTACTGGGTCTTTGCTCTTAATTCGCTGCCCTTAATATTAGCTTAATTTTAAGAGATAGAAATATTGTTAGTTGTTAAAGTTGCAGGATTTATTACATAATTAATAGAAAATTATATTCCGATATTTTTTAATGAAAACAGCGTGTTATATGCCAACAAAATGGACCTCTTCTTGCTTATTATAAATATACTGAACTTGATATCTTTATCTTTGAAAACCTCAATCGCTGCCGTAAGAAGCAATGCGTTTCTATTGACTCCACTATGTAGAAATCTCTCCGTTTGGTACCTTTTATGGCAAGATTTTCGATTTGTACAAATTTTTTAAAGATAAAGGTACCAAACACAGTAAATTTATAACCAACGAGATGGGCATTTGATGGGCATAATAAAACTCATGGGGTTGTATTAGAAAATTTATTTTTGCATTCGCTAAACATTTTTTAGATATCCTGTATATATAAATAATAATTAATTCAAAACTACGTACTAAACTCTACCACTTTTATATTCAATAAATTTATCTTCAGTTAGTGGCCAATTATGACGGGAGACCCTAGACTTAGGAGCATATGCATAAAAAATCAGCAATTTGAGCCCCTAAAAACTACGATAGCTTAAGAAATTCATCATTAATATGTATGAAAAATTATCCCAATTGGTCAAACCAGAAAATAAATTTTCTTCAAATTTTAAATGTATCAACAATATATATATATATATATATATATATATATATATATAAATATATATATATATATATATATATATATATATATATATATATATATATATATATATATATATATATATATATATATATATATATATATATATATATATATATATATATATATATTACTTATTTATATTAGTTAAAATTGATATATTCTGTAGAGTAGTGATTAGATATAAATAAAGTTAGGAAAAATAAATAAAATATAGTATTTAATAAATGGAGAATGTTTTATATATTATATGTTAGTTAATAAATGATCTTTTTTTCTAATTTTCATTTTTAGATACATTTACAAAGGTACACTTATTGCTAGAAGTTGCTATTTTTCGCATCCAAATTAGTCCATCCGTCCTTCGCATCGCTCACTAAATTAATCACTAATTAACTATTACGACCTAAAACTAAATCTATTTGATGCACAGAAAATCTTCAATTTAGTCATAAACTTTCTTATAAGTGAGTACGCACATTTACCAACTCGTGAATGCGCCTTTCTACAAAATATTATTTCTATCCACTTCTATTTTGATTTTTATTTTTTATGCGTCAATAAAATACCTCTTTGTCCTAATAAGGGGTCACATATAAATGAATACGCATTTACCTTTACTTTGTTGTTTAGCTTCAAGAGAATTATATTTTTTAAGAAAATTGCTACTTATACGTTACAAAGGCTGAAAGGTAAAGAAGGGGTTTAAAAACGCGTTTTTGCGTTCTTTTGACATATAATAACTCCTTTAAATACAAATATATCACACGGTAATTTTATTGCCAACAACATCAGTGTAAATTTTGCTATCAACTTTTTTTTGAAGTGGAATTTTTTTATACGACTCTATATAGTTACAAATATACTTTATCCAGGCATAAAAATGCAAAAAGCGGTGGATGATATTAACATTTTATGGTAACATGTCAGTGAAATTTAATATCTCAAATAGGACTTTGAAATATGATCGTGAACCAAAAAATAAAATATCAACATGAGACTACTTTTCTCCATTTTCAACATTTGGCCGAACATGTGTCCTTCAGAAAATCCACATGCCAGTTTAAAATCTAGAAACAAATCACCACTACATGTTTAACCCGGTATATTTAAGAGGCTGCAAGGAAATAAAAAGTTCGAAAGTCCGTTTGTTGTGTTACCGATTGTGGCATTGAAAATAACGAAGAATGGTTAAAATCTCTTGAGTCGTTTAAGAGATATTCTTTCCCAAACATCTGTGAAATTCTGCTTGAGGCGTTTCATGAGTCCGTCAGTGTATGTTAAGAACTAGTATTAAATATGAAACAGTAAAATAGTAAAGGCTATAAATTAACTGTTTAAAGCAAAGGATTGCTCTTAGAGTTGAGATAACGAGAGTGGAAGAAAATCGATACACTTTCCTTGACCCGCAACTTATATAATAGAAGTTCACTACGTACACAGTTATATGCATATAATTATTTGGTAATAACTTTATACAAATCTTATATGTAATTTATTTTATTTTTTTTTAGTTTTTAATTTATTTATAACTGTATAAATAATTAAATATAGTTTTCATTATATAGTCTATAAAAAATATATTATGTCCTTTATTAATTTCTTCCATGAAAAAAGGTCTCATTCCAGAAAATGTAATTTTACCGAGTATTTAAACATTTTATTAGGCTGCCATTTTATTTCTATATATATGTTTTGCAATAACGCTGTACCAGTCTATTCTTGTCTCACACTTGATTTTTGTGTAAAACTTTGTCATATCATTATTTATAAACATATACACAATACAACCTCTTATAATTATCTCCATTTAATTAGCACGAAATACTATCATTCTAAGAAGAATTAAAACAATATGTACCTCAAACGTATTTATAAGTGTGCTTCAATTCGAACAACTTTAAACTGAACAGGCCCAGACATTAAGTTTCTCCGAAACTGGGGTGCAAGGGGTGTGTGGAAGTGGGAACAGGTCGACCCTGTTTGCCAAGAAAACGTATGACAAGTCAGCAAACTTAAAGCTAACTTTAACAACGCTAAAGTGGTTAGTTAGTTATGTAAAAGTACAAATACAACGGATGTTCCCTTGGGTTAAAACCCTAAGCTCACGGTGTTGTAAACACATAAGGTCGCACTTGCTTTGTTTTCGTTTAAAAGCATTCCGCTAGTTGTTTTTGTCCTTTTGATTATGTGGCCACCTTTTTTGGAAGTTATTAACATTAGCGGTCACTTCTTTGGTGTTTATCTTTTACCAGCACTATTTGTATACTTGTATGGTATTAATTCATAAAGAAAGAAATATGGGAAATCGTGTCTTAGTTCTAATCTTAAAAGAGTCGGTTTTTTATGTTTGGATGCACTACGGTTACCAAATACTTTAATGACCTAGGTGTTCACACACTGTCCTAGCATTAAAGCTTACTATACGTGGTAGCTTTTATACAACGCCGTTATACCCACGGTCAATCCATTAGGGATTTCATTAGTAGTTTTTCATCTTTTATGACTAGGATATAGTGCAATGAAATTATGTTTTTATAAACTTGATTTAGTAAAGTTTTTGTTAAGTATTATATCTTTATTTTATTTTAATTAGCCTTTTTTGGCTAGTTAAGTATACATGATCGGAGATATCTGGAGTGGTTGAGTGGGCCCATATATTTCTCCATGTTTGGGAGAGCTCAAAGCCTTCCTCATGCAGTGTTTGCGCCACTTCCATTGTTGGGCAATGCGCATCTCAATCCCAATATAGTTAACGCATCCGCTGGGATGTCATTGTGGATCGAAAGTTGTTTATCTGCAATGATCTTTTTATAATCCCTGATTAGTGCTGCTTTCTTACGCAGGTGCGTAGGAAGAATGTGGCTGAGCTATCCAGGTGCGTCCTCAGACCGAGTTAAATTGTTATATGGTATATATAGTTTGGATTATGTGTTTCCTTATATCCTATATTATAGGGCGCCAG
This sequence comes from Kuschelorhynchus macadamiae, assembly GCA_030620095.1. NCBI lineage: Eukaryota > Metazoa > Arthropoda > Insecta > Coleoptera > Curculionidae > Kuschelorhynchus > Kuschelorhynchus macadamiae. The sequence continues at coordinate 1,300,126 of JAUTXW010000424.1, forward strand.
TTGCGTAAGTGAGGATGCAACACCGCTTACTACCATGTTCTTGTAGATTTTCTCCATTTCTAGCCTTTTTTGCTAGTTACGTAAAGAATTAACTTTGAGTCACTTTGCGGTTTCTTGGCTTCCTTTAATATAATATCTGAAAATTTTGATTTACCTCACTTTCGTTAGCCAGCAACTTTTTAGGCTATTGGGTTGGAGACCCCGGGTGTGTAAAATGTTCTTTAGACACTTTAGCTTCGCATCCAACCGTCAAAGCTACGGACACGATAATCCCGGCTGAATGATGCACCACTAAATTTTATTATTAGTGCGATTTCCAGGGAATTCAAAGAACTGTAATCTTTAGGCCCTCTGGTTAGAATATTTTGAGGTCAGCATTTTTAACCTAGAAAATGACATTTCACTGTATAATACCATTACCGAAATTTAGTTAACTAATATTCAGGGTATATTTTTTATAACTTTTTTTGACGAGCAGTTCTAGAACCCTATTTTAGAAACCAAACTTTTGTGGACCCATATTTATAAAAAAATTTCAAATTATTTCAGTAAGACGAATATGCACCTATCAGGAGTACGTTTCATCTCACTTTACCCCCCTGTTTTTCTAAAGAATATTTCAATTTGTAGCAAAAACAATTCTTTATATTTTTCTCAAAAATATGCTGTTTTAGAAATATTAATATTTCAAAATTTTGATGTAGGGAAGGAAAAAATCATAATAATTCCAATTTTTATTGTATTCTTCGCTACACCATTACGTTAAGTTACCCAATACAATAAAACGAATAGTTTTTTTAAATATATTAAATGGATATTTAATATATTTACAAAAAGGTAGGTTATACGAGATTCTTGTAAAAGACAGAGGTGCCCAACATTTTGAAAATTTAAATGATACGTATATCAGTATATCTGCCATCGCCATTGGCGACATCAGTTAATTAACACCCTGTATATTTTAATACTTTTAAATCTAAAGTTCACTTTCAAACATTTTCTTTGGACTTTTTATGTTTTTTTTTAAATAAATAATTACTTCTAGTCACATGATTTCAACCACACTATTCTCAATCGTCTAAGCAAAACAATAAAAATCGAATATCAATCTGAACAACAATTTATTTATTTTTTGGTTTGATACATTTAACCTTTAACATCTTGGTTTCTTTTTTAATGGGTTGACGTGAGGTTGCCTTAAGCTCGTTCTCTTCGGGTATAACTGCCAAGCTGGTGCGGATATTTTGGTCGATTGCTTGCCTTCTTGCCTCCTCTAAAACGGTGCTTACGTCGATTTGTCTTCTCTTCGCTTCTTCTAAAAGGGTGCTTATATCTTTGAATAGATATTTCTGTTGGCATGTTGTCAGTAAAGCTAACTTCCTCCTAAAAAATATTTATAAGTAGATAATTTACCCTGAAAGTTCTGACTTTACGTTTACTACTTAACATTAGCCATTACATTACATATGACTCAATTAATACTAATAACAGCAGTGAAATGCTAGAATACATACTTGTTCCTGCCAATTGTCTTTTTTTCTAGCAAGAGTCGCTGAATTTCCTCATCACTTATGAATTCTATCCACTGATCAAGATGCAACATATCCATAGATTTAGTCCAGTTTGTTCCGAAACCTTCCATTTTAAAATATTTGCAGACTATTTAACTAGCTGTGTTATCAAATTGAACAAAATTATGACAATGACAAAGGTACCTGGGCATTTTGTCTGGTGACTATAGTGAGAAATATTTAACCTTTTTTATATCATTTTCTCCTACAACATGGCTCAAATAATTGCTGTCTTTTTCGTATACTCTTGCCAATACATATAAATTAAATTACAAAAAGTTGCGAGGTAAACACAGAAATATGAGCTTGGGTATCAACGGCAAGTTTTTGCATACATTATTATTTGTAGAAGTCCAAGTTCGACTAGCAGAAGCTGAATTGGATATTAAATATGTATTGTAACTAGAAAATACTTATATCAGGAAAGGCCATAAAATCTACTTTAATAAAACCAAAACTGAAGTACTTGAAGGGACGGACAGAAACAGAATAATCATTGAAAAACTAGTAAAAAAAACATTATTCAATCTGCTATAGCTGAACACCAGAACTTATAGAGGGAGTGCGAGCTTTTTGAAATTATCTATTCCTCAGTAAAAAGTTAATTAATTTAGACCATGTTACCGACTTCTTCTATTATTGGTTAGTGGTTAATTGTGAGGTAGCCCTTAAGAGTTGTTAAAAATATACGTCTATATATGATGTGCAAACGCAAGCACATAAAGTGGCCAAGAACAGGATTTTGCATTGTGTAGCAGTCTCTCTAAAGGGTAATTATTCCTTCCGACCCTGGGACACATGGATCTCGTGGTCCAACGTATTATACGGTATTTCAAGTGTTGGAAAGTCGAACAATCTGGCTATTCTGGTATGCTCTCAGACTGCGTTCAGTTGTTTTGTTTTTTCATCAATTCCTGTATTATAAGGCGTCAGTTGCGTTCCATGTCCGTGTGGTTTTTCTCCATTTTTAAACTTTTGTTCTGCCAGTTAAGTATAAAATTAACTTTGGGTCACTTCTTTGGGGTGTCTCGGGTTCCTGGTGCCGTCTACTTATTTAATTTAATGTAATATGTGAAAATTTGTATTTTCCTCACTTTCGGTAGCCGGTTTCTTTTTAGACCATGGGATGAGAGTGCTCCCCCGGATATGTCGAATGTTCTATGGATACTTTAGTTTCTTCCTCAGCTCTCAAAGTAAAGGGCACGATAGTATCGGCTGAATGGTGAGTCATTACTTATTTATTTATCGCACACATGGGGTATAAAAACGCGTTTTTGCGTTGTTAAATATTACAAAAGTGAATATATAAAAAAATATAAGACAAAACACAAGAGTAACCAAAGTAACAAAGTCCTGTCATAACTGTAAGTCCAATTTTCAATAACCTCTATTGCGCCTGGTGTTAGCTCTAAGAGGTCACAGGTTAATCGAGAAAACGGCATTTTGAATACCGCACTTCGCTTAACCGGTGTCATCGGTTAATGAAAGTTTGATTAGCCAATCGTCGAGCTCCACGGTGCAACAAAACCCTTGAATATAGTCATTGATATATAAAAGTGAGGACTTTAATATTCTTGACAGCCCTAGAGCAAGGCCTTCCTCATTCAGTAGTTAACCCGGCCGCTGGGATGTTATCGTAGATCGGAAGTTGTTTATCAGTAATGATCTTTTTGTATCCCTGAATCAATGCTGCTTGTCTACGCAGGTGCGGTGGAGGAATGTAGCTGAGTGTTGGAAGCCAATGGGTCGTGGTAGACTTGGTGCAGCCTTAATTGTACTGACAGCGTTTAGTTACCATAGTTTGGATTATTATATGTTCCTTCATCATTCATAATTACTTAAGTGTGGATACAGCACCGCTTATTCCTATGTCCTTGCAGTTGTTCTACATTTGTATACTCTTTCTGGCTAGTTATGTATACAATTAACTTTGGGTCACTTCTGTGCGGTTTCTCGGCTTCCTGGTACTATATAATGTAACTTAATGTAAAGCTGGACTCGGCAACAATGTATATCATTATTGTGCGATTTCCCCGGATTTCAGAGATCTATAACTTTATAGGCTTTATGATTAAAGGGTCCTGCGGTCAGCACATTTGACCTTACAAAATGACACTTTATTGTATAATAACATTACCGAAATTTAGTTAACTAATATTTATAACTTTTTTGGGGCCAGTTCTAGAGCCGTATTTTAGAAACCAAGCGATTTGGGACTTACATTTTTTTAAATCAATAATTACTTCTAGTAACGTCACATGATTTCAACCACACTATTCTCAATTGTCTTAGCAAAACAATGAAAGTCTAATAAAAAAATAACCAAATTATTTAATTTGCTATAGATGAACACCAGCACTTATAGAGAGAAGTTGTGTCAGCTTTTTAAAACTATTGATTCATCAGTAAAAAGTTATTAATTTGGACCATGTTATTGACTTCTTCTATTATTGGTTAGTTGTTAATTGAGAGGTAGCCCTTGAAAGTTGCAAAAAAGGAAGTTCTTTATATAAGCACACATTAAAAGTGACCAAGAATATAATTTTGCAATGGGTTGCAGTCTCTCTAAAGGGGTATTATTGATTCTAACGACCACTTCCGATCCTGGGACACATGGGTCTTGTGGTCCAACGTGTCATACGATAAGTTGTCATAGTTTCATTTATTTTGTGTTTCTTCGTCAATTCCTGTATCATAGGGTGTCAGCTGCGTTCTATTTTTTCTCCGGGTTTAGACTTTTGTCCGGCTGTTTAAGTATACAATTAACTTTGGGTCACTTCTCTGTGGTTTCTCCTGCTCCTGTGCCGTCTACTTATTTAATTTAATGTAATGGGTCAAAATTTGTATTTTCTTCACTTTCGGTAACCTGATTCTCTTTAGAGCATGGGCTTAGAGTGCTCCCCCGGGTATTATGTCAAATTGATGGATACTTTAGTTTCTTCTTCAGCTCTCATAGTTAAGAGCACGATAGATCAGCTGAACGGTGTGTTGCGCGACCTTGTATTTTATTATTAGTGCTATTTACTCCGATTTCAGATATCTGTAATTTGTTAGGCTGTATGGTTAGAGGGTCCCCCGGGTATGCAGAATATTCTATAATTGTTATCATATAGTTTTCAAGTTAAGTGTACAATTAACTTTGGGGTCACTACTTTGCGGTTTCTTGGCTTTCTGGTGTCGTTGATGTAATTTAATGTAATGTCTGAAAATTTTCATTTTCCTCACTTTCGTTAGCTAGCTACCTTTTAGGCTACTGGGTTAGAGCTCCCGTGTGTGTAAAATGTTCTATGGACACCTTAGGTTCCTCTCCAGCCATCAAGGCTATGGACACGACAATCCCGGCTGAATGATCAGCCACTAAACTGGGGTCCGCGACAATTTATTTTATTATTAGTGCGATTTCCCCGAATTTCAAACAGCTGTCACTTTTTAGGCCCTACGGTTAGAAGACTCTAAGGTCAGCATTTTTAACTTAGAAAGTGACATTCCGCTGTATTATACCATTACGAAAATTTAACATTTTTATAACTTTTTTTGACGACCAGGTCTAGAGCCGTATTTGAGAAACCAAGCATTTGAGGGACCAAATGTATAAAAACTTTTCAAATTATTTCAGTAAGATAAATATACACCTTTCAGGTGTAGTTTCATCTCTCTTGACCCCACTGTTTTTTTAAAGAATATTTCAATTTAGCAAAAACAATTTTATATATTTTTCTCAAAAACGTGCTGTTTTCAAAATATTAATTATGCAAAATTTTGATGCAGGGATTGAAAAAATCATAATGATTCCAATTTTTATTGTATACCTCTCTACACCAATACGTTAAGTACGACAGAACGAATAGTTTTTTTTTTAATATATTAAATGAAGATTAGGTTATACGAGATTCTTCTAAAAGTCAGAGGCGCCCAACATTTTGAAAATTTAAATAATAGGTATACAGGTATATCTGCCATCGCAATTGGCGACATGCGTTAATTAATACTCCTGTATATGTTCATACTTTTAAATCAAAAATTCACTTTTACACTTTTTTTAAAACCAATAACTACTTCTAGTAAGGTCACATGATTTTAACCACACTACTCTCAATCGTCTAAGCAAAACAATGAAAGTCGAATATCAAACTGAACAATAATTTATTTATTTTTTGGTTTGATACATTTAGATTTTAACATCTTGGTTTCTTTTTTAATGGGCTGACGTGAGACTGCCTTAAGCTCGTCTTCTTCGGGTATAACTGCCAAGCTGGTGCGGATGGTTTGGTCGATTGCTTGCCTCCTTGCCTCCTCTAAAACGGTGCTTACGTCGATCTGTCTTCTCCTCGCTTCCTCTAAAAGGGTGGTTATATTTTTGAATAGATATTTCTGTTGGCATGTTGTGAGTAAAGCTAACTTCCTCCTAAACAGATTATTTATAAGTATATATAATTTACTCTGAAAATTCTGTCCTTATGTTTACTACTTAACAGTATTACATTACAAATGATTCAATTAGTACTAATAATAGCAGCAAAATGCTAGAATACATACTTGTTCCTGCCAATCGTCTTCTTTTCTAGCAATACTCGCTGAATCTCCTCATCACTTATGAATTCTATCCACTGATCAAGATGCAACATATCCATAGATTTAGTCCAGTTTGTTCCAAAACCTTCCATTTTAAAATATTTGTAGATTATTTAACTAGCTGTGATAACAGAAAAAATGAACAAAATTATGGCAATGACAAAGGTACCTGGGCATTTTGCCTGGTGACTATAATGAGATATATTTAACTTTTTAACGTCATTTTCTTCTACAACATGGTCCAAGTTACTCCTGTCTTTCTCGTATACTCTTACCAATACATATAAATTAAATTACAAAAACTAGCAAGGTAAATATAGAAATATGAGCTTGGATATCAATAGCAAGGTTTTGCATACATTATCATTCTCAGTGTTCAAGTCATACTAGCAGCAGCTGAATTGAATATCGAATATCTATCATAAAAACTAGAAAATACTTATATCCGGAAAGACCATAAAATCAACTTTAACTGGTACTTAGAGGGACGAGACAGAAACAGAATAATCATTGAAAAACTAGTTTAAAAAATATAAGTAAAAAAAAACCAAATTATTTAATTTGCTATAGCTGAACACTAGCACTTATAGAAGAGAGTTGTGTCAGCTTTTTAAAATTGTTGATTCCTCAGTAGAAAGTTATTAATTTGGACCATGGTATTGACTTCTTCTATTATTGGTTAGTTGTTAATTGAGAGGTTGAAAAGTGCTAAAAATATACGCCAATATACGAGCATATATTAAAAGTGACCAAGAACAGAATTTTGCAGTGTATTGCAGTCTTTCTAAAGGGTTATTATTGACTCGAACGACCACTTCCGATCCTGAGACACATGGGTCTCGTGCTCCAACGTGTCACAATTTTTCGGTTTCTTGGCTTTCTGGTGTCGCTGATGTAATTTAATGTAATGTCTGAAAATTTTGATTTTCCTCACTTTCGTTAACCAGCGGCTTTTTAGGCTACGAGGTTAGAGCCCCCGTGTGTGTAAAATGTTCTATGGCCACTTTAGATTCCTCTCCAGTCGTCAAGGCTACGGACACAACAATCCGGGATGAATGATGCGCCACTAATGCTGGGGTCTGTGACAATTTATTTTATTATTAGTGCGATTTCCCCGGATTTCAAAGAGCTGTAAGTTTTAAGGCTCTATGTTTAGAAGATTCTAAGGTCAGAATTTTTAACTTAGAAAGTGAGATTTCACTGTATAACACCATTACCGAAATTTAGTTAATTTTTATAACTTTTTTTGACGAGCAGTTCTAGAGACCTATTTTAGAAACCAAGCCTTTCAGGACCCATAGTTATAAAAACTTTTGAAATTATTTCAATAAGATAAATATGCACCCTTCACGTGTACGTTTCATCTCTTTTGACCCCACTGTTTTTCGAAAGAATATTTCATTTTGTAGCAAAAACAATTCCTTGTATTTTTCTTCAAAATGTACTCTTTTCGAAATACTAATAATTCAAAATTTTGATGCAGGGAATGAAAAAATCATAATAATTTCAATTTTTATTGTATACCCCGCTATACCAATACGTTAAGTTACCAAGACGATAGAACGAATAGTTTTTCCAAATACACCAAATGAAGATTAGGCATGAGTTAAATAACACCCCTGTATATGTTGATACTTTTAAATCTAGCGAGGCCTAAGTAAAAGGTTGGCACAAGTCAACCCTCCATATTCTCACTTTTAAATCTAAAATTCACTCTCAAACTTTTTTTAAATCAATAATCACTTAAAGTAAGGTCTCATGATTTCAACCACACTATTCTCAATCATCTAAGCAAAACAATGAAAGTCTAATATCAAACTGAACAATAATTTATTTATTTTTTGGTTTGATACATTTAGATTTTAACATCTTGGTTTCTTTTTTAATGCGTTGACGTGAGGCTGCCTTAAGCTCGTCTTCTTCGGGTATAACTGCCAAACTGGTGCGGATGGTTTGGTCGATGGGTTGCCTCCTTGCTTCCTCTAAAACGGTGCTTACGTCGATTTGTCTTCTCTTCGCTTCCTCTAAAAGGGTGCTTATATCTTTGAATATATATTTCTGTTGGCATGTTGTCAGTAGAGCTAACTTCCTCCTAAAAATATTATTTATAAGTAGATAATTTACCCTGAAAGTTCTGACCTTACGTTTACTACTTAACAGTAGCCATTGCATTACAAATGGCTCAAATAGTACTAATAACAGCAGTAAAATGCTAGAATTCATACTTGTTCCTGCCAATTGTCTTCTTTTCTAACAACAGTCGCTGAATCTCTTTATCACTTATGAATTCTATCCAATGATCAAGATGCAGCATATCCATAGATTTAGTCCAGTTTGTTCCGAAACCTTCCATTTTAAAATATTTGCAGACTATTTAACTTGCTGTGTTATCAAATTGAACAAAATTATGACAGTGACAAAAGTACCTGGGCATTTTGGCTGGTGACTGTAGTGGGATATATTTAACCTTTTTTACATCATTTTCTCCTACAACATGACTCAAATAATTGCTATCTTTCTCGTATATTCTTGCCAATACATATAAATTAAATTACAAAAACTAGCGAGGTAAATACACAAATATGAGCTTGGGTATCAACGGCAAGGTTTTGCATACATTATTATTTGTAGGAGTCGAAGTTCTACTAGCCGCAGCTGAATTGGATATTAAATATGTATTGCAACTAGAAAATATTTATATCAGGAAAGGCCATCAAATCAACTTTAAGAAAACCAAATCTGAAGTACTTGCAGGGACGGACAGAAACAGAATAATAATTGAAAAACTAGTTTATAAAACATAAGTAAAAAAAAACAAATTATTCAGTTTGCTATAGGTGAACACTTATAGAGGGGGTCGTGCGAGATTTTGAATTTATCTTTTCCTCAGTAAAAAGTTAATTAATTTAGACCATGTTACCGACTTCTTCTATTATTGGTTAGTGGTTAATTGAGAGGTAGCCCTTGAGAGTTGTTAAAAATGTACGTCTATATATGATGTGCAAACCCAAGCACATAAAGTGGTCAAGAACAGAATTTTGCATTGTGTTGCAGTCTCTCTAAAGGGTTATTATTAACACAAATGCCCACTTCCGACCCTCGAACACATGGATCTCGTGGTCCAACGTATTATACGGTATTTCAAGTGTTGGAAAGTCGAACAATCAGGCTATTTTGGTATGCTCTCAGACTGCGTTCAGTTTTCATAGTTTTGTTTCTTCATCAATTCCTGTATTATAAGGCGTCAGTTGAGTTCCATGTCCGTGTCTCCATTTTTAAACTTTTGTTCGGGCAGTTAAGTATAAAACTAACTTTAGGTCACTTCTTTGTGGTGTCTCGGGTTCCTGGTGCCGTCTACTTATTTAGTTTAATGTAATGTGTGAAAATTTGTATTTTCCTCACTTTCGGTAGTCGGTTTCTTTTTAGACCATGTGGTGAGAGTGCTCCCCCGGATATGTCAAATGTTCTATGGATACTTTAGTTTGTTCCCCAGCTCTCAAAGTTAAGGGCACGATAGTATTGGCTGAATGGTGAGTCATTACTTAGTGAATATATAAAAAAATATAAGACAAAACACAAGAGTAATCAAAGTAACAAAGTCCTGTCATAACTGTAAGTCCAATTTTCAATAACCTCTATTGCGCCTGGTGTTAGCTCTAAGAGGTCACAGGGGTCTCCTTGATATACACCAAAGTCGCAGCGGTTAAAATTTGACAGGGTTAATCGAGAAAACGGCATTTTGAATAACCGGGCTTCGGTTAACCGGTGCCATCGGTTAATGAAAGTTTGATTAGCCAATCTTCGAGCTCCCCGGTGCAACAAAACCCTTGAATATAGTCATTGATATATAAAAGTGAGGACTTTAATATTCTTGACAGCCTTAGACCAAAGCCTTCCTCAATCAGTAGTTAACTCGGCCGCTGGGATGTTATCGTGGATCGGAAGTTGTTTATCAGTAATGATCTTTTTGTATCCCTGAATCAATGCTGCTTGTCTACGCAGGTGCGATGGAGGAATGTAGCTGAGTGTTGGAAGCCAATGGGTCGCGGTAGACTTGATGCAGCCTTAATTGTACTGATTCCTAGCTATTCATGTGCGCCCTCAGACAGCGTTTAGTTACCATAGTTTGGATTATTATGTGTTCCTTCATCAATTCCTCTATTATAGGGCAAAAATTACTTAAGTGTGGATGCAGCACCGCTTATTCCTATGTACTTGCAGTTGTTCTACATTTGTATACTTTTTCTGGCTAGTTAAGTATACAATTAACTTTGGGTCATTTCTGTGCGCTTTCACAGCTTCCTGGTACTATATAATGTAACTTAATGTAAAACTGGCCTCGGCAACAATTGATGTCATTATTGTGCGATTTCCCCGGATTTCAGAGATCTATAACTTTATAGGCTTTATGATCAAAGGGTCCTGCGGTCAGCATATTTGAGCTTACAAAATGACACTTTATTGTATAATAACATTACCGAAATTTAGTTAACTAATATTTATAACTTTTTTAGGTCAGTTCTAGAGCCGTATTTTAGAAACCAAGCGATTTGGGACATTTTTTTTAAATCAATAATTACTTCTAGTAACGTCACGTGATTTCAACCACACTATTCTCAATTGTCTTAGCAAAACAATGAAAGTCGAATAAAAAAAATAACCAAATTATTTAATTTGCTATAGATGAACACCAGCACTTATAGAGGGAAGTCAGCTTTTTAAAATTACACTGGCCGACAAAAAAAAATTGTATTTGTTGTAACACAAATTAGAATAGCATAATCTAATAGAATGGACCTATCCAAATACGAAAATGACAAATAGAAAGTTGTAGCACGTAAGGTTTTCTTGTTAGAGTTGTAGAACCATATCGAATGTTACGATACTTAATATCTATAGAAAAAATGATTTCAGAAAATTCTTAACCCTGTTTATAAAATATACCATACATATAAGAGAAAAGCAAACGAGAAAAATATTAACTTAAAACACTAATTAAACTTTATTTTTTTCGTTTATGAGGTGTCCTATCTTCGCTCTTCAAAAACCAACAGTAGTCACCCATCATGGCTGGATCCCATCGTCCATGGTACCGAATTTCCATTGTTCTAATATTTTGGTGAAACCTTTCACCCTGCTCGTCACTAACAGCTCCCAAATTTTTAGGAAAAAATGAAGGATGGGAATGAAGGAAGTGAATTTTTAATGACATTCTGGCACCAAGCGCTTTATAGGCATCTAAGAGTTCATTAACTAATTGTTCATAATTTTCATCCATATTGTTGCCTAAAAATCCTCTTACTACATTAACAAATGAATTCCATGCTCTGAGTTCCTGCCTGGTAAGCTTTTCCGTAAAATTGACATCGTCCAGCAATTTTCTGATTTGTGGTCCAATAAAAATGCCCTCTTTTAATTTGGCATCACTTAACTGGGGAAAGACTTGTCTTAGATATTTAAACCCATCACCATCTTTATTCAAAGTTTTTCGCCAGCCCAAGTTTAATGTGAAGAGGAGGCAAAAGGACATTTTTGGGATCAACAAGAGGTATAAATTTAACATTTTGAGATCCCGGTTGAAATTCGCTTCTTTCCCATAAACAAAGAAAACAGCAATATTTTGTAAATACCCCCTGAAGTCCCACTAAAACCGCTATACTTTTAAGTCCCCACATATCTGCCATTTATACCTATTGTAGTTTATTTTATCCAAAATCGTGAGCATATTTTTATAATTTTCTTTCATTGCAACTAAATGGGCAACTGGTATAGAGGGTTTTAAATTTCCATTATGCAATAACACAGCTTTTAAGCTATATTTAGATGAGTCTATGAATAAGCGCCACTCACGGGGAGAATGTCCAATATCAAGTTCCTGCGTTAAACTGTCTATATCAGCGCACAACGAATTTTCCATACTGTAGAATTCAGAAAACATAGCATTTATTTTTCTGAAATTCGTAATGTTTGTTTCTTTGGCCAATAGGTTCCATTCCTTAAGACGGGAACCCAGAAGTTCTGACTGTTGCTTGGATAACCCCAAATCACGTACTAAATCATTTAATTCACTTTGAACAATCAAATGTGGCTCGCCGGAACTGGGACCTGTTGTAAACGTGGGATCGGTGCACTGTTCTTCTGAGCTGCCTGATGATGCATTACCTCCATTATCTCCCAAATCAATAGCTTGCCAATTTAAAGTTGCAACCGGCACTGGCAAATTTGCATTATGAGTAACAGGTCGTATGGCAGATTTCGAATTTGGATATTCTATATTGTGCTTTCCTGGAATAACCTTCAGTCTTTGTCAGGCAAACATAACAATCGTCAGAATGATTGTTGGATTCTCGCCATACCATTGGAACTGCAAAAGGCATACTTTTTCTCTTTCATCTCATCCACTGCACCAATGATACACTACAACTAACACAGCACACATGGGGAGCCCACCGCTTATCTTGATCCCCAATTAACACACAAAAATATTTAAAGTAGGTTTTTTTTACATTTTCGGAAAATGGCCTGGCGGGTGATTTCACCAGAAATTCTCCACAAATATAACAAAATTTGTCAGGAGAAATTTTGCAACTTTGGGGCGTTTGACTCGACATTCTCGTCTTCACACACACAATTAACTTTGGGTTACTTCTGTGTGATTTCTATGCTTTCTGGTGCCGTCTACTTATTTAATTTAATGTAATGGGCGAAAATTTGTATTTTCTTCACTTTCGGTAACCTGTTTCTTTTTAGAGCATGGGGTTAGAGTGCTCCCCCGGGTATTATGTCATATAGATGGATACTTTGGTTTCTTCTTCAGCTCTCATAGTTAAGAGCACGATAGTATCGGCTGAAAGGTGAGCTGTTAAAAGTGGATTGCGCGACCTTGTATTTATTAGTGCTATTTACCCCGATTTCAGATATCTGTAACTTGCTAGGCTCTATAGTTAGAGAGTCCCCCGGGGAAGGTAGAATATTCTATAATTGCTATTATATAGTTTCCTAGTTAACTATACAATTAACTTTGGGGACACAATTTTTCGGTTCTTGGCTTCCTGGTGTCGCTGATGTAATTTAATGTTATGTCTGAAAATTTTGGTTTTCCTCACTTTCGTTAGCCAGCGACCTTTTAGGCTATGGAGTTAGAAGCCCCCATGTGTAAAATGTTCTATGGCCACCTTAGGTTCCTCTCCAGCCGTCAAGGCTACGGACACGACAATCCCGGATGAATGATGCGTCACTAAAGCTAAATGTAATGGGTGAAAATTTGTATTTTCTTCACTTTCGGTAACCTGTTTCTTTTTAGAGCTGGGGTCCGTGACAATTTATTTTATTATTAGTGCGATTTCCCCAGATTTTAAAGAGCCGTAAGTTTTAGGGCTCTATGGTTAGAAAATTCTGAGGTCAGCATTTTTAACTTAGAAAGTGAGATTTCACTGTATAATACCATTATCGAAATTTAGTTAATTTTTTATAACATTTTTTGACGATCAGTTCTAGAGACGTATTTTAGAAACCAAGCGTCAATTTCAAATTATTTCAATAAGATAAATATGCACCTTTTACGTATACGTTTCATCTCTCTTGACCCCACTGTTTTTTAAAAGAATATTTCAAGTTGTAGCAAAAATAATTATTTGTATTTTTCTCAAAAATTTACTCTTTTCGAAATACTAATAATTCAAAATTTTGATGCAGGGAATGAAAAAATCATAATAATTTCAATTTTTATTGTATACCCCGCTATACCAATAAGTTAGGTTAAGAAGACGATAGAACGAATAGTTTTTCAAATATACTAAATGAAAATTAGGCATGAGTTAATTAACACCCCTGTATATGTTGATACTTTTAAATCTAAAATTCACTCTCAAATTTTTTTTAATCAAAAATTACTTAAAGTAAGGTCTCATGATTTTAACCACACTATTCTCAACCATCTAAGCAAAACAATGAAAGTCGAATATCAAATTGAACAATAATTTATTTATTTTTTGGTTTGATACATTTAGATTTTAACATCCTGGTTTCTTTTTTAATGCGTTGACGTGAGGCTGCCTTAAGCTCGTCTTCTTCGGGTATAACTGCCAAACTGGTGCGGAAGGTTTGGTCGATGGCTTGCCTCCTTGCTTCCTCTAAAACGGTGCTTACTTCGATTTGTCTTCTCTTCGCTTCCTCTAAAAGGGTGCTTATATCTTTGAATATATATTTCTGTTGGCATGTTGTCAGTAGAACTAACTTCCTCCTAAAAATATTATTTATAAGTAGATAATTTACCCTGAAAGTTCTGACCTTACGTTTACTACTTAACAGTAGCCATTACGTTACAAATGGCTCAACTAGTACTAATAACAGCAGTAAAATGCTAGAATACATACTTGTTCCTGCCAATTGTCTTCTTTTCTAGCAACAGTCGCTGAATCTCTTCATCATTTATGAATTCTATCCACTGATCAAGATGCAACATTTCCATAGATTTAGTCCAATTTGTTCCGAAACCTCCCATTTTAAAATATTTGCAGATTATTTAACTAGCTGTATTAACAGATTGAACAAAATTATGACAACGACAAAGGTACCTGGGCATTTTGCCTGGTGACTATAATGAGATATATTTAACTTTTTTACATCATTGTCTCCTACAACATGGTTCAAGTTATTGCTGCCTTTCTCGTATACTCTTGCCAATACATATGAATTAAATTACAAACAATAGCAAGGTAAACACAGAAATATGAGCTTGGATATCAACGGCAAGGTTTTGCATACATTATTTGTAGGTGCCCAAGTCCTACTAGTAGCAGCTGAATTGAAAATCAAATATCTATTATAAGAACTAGAAACTACTTATAACCGGAACGACCAGAAAATCACATTTAACTAGTTCTTAGAGGCATGGACAGAAATAGAATAATCATTGAAAAACTAATTTAAAAAGTATAAGTAAAAAAAAAACCAAATTATTTCATTTGCTTAGCTGAACTCCAGCACTTATAGAGGGGAGTTGTGTCAGCTTTTTAAAATTACTCATTCCTCAGTAATAAGTTATTAATTTGGACCATGTTATTGACTTCTTCTAGTATTAGTTGGTTGTTAATTGAGAGGTAGCCCTTGAAAGTTGCTAAAAATGTACGTCTATATAAGAGCACATATTAAATGTGACCAAGAACAGAATTATGCAATGTGTTGCCGTCTCTCTAAAAGATTATTATGGACACGAACGACCACTTCCGATCCTGGGACACATGGGTCTCGTGGTCCAACGTGTCATACGATAAGTTGTCATAGTGTTTAATGTAATGTCTGAAAATTTTGATTTTCCTCACTTTCATTAGCCAGCGATTTTTTAGGTTATGGGGTTAGAGCCCCATGTGTGTAAAATGTTCTATGGACACCTTAGGTTCCTCTCCAGCCGTCAAGGCTACCAGCACGACAATCTCTGCTGAATGATGCTCCACTAAAGCTGAGGACCGCGACGATTCATTTTGTTATTAGTGCGATTTCCCCGGATTTCAATGAGCTGTATTTTTTTAGGTCCTATGGTTAGAAGACTCTTGAGGTCAGCATTTTTAACTTAGAGAGTGACATTTTACTGTATAATACCATTACCGAAATTTAACTTTTTTTGACGACCAGTTTTAGAACCGTATTTTAGAAACCAAGCGTTTGAGGACCCATATTTATAAAAACTTTTCAAATTACTCCAGTAACATAAATATACACCAGGTGTAGTTTCATCTTTCTTGACCCCACTGTTTTTCTAAAAAATATTTCAATTTAGCAAAAACAATTTTATATATTTTTCTCAAAAACGTGCTGTTCTCAAAATATTAATAATTCAAAATTTTGATGCAGGCAATGAAAAAATCATAATAATTCCAACTTTTATTGTATACCTCGCTACACCAATACGTTAAGTTATCAAAACAATAGAACGAATAGTTAGAATAGAGGCGCCCAACATTTTAAAAATTTAAATAATAGGTATACCGGTATATCCGCCATCGCAATTGGTGACATGAGTTAATTAACACCCCTGTATAAGTTCATACTTTTAAATCTAAAATTCACTTTCAAACTTTTTTTTAATCAATAATTATTTCTAGTAAGGTCACATGATTTCAACCACACTATTCTGAATCGTCTAAGCAAAACAATGAAAGTCGAATATCAAACTGAACAAAATGCGCGTCTTCTTCGGGTATAACTGCCAAGCTGGTGCGGATTGTTTGGTCGATTGCTTGCCTCCTTGCCTGCTCTAAAACGGTGCTTACGTGGATCTGTCTTCTCCTCGCTTCTTCTAAAAGGATGCTTATATCTTTGAATTAATATTTCTGTTGGCATGTTGTCAGTAAAGCTAACTTCCTCTTAAAAAAATTATTTATAAGTAGATAATTTACCCTAAAAGTTCTGACCTTACGTTTACTTCTTAACAGTAGGACGTCAGTTGCGTTCCATATGTGTGTGGTTTTTCTCCGTTTTTAAACTTTTGTCCGGTCAGTTAAGTATACAATCAACTTTGGGTCACTTCTTTGTGGTTTGTCGGCTTCCTGGTTCCGTCTACTTAATGTAATGTGTGAAAAAGTAGATTTTTCTCACTTTCGGTAGCCAGTTTTTGTTTATACCATGGGGTTAGAGTGTTCCCCCGAGTATGTCAAATGTTCTATGGAAACTTTAGTTTCTTCCTCAGTTCTCAAAGTTAGGGGCACGATAGTATCGACTGAATGGTGAGACATTAAAAGTGGGTTCCGCGACCTTTTATACCCTTTTACCCCGATTTCAGGGAACTGTAACTTGTTAGGCTCTATGGTTAGAGGGTCCTTCGAGTATGTAGAATATTCTATGGATATAGTAGTTTATCCCACTGTCTTCAGATTATGGGAAAAAATAATCCCGTCTGCACTGTCGATCATTAAAACTGTCTAAAATCACAATTTGAAATATGTTTCAATCTCTCTAATTGGTTATTATCAGGGTTATTACCAGGGTTGAAAGAAACATTTTTTTTTTCTGTTTAAACTAAACATGTATTTGTTTTTCAACAAAAATGTGCTGTTTTCAAAATACTAATAATTCAAAAATTTGAAATTGGAAAGAAAACATCATAATAATTCGTATTTTCATTGCATTTTTCACTACACCAAAACGTTAAATTAGTAGTACAATAGATTTTTTTTTAAATATATTGAATGAATATTGGGTGATACCAGATTCTAATAAAAGTGGCGTACATATTTTAAAAATTTAAATAATAGTTCTACCGGTATAGCATCCACCGCAATTGGCGACATCAGCTAATTAACGCCCTGTGTATGTTGATTCCTTTAAATCTACAATTCGCATCCAAACTTTTTTTATTCACGTATAAATCACTTTGAATCGAAATAATGCAGAGAGACACTATCGATCCGTCAGACTAGTCAAATTTTATTAGACTTTTTTAACGTTTTTTTTTTAATCAGTAATTACTTCGAAAAAGGTCACATAATTTCAACCACACAACCAATGGTTTGGTCGATTGCTTGACTTCTTGCCTCCTCTAAAACAGTGCTTATGTCGATCTGTCGTCTGCTCGCTTCCTCTGAAAGGAAGCTTATATATTTGAATAGATATTTCTGTTGGCATGGTGTGAGTAAAACTAACTTCCTCCTAAAAAATTATTTATTAAAGTACATAATTTTCCCTGAGAATTCGAACATTGCGTTTTTTACTTAACAATAGGTGTTATACGTTATTTGATGCAACTAAATATGCGACTAAATAGTAATAAAAGCAGTAAAATGCTGGAATACATACATAATTGTTTTTTTTCTAGCCACAGTCGCTGAATCTTTATAAATTCTATCTACTGATTAAGATGCAGCATATCCATAAATTTGGTCCAGTTTGTTTTGAAACCTTCCTTTCTAAGATATTTGCAGAGTTTTTAACTGAGTGAACGAAATAGGACAAAGACAAAAGTGCCAAGTGTATTCTGCCTGGTGAAAAATAATTAATTTTTTTACATCATTTTCTCCTAAAACATATCGCAAATTAGTGCTAGCTTTTTTGTACCTTATTGCAAATACACAGAAATTAAATTCTTCAAATTCGCCTCATAAATAAAGATATATAAGCTTGGATATCAACGTGAAAATTGCATACATTATTATTTGTAGGTGACCAAGTCCTACAAGCAGCAGCTGAATTGGGCATCAAATATCTATTATGACATCTAGAAAATACTTTTAACATGAACGGCCATAAAATCAGCTTTGAAAAAACCAAATTTGTAGTAGTTAGAGGAATGGTCAGAAACAACAGTAAATGAATAACTCATTTTAAAAAATATAAGCAAAAAAAAAAACAAATTATAAAATCTGCTATAGCTAAACATCAGCAGTTATAGAAAGGGATCGTGGCAGCTGTTCCTCAGTAAGAATTTATTAATTTAGACCAGTCTCCCGACTTCTTCTATTATTGGTTGGCTGTTAGTTCAGAAGTAGCGTCTGAATCTTGTTAAAAAAATTACACCTATATGTAATATGCAAACTCAAGCACACATCAACAGTGACCAGGAACACAAATTTTCAATGTGTTGCAGTCTCTCCAATGGATTCTTATTTACATGAGCAGCAACCACTTCCGAGCCTGGGACACCGAGTTACGTGGTCTAACGTGTCTTACGGTATTTCAAGTGCTGGAAAGTGGAACAATTGGGTTATTCTGCTTCGCCCTCAACTGATTTAAGTTGTAATTTGGATTATTTTTGTGTTCCTTCATCAATTCCTGTATTAGACAACGCCAGTTGCGTTCTTTGTGAAGTTTTCCTCCATTTTTAGACTTTTGTTCGGCTGGTTAAGTATAGAATTAACTTTGGGTTAACGTTTTTGAAATCTGTTTCAATCTCTGTAGTGGGTTATTATCAGGGTTGAAAAACATGTTTTTTTTTTTAATTTTTTTTACCAAAATATGTGTTTTAACTACCCTAAAATAGTTTATTTAAAGATGTTTAAAACTCTAAGGTTAGGATTGTGTTTAAAACAGACATATTTAAACATACTATTTGTTTTGAACTCTGATATAATAATTATTACCTTGATATATTTAGAGTATGTTCTTCAAATTAACTTTATATTAAACTTAGTAAAAAACATTTAAGCTATAAATATGTTTTTTGTACAGGTTTGAACAGTGTAAATCCACTAATTATGTTTTAAATACGTTTAAAACACTTCTTCTTAATCAAAATGTTTAAAACATAGCAACTGGTTATTATTGACAGGAAAAACCACCCCTGAACATGGGACACGCGATCCAACATGTCCTACGGTATTTCTACTGTTGGAAAGCGATAGCAAGCGGCTCATCGTTACGTTATGCAATAACTCGCTATTGTACTTATTTACTTATCGTATGGAATACGAAGAGTAACTAAAGTAGCAAATTTCTGTCATGTAAGTCCAATTATTCAGTACCCCGCCCCCCCCCCCCCTATGCAAGAAAACCCTTAAATATGGTCATTGATATATGAAACAAAAATAACAAGCTATTTTATTATTTTGCGTTTTCCCCGGATTTCAGAGAGGTGTAATTTTATAGGCTTTATGGCTAAAGGGTCCTGAGGTCAGCATTTTTGAGCTTAGAAAACTGACATTTCATTGTACAATAACACTACCGATATTTTTTTAATTTTTATAACTTCTTTGGTGCCAGTTCTAGAACCGTATTTTATAAACCAACGTTTAGGGACCCATATTTATAAAAAAAAAGTTTTTTTTTGTTTAAATAAATAATTTCTTCTACTAACTTCCCATGATTTCAACCACACTATTCTCAATCATCTATGCAAAACAATGAAAGGCAAATATCAAACTGAACAATAATTTATTTATTTTTTGGTTTGATACATTTAGTCTTTAACATCTTTGTTTCTTTTTTAATGGATGGACGTGAGGATGCCTTAAGCTCGTCTTCTTCGGGTATAACTGCCAAGCTGGTGCGGGTATTTTGGTCGATTGCTTGCCTCCTTGCCTCCTCTAAAACGGTGCTCACGTCGATTTGTCTTCTCTTCGCTTCCTCTAAAAGGGTACTTATATCTTTGAATAGATATTTCTGTTGGCATGTTGTCAGTAGAGCTAACTTCCTCCTAAAAAAAATATTTATAAGCAGATAATTTACCTTGAAAGTTCTGACGTTACGTTTACTACTTAACAGTAGCCATTACATTCCAAATGACTCAATTACTACTAATAGCAGCAGTAAAATGCTAGAATACATACTTGTTCCTGCCAATCGTCTTCTTTTCTAGCAATAGTCGCTGAATCTCCTCATCACTTATCAATTCTATCCACTGATCAAGATGCAACATATCCATAGATTTAGTCCAGTTTGTTCCAAAACCTTCCATTTTAAAATATTTGCAGATTATTTAACTAGCGGTGATAACAATTTGAACAAAATTATGACAATGGCAAAGGTACTTGGGCAATTTGCCTGGTGACTATAATGAGATATAGTTAACTTTTTTACATCATTTTCTCCTGCAACATGGTTCAAGTTATTGCTGTCTTTCTCGTATACTCTTGCCAATACAGAAATATTAGCTTGGATATCAACGGCAGGGTTTTGCATCCAAGTCCTACTAGCAGCAGCTGAATTGGATATCAAATATCTATTATAACAACTAGAAAATACTTATAAAAGGAAAGGCCATAAAATCAGCTTTAAGAAAACCAAATTTGTAGTACTTAGAGGGACGGACAGAAACAGAATAATCATTGAAAAACTAGTTTAAAAAATATAACTAAGAAAAAATAAATTATTTAATCTGTTATAACTGAACACCAGCACTTATTGAGGAGGATCGTGTCAGCGTTTTAAAATGATTTGTTCCTCGGTAAAAAGTTATTAATTTAAACCATGTTATCGACTTCTCCTATTATTGGTTAGTTGCTAATTGAGAGGAAGCCCTTGAAAGTTGTTAAAAATGTACATCTATATATGATGTGCAAACGCAAGCACATATTAAAAGTGACCAAGAACAGAATTTGGCAAGGTCTCTCTAAAGGGTTATTATTGACACAAAGGACCACTTTCGACCATGGGATACATGGGTCTCGTGGTCCAACGTGTTATACGGTATTTCAAGTGTTGGAAAGTCGAGCAATCTGGCTACTCTAGTTTGCCCTCAGGCTGAGTTAAGTTGTCATAGTGTGGATTATTTTGGGTTTTTTCATCAATTCCTGTATCGTAGGACGTCAGTTGCGTTCCACATCTGTGTGGTTTTTCTCCGTTTTTAAACTTTTGTCCGCCCAGTTAAGTATACAATCAATTTTGGGTTACTTCTTTGTGGTTTGTCGGCTTCCTGGTACCGTCTACTTTTTAATTTAATGTAATCTGTAGAAATTTGTATTTTCGTTACTTTCAGTAGCCAGTTTCTTTCTGGACCATAGAGTTAGAGTGCTCCCCGATTATGTCAAATGTTCTATGGATAATTTAGTTTCTTCATCAGCTCTCAAAGTTAAGGGCACATAAGTATCGGCTGAGTGGTGAGCCATTAAAAGTGGGTTCCGCGACCTTGTATTTTATAATTAGTGCTATTTACCCCGATTTCAGAGAACTGTAACTTGTGAGGCTCTATGGTTAGAGGGTCCCCCGCGTATGTAGCATATTCTATAGGAATAGTAGTTTCTCCCATTGTCTTCAGATTATGGGAAAATTTAATCCCGGCTGCACTGTGGATCATTAAAACTGACCAAAATCACAATATGGAATATGTTTCAATCTCTCTAATTGGTTATTATCAGTGTTGAAATACGTATAAATTACTTCGAATCGAAATAATGCGGAAGGACACTATCGATCCGTCAAAGTAGTCAAATTTCATTAGACTGTTTACGTTTTTTCTTAAATTAGTAATTACTTCTAAAAAGGTCAAATAATTTCAAACACACTATTCTCAATCGTCTGAGCAAAACAATGAAAGTTGAATATCAAAATGAACAATAATTTAATTATTTTTTCATACATTTAGACTTTAACATATTGGTTTCCTTTTTAATGGGTTGACGTGAAAATGCTTTAAGCTCGTTTTCTTCGGCTGCGGATGGTTTAGTCGATTGCTTTCCTTCTTGCCTCCTATAAAACGGTGCTTATGTCGATATGTCTTCTGCTCGCTTCCTCTGAAAGGAAGCTTATATAGATATATATATATATATATATATATATATATATATATTTTTTTTTTTAAGAGATATTTCTGTTGGCAAGGTGTGAGTAAAACTAACTTCCTCCTAAGAAATTATTTATTAAAGTACATAATTTTAGGTGTTATAAGTTATTTAATGCAACTAAATGTCCGATTAAATGGTAATAATAGCAGTAAAATGCTGGAATGCATACATAATGGTCTTCTTTTCTAGGCACAGTCGCTGAATCTCCTCATCACTTATGAATTCTATCCACTGATTGAAATGCAGCCAATCCATAGATTTGGTCCAGTTTTTTACGATATTTGCAGAGATTTAAACTAAGTTAAGAAAGTGAACGAAAATAGGACAAAGACAAAAGTGCCAAATGTATTCTGCCTGGTGAGAAATATTCATTTTTTTTACATCATTTTCTCCTAAAACATACTTCAAATTACTGCTAGCTTTCTTGTACATTATTGCAAATACACATAAAATTCTCAAAATTAGCTACGTAAATAAAGATATATGATATCAACGGGAAACATACATTATTATTTGTACGTGGTCCAACGTGTCTTACGGTATTTAAAGTGCTGGAAAGTGGAACAATCTGGCTATTCTGATTCGCCCTCAACTGATTTAAGTTGTGGTAATTTGGATTATTTTTGTGTTCCTTCATCAATTCCTGTATTAGAGGACGCCAGTTGCGTTCTTTGTGAGGTTTTCCTCCATTTTTTTACTTTTGTTGGGCTAGTTAAGTATAGAATTAACTTTGAGTCACTTCTTTTGTGATTTGTCAACTTCCTGGTGCCGCCTATGTAATTTAGTGTAAAATTTGGATTTCCTTACATTCGGTAGCCTGTTTCTTTTTAGACCATGGGGTTAGCTCCCAAATGTTCTATGGATACTTCTAGGAATTCAGAGGGCTGTAACTTTTCAAGCCCTATGGTTAGAGGGTCCTCCAGGTATGCAGAATATTCTATGGGTAGAGTAGTTTCTTCCGCTCAATCTCGGTTGCACAGTGGTTCATTAAAAGTGTTCATAAACACGTTTTTGAAATCTGTTTCATTCTTTGTAATAGGTTTTTATCAGGGTTGAAAAACATTTTTTTTTTAATTTTGTTTACCAGAATATGTGTTTTAAATACCCTAAAATAGTTTATTTAAAGATATTTAAAACTCGAAGGTTAGGATTATATTTAAAACAGACATATTTAAACATACAATTTATTTTAAACTCTGATATAATAATTATTATCTAGATATATTTAGTATGTACTTTGTGAAAAAAAAACATTTAAGTTATAAATATGTTTTTTCTACAGGTTGAACAGTGTAAAACAGCTAATTATGTTTTAAACACGTTTAAAACACTTCTTTCTAATCAAAACGTTTAAAACATAACAACTTTGGTTATTATTGATACGAACAACCACCCCTGACCACGGGATACGCGATCTAACATAACCTACGGTATTTCTACTGTTGGAAAGCGATAACGAGCGGCTCGTCGTTACGTTATGCAATAACTCGCTATTATGCTTATTTACTTACCGTATGGAATACGAAGAGTAACTAAAGTAACAAATTTCTATCATGTAAGTTCGATTATTCAATAACCCCCCCCCTTCATGCAACAAAACCCTTAAATATGGTCATTGATATATAAAACAATTTAAAAAATAACAAGTTATTTTATTATTGTGCGTTTTTCCCGGATTTCAGAGAGCTGTAATTTTATAGGCTTTATGGCTAAAGGGTCCTGAGGTCAGCATTTTTGAGCTTAGAAAACTGACACAAAATCACAATTTGAAATATGTTTTAATCTCTCTAATTGGTTATTACCAGGGTTGAAAAAACATTGTTTTTTTTCTATTTTTAAACTAAACATGTATTTGTTTTTTCACAAAAATGTGCTGTTTTCGAAATATTAATAATTCAAAAATTTGATGTAGGGAAGGAAAACATCATAATAAGTCGTATGAAAGTTGAATATCAAAATGAGCAATAATTTAGTTATTTTTTGATTTCATACATTTAGTCTTTAACATATTGGTTTTCTTTTTAATTGGTTTCAAAAACACGTTTTTGAAGTCTGTTTCATTCTCTGTAATGAGGGTTGAAAAAACATTTTTTTTTTAATTTTTTTACCAGAATATGTGTTTTAACTACCCTAAAATAGTTTATTTAAAGATGTTTAAAACTCTAAGGTTAGGATTATATTTAAAACAGACATATTTAAACATACAATTTGTTTTAAACTCTGATATAATAATTATTACCTTGATCTATTTAGAGTATGTTCTTCAAATTAACTTTATATTAAACTTAATGAAAAAAAAAACATTTAAGTTTTAAATATGTTTTTTTCTACAGGTTTGAACAGTGTAAACAAGTTCTTCATAATCAAAATATTTAAAACTTAACAACTTTGGTTATTATTGACACGAACAACCACCCCTGACCATGGGACACGCGATCTAACATGTCCTACGGTATTTCTACTATTGGAAAGCGATAACAAGCGGCTCATCGTTGCGTTATGCAATAACTCGCTATTGTACTTATTTACTTATCGTATGGAATAAGAAGAGTAACTAAAGTAACAAATTCCTGTCATGTAATAAAATAAAATAAAAATAAAATCAATTTTAAGAAGACCAAATTTGTAGTACTTGGAGGGACGGACAGAAACAGAATAATCATTGAAAAACTAGTTTAAAAAATATAAGTAAAAAAAACAAATTATTCAATCTGCAATAGCTAAACACCAGCAATTTTAGAGGGGGGTCCTGTCAGCTTTTTAAAATTATTTGTTCTTCAGTAAAAAGTTATTAATTTAGACCATCTTATCGACTTCTTTTTTTACTGGTTAGTGGTTAATTGAGAGGTACCCCTTGAAAGTTGTTAAAAAAGTACGTCTACATATGATGTGCAAACGCAAGCGCATATTAAAACTGACCAAGAACAGAATTTTTCAATGTATTGCAGTTTCTCTAAAGGGTTATTATTGACACAAATGGCCACTTCCGACCCTGGGATACATGGGTCTCGTGGTCCAACGTGTTATACGGTAGTTCAAGTGTTGGAAAGTTGAATAATCTGGCTATTCTAGTTCACCCTCAGATTGAGTTAAGTTGTCATGGTTTGGATTATTTTGTTTTCCTTCATCAATTCCTGTATTATAGGGCGTCAGTTCCGTTCCATGTCCGTGTGGTTTTTCTCCATTTTTAAACTTTTATCGGGCTAGTTAAATATAAAATTAACTTTGGGAAATTTCTTTGGGGTTTCTCGGCTTCCTGGTGCCGTCTACTTATTTAATTTAATGTAATGTAAATACAAAATTTGTATTTTCCTCACTTTCGGTAGCCGGTTGCTTATTGTACAATGAGGTTAGAGTGCTCCCTCGGGTTTGTCAAATGTTATATGGATACTTTTGTTTCTTCCTCAGCTCTCATAGTTAAGTGCACGATAGTATCGGCTGAATGTTGAGCCATTAAAGTGGGTTCCGCGACCTTGTATTTTATTATTAGTGTATTAGTTATTTCAGAAAACTGGAACTTGTTAGGCTCTATGGTTAGAGGGTCCCCCGGGTACGTAGAATATTCCATGGATATAGTAATTTCTCCCACTGTCTTCAGATTATAGGAAAAGCTAATGCCGGCTACACTGTGGATCATTAAAACTGCCCAAAAACACATTTTTGAAATATGTATTCTTTAATTGATTATCATCAGGAAACAATGTTTTTTTTTCTATTTTCAAACTAAACATGTATTTGATTTTCACAAAAATGTGCTGTTTTTGAAATATTAATAATTAAATCTTGTATATCAACGGGAAAATTGCATACATTATTATTTGTAGGTGACCAAGTCCTACTAGCAGCAGCTGAATTGGATATCAAATATCTATTATGACTAGAACATACTTATAACATGAACGTCTACCAAATCAACTTTGAGAAAAATATTATATATATAAATATAAGTAAAAAAAAAAACAAATTATTCAATCTGCTATAGCTGAACATCAGCACTTATAGAAAGGGATAGTGGCAGCTGTTTAAAATGATTTATTTCTCAGTAAAAATTTAACTTGTTAAAAAAATTACGCCTATATGAATATGCAAACTCAAGCACACATCAACAGTGGCCAGAAACACAAATCTGCAACGTATTGCAGTCTTTCTAATGGATTCTTATTTACACGAACAACAACCACTTCTGACCCTGGGACACATGAGTTATGTGGACCAACGTGTCCTACGATATTTAAAGTGCTGCAAAGTGGAACTGGCTATTTTGCTTCGCCCTCAACTGATTTAAGTTATCATAATTTCCATTACTGTTGTGTTCCTTCATCAATTCCTGTATTAGAGGACGCCAGTTGAGTTCGTGGTCTGTGTGGTTTTCCTTCATTTTTAGACTTTTATTCGACTAGTTTAGTATAGAATTAACTTTGGGTCACTTCTTTGTGATTTGGCCACTTCCTGGAGCCGCCTATGTAATTTAATGTAAAATTTAGATTTCCTCACATTCGGTAGCCTGTTTCTTTTTAGACCATGGGGTTAGAGTGTTCCCAAATGTTCTATAGATACTTCTCGGACTTCAGAGGGCTGTAACCTTTCACGCCCTATGGTTAGAGGGTCCTACAGTTATGTAGAATATTCTATGGATATAGTAGTTTCTTCCGCTGTCTTCAGATTGTGAGAGAAGCCAATCTCGGCTGCACAGTGGGTCATTAAAAGTGATCAAAAACACGTTTTTGAAATCTGTTTCAATCTCTGTAGTGGGTTATTATCATAGTCGAAAAAACGTTTTTTTTTTTTAATTTTGTTTACGAAAATATGTGGTTTAAATACCCTAAAATAGTTTATTTAAAGATGTTTGAAACTCCAAGGTTAGGATTATTTTTAAAAACGACATATTTAAACATACTATTTGTTTTAAACCCTGATATAAATTATTACTTTGATATATTTAGAGTATGTTCTTCAAATTAACTATATATTAATCATAGTGAAAAAAACACTTAAGCTATAAATATGTTTTATTTTACAGGTTTGAACAGTGTAAAACCACTAATTATGTTTTAAACACGTTTAAAACACTTATAATAACACTAATAACAACGCGATCCAACATGTCCTACGGTATTTCTACTGTTGGAAAACGATACAAGCGGCTCGTGGTTACGTTATGCCATAATTCGCTATTGTACTTATTTCCTTATTGTATGTAATACGAAGAGTAACTAAAGTAACAAATTTCTGTCATGTAAGTTCGATTATTCAATAACCCCCCCCCCCCATGTAACAAAACCGTTGAATATGGTCATTGATATATGAAACAATTTAAAAAATAACAAGTTATTTTATTATTGTGCGTTTTCCCCGGATTTCAGAGAGCTGTAATTGTATAGGCTTTATGGCTAAAGGGTCCTGAGGTCAGCAATTTTGAGCTTAGAAAACTGACATTTCATTGTATAATAACGTTACCGAAATTTAGTTAATTAATTTTTATAACTTTTTTGGTGCCATTTCTAGAACCGTATTTTATAAAGCAACGCTTTTGGACCCATATTTATAAAAAAAAAAATTACGTTTTTTTTTAATCAATAATTACTTCTACTAACGTCACATGATTTCAACCAAACTATTCTCATTCGTCTAAGCAAAACAATGAAAGTCAAATATCAAACTGAACAATAATTTATTTATTTTTTGGTTTGATACATTTAGATTTTAACATCTTTGTTTGTTTTTTAATGGTTTGACGTGAGGCTGCCTTAAACTCGTCTTCTTCCGGTATAACTGCCAAACTGGTGCGGATATTTTGGTCGATTGCTTGCCTCCTTGCCTCCTCTAAAACGGTGCTCACGTCGATTTGTCTTCTCTTCGCTTCCTCTAAAAGGGTGCTTATATCTTTGAATAGATATTTCTGTTGGCATGTTGTCAGTAGAGCTAACTTCCTCCTAAAAAAATTATTTATAAGTAGATAATTTACCCTGAAAGTTCTGACCTTACGTTTACTACTTAACAGTAGCCATTACATTACAAATGACTCAATTACTATTAATAACAGCAGTAAAATGTTAGAATACATACTTGTTCCTGCCAATCGTGTTCTTTTCTAGCAATAGTCGCTGAATCTCCTCATCACTTATGAATTCTATCCATTGATCAAGATGCAACATATCCATAGATTTAGTCCAGTTTGTTCCAAAACCTTCCATTTTAAAATATTTGCAGATTATATAACTAGTTGTGATGATAACAGATTGAACAAAATTATGACAATGACAAAGGTACCTGGGCGATTTGCCTGGTGACTATAATGAGATATAGTTAACTATTTTACATCATTTTCTCCTACAACATGGTTCAAGTTATTGCTGTCTTTCTCGTATACTCTTGCCAATACAGAAATATTAGCTAGGATATGAACGGCAGGGTTTTGCATACATTGTAGGTCTCCAAGTCCTACTAACAGCAGCTGAATTTAATATCAAATATCTATTATAACAACTAGAAAATACTTATAAAAGGAAAGGCCATAAAATCAACTTTAAGAAAACCAAATTTGTAGTACTTAGAGGGACGGACAGAAACAGAATAATCATTGAAAAACTAGTTTAAAAAATATAACTAAGAAAAAACAAATTATTTAATCTGTTATAGCTGACCACCAGCACTTATCGAGGGGGATCGTGTCAGCGTTTTAAAATTATTTGTTCCTCAGTAAAAAGTTATTAATTTAGACCATGTTATCGAATTCTGCTATTATAGGTTAGTTACTAATTGAGAGGAAGCCCTTGAAAGTTGTTAAAAGTTTACGTGTATATATGATGTGCAAACTCTAGCACATATTAAAAGTGACCAAGAACAGAATTTGGCAAGGTCTCTCTAAAGGATTATTATTGACACAAAGGACCACTTCCGACCCTGGGACACATGGGTCTCGTGGTCCAACGTGTTATACGGTATTTTAAGTGTTGGAAAGTCGAGCAATCTGGCTACTCTAGTTTGCCCTCAGGCTGAGTTAAGTTGTAAGTGGATACTTTAGTTTCTTCATCAGCTCTCAAAGTTAAGGGCACGTAAGTATCGGCTGAATGGTGATCCATTAAAAGTGGGTTCCGCGCCCTTGTATTTATTATTATTTATTATTTATTGAACAGTAACTTATAAGGCTCTATTGTTAGAGGGTCCCCCGCATATGTAGCATATTCTATAGGTATAGTAGTTTCTCTCATTGTCTTCAGATTATGGGAAAAGTTAATCCCGGCTGCACTGTGGATCATTAAAACTGACCAAAATCACAATTTGAAATATTTTTCAATCTCTCTAATTGGTTATTACCAGGGTTGAAAAAACATTGTTTTTTTTTCTATTTTTAAACTAAACATGTATTTGTGCTGTTTTCGAACTATTAATAATTCAAAAATTTGATGTAGCGCTTTAAAATGTTTTGTTCCTCAGTAAAAAGTTATTAATTTAGACCATGTTATTGACTTCTTCTATTATTGGTTAGTTGCTAATTGAGAGGAAGCCCTTGAAAGTTGTTAAAAATATACATCTATATATGATGTGCAAACGCAAGGACATATTAAAAGTCGAACAATCTGGCTACTCTGGTTCGCCTTCAGACTGAGTTAAGTTGTCATAGTTTGGATTATTTTGGGTCTTTTCATCAATACCTATATCATAGGACGTCAGTTGCGTTCCACATCTATGTGGTTTTTCTCAGTTTTTAAACTTTTGTTCGCCCAGTTAACTAAACCATCAACTTTGGGGTAACTCTTTGTGGTTTGTCGGCTTCCAGGTGCTGTCTACTTATTTAATTTAATGTAATCTGTGATTTTCCTCACTTTCGGTAGCCAGTTTCTTTTTGGACCATAGAGTTAGAGTGCTCCCCGATTATGTCAAATGTTCTATGGATACTTTAATTTCTTCATCAGCTCTCAAAGGGCACGTAAGTGTCTGAATGGTGAGCCATTAAATGTGGGTTCCGCGACCTTGTATTTTATAATTAGTGCTATTTACCCCGATTTCAGAGAACTGTAACTTGTAATGCTCTATGGTTAGAGGGTCTCCCGCGTATGTCGCATATTCTATAGGTATAGTAGTTTTTCCCATGGTCTTCAGATTATGGGAAAAGTTAATCCCAGCTGCACTGTGGATCATTAAATCTGACCAAAATCACAATTTGAAATATGTTTTAATCTCTAATTGGTTATTACCAGGGTTGAAAAAACATTATTTTTTTTCTATTTTTAAACTAAACATGTATTTGTTTTTCCACAAAAATGTGCTGTTTTCGAAATATTAATAATTCAAAAATTTGATGTAGGGAAGGAAAACATCATAATAAGTCGTATGAAAGTTGAATATCAAAATGAACAATAATTTAGTTATTTTTTGATTTCATACATTTAGTCTTTAGCATATTGGTTTTCTTTTTAATGGGTTTCAAAAACACGTTTTTGAAATCTGTTTCATTCTCTGTAATGAGGGTTGAAAAAAATTTTTTTTTAAATTTTTTTACCAGAATATGTGTTTTAACTACCCTAAAATAGTTTATTTAAAGATGTTTAAAACTCTAAGGTTAGGATTATATTTAAAACAGACATATTTAAACATACAATTTGTTTTAAACTCTGATATAATAATTATTACCTTGATATATTTAGAGTATGTTCTTCAAATTAACTTTATTTATCTTAGTGAAAAAAAACATTTAAGTTATAAATATGTTTTTTTCTACAGGTTTGAACAGTGTAAACAACTTCTTCTTAATCAAAATATTTAAGACATAACAACTTTGGTTATTATTGACACGAACAACCACCCCTGACCATGGGACACGCGATCTAACATGTCCTACGGTATTTCTACTATTGGAAAGCGATAACAAGCGGCTCATCGTTGCGTTATGCAATAACTCGCTATTGTACTTATTTACTTATCGTATGGAATACGAAGAGTAACTAAAGTAATAAATTCCTGTCATGTAAGTCCAATTATTCAATCCCCCCCCCTCATGCAACAAAGCCCTTGAATAAAGTCATTGATATATGAAACAATTTAAAAAATTACAAGTTATTTTATTATTGTGCGATTTCCCCGGATTTTGGAGAGCTGTAGCTTTATAGGCTTTATGGCTAAAGGATCCTGAGTTCAGCATTTTTGAGCTGACAATGACATTTCATTGTATAATAACATTACCGAAATTTAGTTAACTAATTTTGTTTTTTTGTTTTGTAACCTTCCATTATAAAATATTTGCAGATTATTTAACTAGCAAATTGAACAAAATTATGACAATGACAAAAGTAACTGTGCATTTTGTCTGGCGACTATAGTGAGATATATTTAACTTTTTTTTACATCATTTTCTCCTACAAAATGGTTCAAATGATTGCTGTCTTTCTTGTTTACTCTTGCCAATACATATAATTTAAATTACAAAAACTAGCAAGGTAAACACACATATATGAGCTTGGATATTAACGGTAAGGTTTTGCATACATTATGATTTGTAGGTGTCCAAGTCCGACTAGCAGTAGCTGAATTGGATATCAAATATGTATTGTAATAACTAGTAAATACTTATTACAGAAAAGGCCATAAAATCAACTTTAAGAAAACCGAATTTGTAGTACTTGGAGGGACGGACAGAAACAGAATAATCATTGAAAAACTAGTTTAAAAAATATAAGTTAAAAAGAAACAAATTATTCAATCTGCAATAGCTGAACACCAGCAATTTTCGAGGGGGGTCCTGTCAGCTTTTTAAAATTATTTGTTCTTCAGTAAAAAGTTATTAATTTAGACCATGTTATCGACTTCTTTTTTTACTGGTTAGTGGTTAATTGAGAGGTACCCCTTGAAAGTTGTTAAAAATGTACGTCTACATATGATGTGCAAACGCAAGCACATATTAAAACTGACCAAGAACAGAATTTTGCAATGTATTGCAGTTTCTCTAAAGGGTTATTATTGACACAAATGGCCACTTCCGACCCTTGGATACATGGGTCTCGTGGTCCAACGTGTTATACGGTAGTTCAAGTGTTGGAAAGTTGAACAATCTGGCTATTCTAGTTCACCCTCAGACTGAGTTAAGTTGTCATGGTTTGGATTATTTTGTTTTTCTTCATCAATTCCTGTATTATAGGACGTCAGTTCCGTTCCATGTCCGTGTGGTTTTTCTCCATTTTTAAACTTTTATCCGGCTAGTTAAATATAAAATTAACTTTGGGAAATTTCTTTGGGGTTTCTCGGCTTCCTGGTGCCGTCTACTTATTTAATTTAATGTAATGTAAATACAAAATTTGTATTTTCCTCACTTTCGGTAGCCGGTTGCTTATTGTACCATGAGGTTAGAGTGCTCCCTCGGCTTTGTCAAATGTTATATGGATACTTTAGTTTCTTCCTCAGCTCTAATAGTTAAGTGCACGATAGTATCGGCTGAATGTTGAGCCATTAAAGTGGGTTCCGCGACCTTGTATTTTATTATTAGTGTTATTTACCCCGATTTCAGAAAACTGTAACTTGTTAGGCTCTATGGTTAGAGGGTCCCCCGGGTACGTAGAATATTCTATTTTTTTTTTAATTTCTCCCAGTGTGTTCAGATTATGGGAAAGCTAATGCCGGCTGCACTGTGGATCATTAAAACTGACCCAAAACACAATTTTGAAATACGTATTCTTCTAATTGATTATCATCAGGGTTGAAAAAAACAATGTTTTTTTTTCAAACTAAACATGTATTTGATTTTCACAAAAATGTGCTGCTTTTGAAGTATTAATAATTAAATCTTGGATATCAACGGGAAAATTGCATACATTATTATTTGTAGGTGACCAAGTCCTACTAGCAGCAGCTGAATTGGATATCAAATATCTATTATGACTAGAAAATACTTATAACATGAACGTCTACAAAATAAACTTTGAGAAAACCTAATTTATAATAGTTAGAGGGATGGGCAGAAACAAAAATAAATGACAAACTAATTTTAAAAAATATAAGTAAAAAAAACAAATTATTCAATCTGCTATAGCTGAACATCAGCACTTATAGAAAGGGATAGTGGCAGCTGTTTAAAATGATTTGTTTCTCAGTAAGAATTTAACTTGTTAAAAAAATTACGCCTATATGAATATGCAAACTCAAGCACACATCAACAGTGGCCAGAAACACAAATCTGCAACGTGTTGCAGTCTTTCTAATGGATTCTTATTTACACGAACAACAACCACTTCCGAACCTGGGACACATGAGTTATGTGAACCAACGTGTCCTACGGTATTTAAAGTGCTCCAAAGTGGAAATGGCTATTTTGCTTCGCCCTCAACTGATTTAAGTTATCACAATGTCCATTACTGTTGTGTTCCTCCATCAATTCCTGTATTAGAGGACGCCAGTTGAGTTCGTGGTCTGTGTGGTTTTCCTTCATTTTAAGACTTTTATTCGACTAGTTAAGTATAGAATTAACTTTGGGTCACTTCTTTGTGATTTGGCCACTTCCTGGAGCTGCCTATGTAATTTAATGTAAAATTTGGATTTCCTCACATTCGGTAGCCTGTTTCTTTTTAGACCATGGGGTTAGAGTGTTCGCAAATGTTCTATAGATACTTCTCGGACTTCAGAGGGCTGTAACTTTTCACGCCCTACTGTTAGAGGGTCCTACAGTTATGCAGAATATTCTATGGGTATCTTCAGATTGTGAGAGAAGCCAATCTCGGCTGCACAGTGGGTCATTAAAAGTGATCAAAAACACGTTTTTGAAATCTGTTTCAATCTCTGTAGTGGGTTATCATAGTCGAAAAAACGTTTTTTTTTTTATTTTTTTTTTACGAAAATATGTGGTTTGAATACCCTAAAACAGTTTATTTAAAGAGGTTAGGATTATTTTTAAAAACGATATATTCAAACATACTATTTGTTTTAAACCCTGATATAAATTATTACTTTGATATATTTAGAGTATGTTCTTCAAATTAACTTTATATTAATCTTAGTGAAAAGAAAACACTTAAGCTATAAATATGTTTTATTTTACAGGTTTGAACAGTGTAAAACCACTAATTATGTTTTAAACACGTTTAAAACACTTATAATAACACTAATAACAACGCGATCCAACATGTCCTACTGTTGGAAAGCGATAACAAGCGGCTCGTGGTTACGTTATGCCATAATTCGCTATTATACTTATTTCCTTATTGTATGTAATACGAAGAGTAACTAAAGTAACAAATTTCTGTCATGTAAGTTCAATTATTCAATAACCCCGCCCCCATGCAACAAAACCCTTGAATATGGTCATTGATATATGAAACAATTTAAAAAATAACAAGTTATTTTATTATTGTGCGTTTTCCCCAGATTTCAGAGACCAGTAATTTTATAGGCTTTATAGCTAAAGGGTCCTGAGGTCAGCAATTTTGAGTTTAGAAAACTGACATTTCATTGTATAATAACATTACCGTAATTTAGTTAATTAATTTTTATAACTTTTTTGGTGCCAGTTCTAGAACCGTATTTTATAAAGCAACGCTTTTGGACCCATATTTATAAAAAAAAATACGTTTTTTTTTTAATCAATAATTACTTCTACTAACGTCACATGATTTCAACCAAACTATTCTCATTCGTCTAAGCAAAACAATGAAAGTCAAATATCAAAATGAACAATGATTTATTTATTTTTTGGTTTGATACATTTAGATTTTAATATCTTTGTTTGTTTTTTAATGGATTGACGTGAGGATGCCTTAAACTCGTGTTCTTCCGGTATAACTGCCAAACTGGTGCGGATATTTTGGTCGATTGCTTGCCTCCTTGCCTCCTCTAAAACGGTGCTCACGTCGATTTGTCTTCTCTTCGCTTCCTCTAAAAGGGTGCTTATATCTTTGAATAGATATTTCTGTTGGCATGTTGTCAGTAGAGCTAACTTCCTCCTAAAAAAAATTATTTATAAGTAGATAATTTACCCTGAAAGTTCTGACCTTACGTTTACTACTTAACAGTAGCCATTACATTACAAATGACTCAATTACTACTAATAACAGCAGTAAAATGCTAGAATACATACTTGTTCCTGCCAATCGTCTTCTTTTCTAGTAATAGTCGCTGAATCTCCTCATCACTTATGAATTCTATCCATTGATCAAGATGCAACATATCCATAGATTTAGTCCAGTTTGTTCCAAAACCTTCCATTTTAAAATATTTGCAGATTATTTAACTAGTTGTGATAACAGATTGAACAAAATTATGACAATGACAAAGGTACCTGGGCGATTTGCCTGGTGACTATAATGAGATATAGTTAACTTTTTTACATCATTTTCTCCTACAACATGGTTCAAGTTATTGCTGTCTTTCTCGTATACTCTTGCCAATACAGAAATATTAGCTGGGATATGAACGGCAGGGTTTTGCATACATTGTAGGTCTCCAAATCCTACTAAGAGCAGCTGAATTGAATATCAAATATCTATTATAACAACTAGAAAATACTTATAAAAGGAATGGCCATAAAATGAACTATAAGAAAACCAAATTTGTAGTACTTAGAGGGACGGAGAGAAACAAAATATAACTAAGAAAAAACAAATTATTTAATCTGTTATAGCT
The DNA here is from genome assembly GCA_030620095.1 of Kuschelorhynchus macadamiae. Classification (NCBI taxonomy): domain Eukaryota; kingdom Metazoa; phylum Arthropoda; class Insecta; order Coleoptera; family Curculionidae; genus Kuschelorhynchus; species Kuschelorhynchus macadamiae. The sequence goes on from JAUTXW010000424.1 coordinate 1,336,085, forward strand.
GACCACCAGCACTTATCGAGGGGGATCGTGTCAGCGTTTTAAAATGATTTGTTCCTCAGTAAAAAATTATTAATTTAGACCATGTTATCGACTTCTGCTATTTTTGGTTAGTTGCTAATTGAGAGGAAGCCCTTGAAAGTTGTTAAAAGTTTACGTGTATATATGATGTGCAAACGCTAGCACATATTAAAAGTGACCAAGAACAGAATTTGGCAAGGTCTCTCTAAAGGGTTATTATCGATACAAAGGACCACAATTTCGACCCTGGGACACATGGGTCTCGTGGTCAAACGTGTTATACGGTATTTCAAGTGTTGGAAAGTCGAGCAATCTGGCTACTCTAGTTTGCCCTCAGGCTGAGTTAAGTTGTCATGGTTTGGATTATTTTGGGTTTTTTCGTCAATTCCTGTATCGTGGGACGTCAGTTGCATTCCACATCTGTGTGGTTTTTCTCCGTTTTTAAACTTTTGTCCGCCCGGTTAAGTATACAATCAACTTTCGGTTACTTCTTTGTGGTTTGTTGGCTTCGTGGCGCCACAATTTGAAATATGTTTCAATCTCTCTAATTGGTTATTACCAGGGTTGAAAAAACATTGTTTTTTTTTTCTATTTTTAAACTAAACATGTATTTGTTTTTTCACCAAAATGTGCTGTTTTCGAGATATTAATAATTCAAAAATTTGATGTAGGGAAGGAAAACATCATCAAGTCGTTTTTTCATTGTATTTTTCGATACACCAAAACGTTAAATTAGTAGTGCATTACAATATTTTTTTTAATATCTTGAATGAAAATTGGGTGATACCAGATTCTTATAAAAGTGGCGTACATATTTTGAAAATTGTATAAATAGTAGCGGTATAGCATCCACCGCAATTGGCGACATCAGCTAATTAATATCCTGTGTATGTTGATTCCTTTGAATCTAAATTTCACATTCAAACTTTTTTTATTCACGTATAAATCACTTTGAATCGAAATAATGCGAAGGGACACTATCGATCCGTCAGAGTAGTCAAATTTCATTAGACTGTTTAGGTTTTTTTTAAATCAGTAATTACATCTAAAAAGGTCAAATAAATTCAACCCCACTATTGTCAATCGTCTGAGCAAAACAATGAAAGTTGAATAATAAAATGAACAATAATTTAGTTATTTTTTGATTTCATACATTTAGTCTTTAACATATTGGTTTCCTTTTTAATGGGTTGACGTGAAAATGCCTTAAGCTCATTTTCTTCGGGTGCGGATGGTTTGGTTGATTGCTGGCCTTCTTGCCTCCTCTAAAACGGTGCTTATGTCGATATGTCTTCTGCTCGCTTCCTCTGAAAGGAAGCTTATATATTTGAATAGATATTTCTGTTGGCATGGTGTGAGTAAAACTAACTTCCTCCTAAAAAATTATTTATTAAAGTACATAATTTTCCCTGAGAATTCGAACATTGCATTTTTTACTTAACAACAGGTGTTATAATGTATTTGATGCAACTGAATGTCCGAATAAATAGTAGTAATAGTAGTAAAATGTTGGAATACATACATAATGGTCTTCTTTTCTAGGCACAGTCGCTGAATCTCCTCATCACTTATGAATTCTATCCACTGATTAAGATGCAGCATATCCATCCATCAAGATTTGGTCCAGTTTTTTTGAAACCTTCCCTTTTACGATATTTGCAGAGTTTTGAACTGAGTTAACAAAGTGAACGAAAATAAGACAAAGACAAAAGTGCCAAATGTATTCTGCCTGGTGAGAAATATTCTTTTTTTTTACATCATTTTCTCCTAAAACATACTTCAAATTACTGCTAGCTTTCTTGTACATTATTGCAAATACACATATAAAATTCTCAAAATTAGCTACGTAAATAAAGATTTATGATCTTGGATATCAACGGGAAAATTGCATACATTATTATCTGTAGGTGACCAAATCCTACTAGCAGCAGCTGAATTGGATATCAAATATCTATTCATATATCTATTATGACGTCTAGATAATAGTTATAACATGAACGGCCATAAAATCAACTTTGAGAAAACCAAATTTATAGTAGTTAGGGGGATGGGCAGAAACATGAATAAATGAAAAACTAATTTTAAAAAATATAAGTAAAAAAAAAAAATTATTCAATCTGCTATAGCTAAACATCAGCACTTATAGAAAGGGATCGTGGCAGCTGTTGAAAATGATTTGTGCCTCAGTAAGAATTTATTAATTTAACTTGTTAAAAAAATATATCAATATGCAAACACAAGCACACATCAACAGTGACCAGAAACACGAATTTGCTGTGTGTTGCAGTCTCTCTAATGGATTCTTATTTACACGAACAACAACCACTTCCGACCCTGGGACACATGAGTTACGTGGTCTAACGTGTCATACGGTATTTACAGTGCTTATGCTAAAGTGAAACAATCTGGCTATTCTGATTCGCCCTCAACTGATTTAAGTTGTCGTAATTTGGATTATTTTTGTGTTCCTTCATCAATTCCTGTATTAGAGAAACGCCAGTTGCGTTCTTTGTGAGGTTTTCCTCCATTTTTAGACTTTTTTCGGCTAGTTAAGTATAGAGTTAACTTTGAGTCACTTCTTTGTGATTTGTCAACTTCCTGGTGCCGCTTATGTAATTTAATGTAAAATTTGGATTTCCTCACATTCGGTAGCCTGTTTCTTTTTAGACCATGTGGTTAGCTCCCAAATGTTCTATGGACACTTCTCGGACTTCAGAGGGCTGTTACTTTTCAGGTCCTATGGTTAGGGGGTCCTCCAGGTATGCAGAATATTTTAAAAGTGATCAAAAACACGATTTTGAAATCTGTTTCAATCTCTGTAATGGGTTATCAGGGTTGGAAAACTTTTTTTTTTATTTTTTTACCAGAATATGTGTTTTAAATACCCTAAAATAGTTTATTTAAAGATGTTTAAAACTCTAAGATTAGGATTATGTTTCAAACAGACATTTTTAAACATACTATTTATTTTAAACTCTGATATAATATAATTATTTCCTTGATATATTTAGAGTATGTTCTTCAAATTAACTTTATATTAAACTTAGTGAAAAAAAAAACATTTAAGCTATAAATATGCTTCGTTCTACAGGTTTGAACAGTGTAAAACAACTAATTAGGTTTTAAACACGTTTAAAACACTTCTTCTTAATCTTAATCAAAATGTTTAAAACATAACAACTTTGGTTATTATTGACACGAACAACTACCCCTGACCATGGGGCACGCGATCTAACATGTCCTACGGTATTCCTACTGTTGTACTGTTGGAAAGCGATAACAAGCGGCTCATCGTTACGTTATGCAATAACTCGCTATTGTACTTATTTACTTATCGTATGGAATACGAAGAGTAACTAAAGTAACAAATTCCTGTCATGTAAGTCCAATTATTCAATAACCCCCCCCCCATGCAAAAAAACCCTTGAATATAGTCATTGACATATAAAACAATTTCAAAAATAACAAGTTATTTTATTATTGTGCGATTTCCCCGGATTTCGGAGAGCTGAAACTTTATAGGCTTTATTGCTGAAGGGTCCTGAGGTCAGCATTTTTGAGCTGAAAATGACATTTCATTGTATAATAACATTACCGAAATTTAGTTAATTAATTTTTATAACTTTTTTGGTACCAGTTCTAGAACCGTATTTTAGAAATCAACGTTTTGGGACCCATATTTATAAAAAACAATTACTTTTTTTTTTTAAATCAATAATTACTTCTAGTAATGTCACACACTATTCTCAATCGTCTAAGCAAACAATGAAAATCAAATATCAAATTGAACAATAATTTATTTATTTTTTGGTTTGATACATTTAGTTTTTAACATCTTTGTTTCTTTTTTAATTGATTGACGTGAGACTGCCTTAAGCTCGTCTTCTTCGGGTATAACTGCCAAGAGGGTGCGGATATTTTGGTCGATTGCTTGCCTCCTTGCCTCCTCTAAAACGGTGCTCACGTCGATTTGTCTTCTCTTCGCTTCCCCTAAAAGGGTGCTTATATCTTTGAATAGATATTTCTGTTGGCATGTTGTCAGTAGAGCTAACTTCCTCCTAAAAAAAATATTTATAAGTAGATAATTTACCCTGAAAGTTCTGACCTTACGTTTACTACTTAACAGTAGCCATTACATTACAAATGACTCAATTACTACTAATAACAACAGTAAAATGCTAGAATACATACTTGTTCCTGCCAATCGTTTTCTTTTCTAGCAATAGTCGCTGAATCTCCTCATCACTTATGAATTCTATCCATTGATCAAGATGCAACATATCCATAGATTTAGTCCAGTTTGTTCCAAAACCTTCCATTTTAAAATATTTGCAGATTATTTAACTAGCTGTGATAACAAATTGAACAAAATTATGACAATGACAAAGTTACCTGGGCAATTTGCCTGGTGACTATAATGAGATATAGTTAACTTTTTTATATCATTTTCTCCTACACCATGGTTCAAGTTATTGCTGTCTTTCTCGTATACTCTTGCCAATACAGAAATATTAGCTTGGATATGAACGGCAGGATTTTGCATACATTATTATTTGTAGGTCTCCAATTCCTACTAGCAGCAGCTGAATTGGATTTCAAATATCTATTATAACAACTAGAAAATACTTATAAAAGGAAAGGCCATAAAATCAACTATAAGAAAACCAAATTTGTAGTACTTAGAGGGACGGACAGAAACAGAATAATCATTGAAAAACTAGTTTAAAAAAATATAACTAAGAACAAACAAATTATTTAATCTGTTATAGCTGAACACCAGCACTTATCGAGGGGGATCGTGTCAGCGTTTTAAAATGATTTGTTCCTTAGTAAAAAGTGTTTAATTTAGACCATGTTATCGACTTTTTCTATTATTGGTTAGTTGTTAATTGAGAGGTAGCCCTTGAAAGTTGGTAAAAATGTACGCCTATATATGATGTGCAAACGCAAGCACATATTAAAAGTGACCAAAAACAGAATTTTGCAATGTGTTGCAGTTTCTCTTAAGGGTTATTATTGATACAAATGGCCACTTCCGACCCTGGGACACATGGGTCTCGTGCTCCAACGTGTTATACGGTATTTCACCTATTGGAAAGTCGAAAAATCTGGCTATTCTGATTCGCCCTCAGGCTGTGTTGTCATAGTTTGGATTATTTTGTGAATCTTCATCAATTCCTGTATTGTAGGTCGTCGGTTGCGTTCCATATACGTGTGGTTCTTCTCCATTTTTAAACTACTGTTCGACTAATTAAGTATAAAATTAACTTTGGGTCACTTCTTTGGGGTTTCTCGGCTTCCTGGTGCCGTCTACTTATTTAATTTAGTGTAAATAATAAATTTGTTTTCCTCACTTACGGTAGCCGGTTTCTTTTTAGACCATGGGATTAGAGTGTTTCTCCGGGTATGTCAAATGTTCTGGGGATACTTTAATTTCTTCCTCAGCTCTTTAAGTTAAGGACACGATAGTATCGGCTAAATGGTGAGCCATTACTTATTTATTTATTGCGGACATGTTAAATGTTACAAAAATGAGTATATAAAAAAAGAATATAAGACAAAACACAACAGTAACGAAAGTAACAAATTCTCGTCATAACTGTAAGTCCAATTTTCAATAACCTCTATTGCTCATGGTGTTAGCTCTAAGAGGTCACAGGGCTCTCCTTGATATGCACCAAACTCGCAGCTGGGTGAAGGTATTTTTTGACACTTATGAAGCATATCGTCGTAGCGCCCGTGGCCTGTTTTGAACCTGTTAGCGGTCCTTCAAGTCCGTCGTTGTAGCTCAGATCCCGATGGTTGGTGGTCGGCATTTATTTCCTTGGAGATGTCTGTAGTGATGGATTGGGCTCATGTATTTCTCCATGTTTAAGAAAGATCAAAGTTTACGGTTAACCGGTTAAGATTTGTAACGGTTAACAGGTTAAGATTTGTAACTGTTAACAGAGAAAACAGCATTTTAAATAACCGGCGTTTCGTTAACCGGTGCACCAGTTAACAGAAGTTCGATTAGCCAATCTGCGAGCCCCCCTCCGCCCCGGTGGTGCAACAAAACCCTTGAATATAGTCATTCATTTATGAAAGTAGAAACTTAAATAATTTTGACAGCCCAAGATCAAAGCTTTCCTCATGAAGTGTTCGCGCCACTACAATGTTGAGCGTCTCGATCCCAGTGTAGTTAACTCAGCCGCTGCGATCTCATCGTGGATCGAAAGTTATTTATCTGTAATAATCTTTTTGTATCCCTGGATCGATGCTGATTGCCTACCCAGGTGCGGTGGGGGACTGTATAGCTGCGTGTCGGAAGCCATTGTGTCTGGGTGAACTTGATGCATCCTCTATTGTCCTGATTCTTAGCTATCCAGGTTTGTCATTAAACTGAGTTAAATTGTCATAGTTTGGATTACTATCTGTTTCTTCATACATTTCTGTATTGTAGGGCGCTATATGCTTAAGTGCGGATGCAACACCGCTTGTTTCCATGTCAGGGTATTTTTTCTCCATTTTTAGACTTTTGTCTGACTAGTTAAGTAACAAGTAACTTTGGGTCACTTCTTTGGAGTTTCTCGTCATGTATGTGATTTAATGTAATGTTTGAAAATTTTGATTTTCCTGACTTTCCGTAGCCTGCTACTGCGGTTAGAGCTCCGGGTGTGTAAAATGTTCTGTGGACACTCTAGTTTCCTCGGCAGTCCTCAAAGCTATGGACACAATAATCTCGGCTAAATGGTGCGCCACCAAAGGTGGGCTCTGCGACAATGTTTTTTGTTATTAGTACAATTTCCCCGAATTTCAGAGAGCTGCAACTATTTAGGCCTTGTAGTAAGGGGATCCTACGGTCAGCCTTTCTAACTTAGAAAATGACATTTCACTGTATACTTAATACCATTACCTAAATTTAGTTAACAAATATTCAGGCGTTATTTTTTATTACTTTTTTAACGTCTGTATTCTAGAGGTGTATTTGAGAAACCAAGCAAAAAATTCTATTTAATAAAAGAGGAATATGCACCTTTCAGGTGTACGTTTCATTTTTAATTATACTGTGTGTCATTTAACTGATATCGTCCACTTGGGGAGGAGAATCCCCCCACAAAAATAGCAAAAAAGAGACTTAGGCTATTTAAAACATATTTTTAATTTTAAATATCTCTCTCGGCGGCACTGTTTGTTTTAAAGATTGTTTCGGAGCCTCTTTCAATCATCATTCAGTTTGTAACAAAAATAACTATTTGTATTTTTCAGAAAAAATGTGCTGTTCGAAATATTAATCATTTAAATTTTTAATATAAGGAAGGAAAAAATCATAATTTATATTTTCATTGTATTATTTGCTACACCAAAACGTTAAGTTAACGTTACAATAAAAAGAATATTATTTTTTATAAACTAAATGAAAATTGGGTGATACGAGATTCTTACAAAAGTCAGTGGCGACCAAAACTGTGAAAATTTAAATAATAGGTATATCTGCCACCGCAATTGGCGACATCAATTGATTTAAACCCTGTATATGTTTACTTTTGAATATAAAATTCACTTTCAAACTTTTTCTATTTACGTACGAATCACTTTGAATATAAATAATGGGGAGAGACACACTATCGAATCGTCAGAGAAGTCAATTTCATTGGACTTTTTACGTTTTTTTTTTCAATTCTAGTAACGTCACATCAACTATTCTCAATCATCTAAGCAAAACTATGAAAGTCGAATATCCAACTCAACCATAATTTATTTATTTTTTTTGGTTTGATACATTTAGATTTTAACATTTTGGTTTCTTTTTTAATGGGTTGACGTGAGACTGCCTTAAGCTCGTCTTCTTCGGGTATAACTGCCAAGCTGGTGAGGATATTTTGGTCGATTGCTTGCCCCCTTACCTCCTCTAAAACGGTACTTACGTCGATTTGTCTTCTCTTCGCTTCCTCTAAAAGGGTGCTTATATCTTTGAATAGATATTTCTGTTGGCATGTTGTCAGTAGAGCTAACTTCCTCCTAAAAAAATTATTTATAAGTAGATAATTTACCCTGAAAGTTCTGACGTTACGTTTACTACTAAACAGTAGTCGTTAGATTACAAATTACTCAATCGGTAGTAACAACAGCAGTAAAATGCTGGAATTCACACTTGTTCCTGCCAACTGTCTTCTTTTCTAGCAACAATCGCTGAATCTCCTCATCACTTATGAATTCTATCCACTGATCAAGATGCAACATATCCATAGATTTAGTCCAGTTTGTTCCGAAACCTTCCATTTTAAAATAATTGCAGATTATTTAACTAGCTGTGTTAACAAATTAAACAATAATATGACAATGACAAAAGTACCAGAGTATTCTGCCTGGTGACTATAGTAATATATATTTATTTTTTTTTACATAATTTTCTCTTACAATATTATTCGGTAGCCTGTTTCTGTTTAGACTATGGCGTTAGAGTGCTCCCCCGGATACGCCAAATGTTCTATAAATAATTTAGTTTCTTCCTTAGCTCTCAAAGTTAGGGACACGATAGTGTCGGCTAAATGATTCGCCAGTAAAGTGGGTTCTGCGACAATCTATTTTATTATTAGTGCGATTTTTTCGGACTTTAAAGGCTTTTAACTTTTTACGCCCTATGTTTAGGGGGTTCTCCGGGAATGCAGAATATTCTATGGATATAGCAGTTTCTTCCACTTTATTCAGATTATGGGACAAGCTAATCCCGGCTTCACTACAGGCTAGAAATGGACCGGAACGTACTTGAACGGTGTTCCGGGTCGTGAAAAAACTAAATTAATTCGTTCCAGATCGTAACATTAATTTTTGTGTTGAATGCTACTCTTAGTGTAGTAGAACAGTAAAATCCAAATATAAACTTCGCGTGCTCGTTGGTAAAAAATCCAATTTCCCGCACTGACATTAAAGGTGGCCAAAAACAGAATTAGAAATGTGTTTAATCTCTCTAATGGGTTATTAACAGTACTGAAAAAATGCATTTTACAAGCTTTTATTTAACTTTCTTTCTTCGTCTGTCTTTCCGGCTCAAAATTTATAATCCACTTTTTCAAGCACTTGCTGGCATCCGAAAGGTTAAATTTGGCATACCTAAATGTAACTTCGGTCACAGTGCAATAATATGGTACCATGGAGCTGGGCTGATGATGGAGCCGGAAGGTAGCTAAAGGAAATCCTCAACTACACAACATAACTCCGCGTGTTTGGGCTCGGTGGATTTGTCTTCTTTATCTGTAGACTTAGGCGATGCGTAGAGTATGATGATGGAGCCTGAAGGTGGCCATGGGAACTCTTCAACAAAAACTCGTTTGATTTCTTTCTTTATTTAACTCTAATGCTAAGAAGTACAAAATAAAATAAACCTAAAAATCATTTTTATAACAAGATTTTATTTATAAACTATTGCACTAAAACGTCAAAAATACTATTTAGCCCATGAAGCTAAACAGTAAATATACAGAAGAACCCCACTCTCTCTGATTAAAGGCGCAAGCAGCACATACTTAATAAAACCTATATAAGCACAGAACTTTGAAAAATCGGAATACTTTCTTAAAGGCTTCTGGCGTGAGACATGATCACATCACACTTGACTAAGAAAATACTTAAATTTTTAAAAGTTCTGTATTCATGTAAGTTTTATTAAGTATGTACTGCTTGCTCCTTTGATCAGTTAGTTATTTTATTGTATTTTTAAACATTAACCCCCATATTCACTAAAAAGGTTTAAGAATTAAACCAGCCCTCTTTAGTGAATACCGGTGTATATGCTTAAACCTTAATATTTGTTTTAAACTCTGATATTATAGATAATACTGGGGAACAAATTTCAACTTTTTTTTTTGTTTCTTGAACAAAACCTATTTTTTTTGGATTCAACTACATCCAATAACTAAAAAGTACCTATTCAAGAATTTAGTTGGCTCGCAAAAAAAATCTGAATTAATTTTAGTTTATAGGCATATACAAAATACAGAAAACAATATATTGTTGGTTCAACAAAAGCTATTAAATAGCAAAGTTTATCATTGAATCTAAAATTGACACTCATTTTGCGCTTCTTAGCCTGCCGTTTCAAAGCAGTCGGTTAATATATCAGGGTTCTATTTTCCCTGATATCTTCTTTCCATGCTTGAAATATCCTGGTGAATCCACGTACTATCCTCGTCACTTACAGCATTACAATTTTCTGGAAAGTAATCCAGATGAGAATTCGGAAATGAATTTTTAAGACATATTACATCCTAGGTTTTGGTAACACAAAAGAAGTTGAGTAATCAGGTCTTTATAATTTTCTGCTTTTGTTTCCAAAAAAAAATTGTTTGCATTCCAAGCGTCTTTTTCCTTGCTTTCAAGTATGGAATCTAATTGAGCATCTCCGAAAAGTTTTCTAACCTGGGGACCCACAAATATTCCCTCTTTAATTTTAGCATCACTGATTCTTTTAAATAATTGAAAGCACGACCTTATTTGTCCATGTCCTTTACAAAGTTTATATGTTGCGGTAGTAAAATCCTTGCAGGGGAAACCAATAGTGCGCTGGTTAAATGTTTCTTTCCTGGCTCTCTCGGTGGCCAATTTTTTTTTCTGTAGTGATCCGATCATGCTCGACTGTCTCATTCACAGAGGAAGAAGCAGTATTTAGTATAACCTAGCTGCATTCCAAGCAAAATCGCCACCACTTTTAAATCCCCACAAATTTGCCATTTATATCTTTCACATATTGTATGGTCTCCACTAACAATTTCAAATTGCTATACGTTTCTTTCATGTGGACTGCCTGACCAATTGGGACTGAAGCACAGATTAACAACCAATCAGACACCTGGAAATTACATTCATAAACGTGTTTACTCGAACGCCATTAGCTGGGCGGAGAACTCGGAGATGTACTCGAAATATTTTTATTTATTCTGAGCACGACCTAATTAAAATATTTTGTGAGTTATGTTTAACTAAGTTTAATATATTTATATTAAAAAATTAGTGTATACATAGTAGTTACGCACATACAGGGTGATTTGAGTTTTTGTAGATTTATAAAGAATTAAGGGCAAGGTTAAAATTAAATATTATTGTTAGATCAGTTATATCGCTGAACTTGAAAACATTGCGTTTTAGTATCACGTGGAAAGAGTTTTATCACATGATATAATCATGTCACTTCTGCCATTGGCGTGCGTGTCAAAAACATAAATATTATATACTATTATACTCTCTCACATCACAAAAATGGAAAATTATGTTTCTGATTTTCACAGTTTTTGTGATCAGCAAATTCAGTTTTTCCATTCATTTATATTTTTTGTGATATTCATATATTAATAAGAGGATGATTCAAATGTAAGCTACATAACCTCTGATTTGTATGTAGACGTTTAACCCATAACCCAGTTTCTTGCTCTAAGATTAGATAAAAAATAATATTTTTAATGCTAACATGACAAACATGCCTTATGCTGTCATTGCGAGTGACACTGTACGCCAATAAATAAAACCATATGTGATCCTCATTTCAATAAAAAATTATAGTTTAAAATATCTAAAAAACACGCTTTTGTCAGTAATGCACTAAAAAGTACAAAATAATGTAATTTTCTTAAAATATATTTTGTTCAATGACTATGCAAAAAAGTGTGATTCGCTTTTCCGTTTCTTTGAGAACCATGTACGTTTAATTAATTCCGACAACATTACATTATTTTGTATTTTTTAGTGCGTTACTGACAAAAGATTGTTTTCTAGTTTTTTTTTTAAACTATACATTATTTTTTACTTTTTACATACTTTACTGGACTCATCAAAACAAAACAGATTAGCTCAAGCTTTAGGTTCGATAGTACCAAATTATGTACTGGACTCGTCAAAACAAACCAAATAATGACCATCGAGCTGATCAGATCAACACGGTGGTACCAAATTATGTATTGGCCTCGTCCAAACAAACCAAATGAGCCCAAAGAAGAGGGATTTACTAGCTGGGACCATGTGTACAGTTTGGTATCATCGAGCTAGTCAGATCAGCTAGCTGCTACCAAATTTTGATATTGCCATTTGAATAACCAACACTTGCAAATTTTTAATTCGACACAACATTAGAGGTAGGTTAAACTCGATTGGTATCATCGAGCTGATTGTATTATTATCCGAATTAGATATAGTTACCAAATTTCAAATCCATACAGTTAGAAGTAGGTTAAAATCGATCGGTACCATTTGTTACCATCGATCAGCCCGATGGCTTAAAAATTTTCAAATTTTCACATTTAGAAGTGGGTTAAAATCGATCGGTACTATGTGGAACGATCGATCAGCCCGATGGTTGCAAATTATTATGTTATCATCCGAATTATGCACGTTTACTAAATTTCCAATCGATACAACAATAAAATCAGAAGTATCGACTTCCTATATTTATTTGTATACATAGAAACATGTATTGTATACATTGTATACATACATACATTACATAAAAGTGAACCCACTAAAAGTTTGTTATAAACAAAATTTAAACCAGTGAATGAAAATTTTACAATACGTATTTACATGACATGCAAATAATAATTAAAAAAAAGAATTTTCCTCGTTATGAATCTTTGACAAAATCATCATTTAGCCACACAAGACACTCAAAAAATCAATTCAATAAGTAGTTTTTACATTGAAAAAATCCCATATTACATTTAATTTTTCTGCAAAATTTAAAGCCAATTTAGGCATTTTATTCCATATTTTTAGACAAATCAATTAAAAGATATTGAATGAAAAAATAATTCCTGCAATTAAGGCTTTCAGTTTCGGAATCTCGAAATCAATTTACAGTTTCGAAAATCCCGGGATTAAAAACGCGATTTCGAAAAATCTCTACATTTAATAACGCGATGCCACGGAAGAAATGGGATGTAAACGTTCTCACTTACTTCGCATATCTATCGTTCGATCGCTACTTTGTCTGTAACTTCCACAACTTCACTTCTATTGTCAATGGCTCCCAAAACTCGTACACAATTGGTAGCGAAATTTATTTAGTTGTTTTTAAAATATGAATTAGTATAGCGTAGGCTACAGAGTATTTAGAGCTGTTTTAGCATCTGTCTTAAAGTTTTTACAAATTATTATTATATAACATTTAAAAAAAAACTTATCCTCTTATATCCTTGGGAAATCTAAAGAACACTATGAGATGATTTGTAGCTTGTAATTTTGCAGTGTTTGGCAGCACAAACCATACCACTGGCTTTTCTAGAAGTGTTCATATTTTGATATTATTTTTTGTAATAATATCTAATAGAGTCTGTAAATATTTAAATTTAATTAAAACTTTACTTCAGCGGCCGGCGCTTCGAAGAACAAAAAACGCCGCCACTGCACACGACTACGTCTGAAACATTAATACCAGTCTCCGACCGACCCAACGCTGCTGAGTTGATAGATCCTCCGCCCAAATTGAGGTTATGTGATGATTTGCTCGCCGAACGAAAGTGCGGTATCAGTCTTCCGGTTCGTCTCGTCGAAGGCAGATCTTTGTATTATTAACATAAGTGGTTCCCCGTGTTCGGTTCTGCTGCTTTATTTCGGGGGGAAACTAACGACCCCGCTAGAAAGGGAGCAGACGCTGTGAACGTGTGAGGCCTAGTTGTTCCTGCATTCTATCCCGTTCGTCTGCCGCAGTTCTGCAAAGAATATTAGCGTAATGGCCGCTACGTGGCAGGAGTGGGAGGGGTAAGGGGATAGCTTGAAAGAAAGGGTCATCTCGTGATATCAGTAGTACTCTCAAGGGCACCTAGTGGAAGCCAAGACGCATTTCATAAATTAAAAGAGTAAAAATCAAGAAGTATTTTAAAGATTCAGGGTATCCGGGAGTTTAGAACTCGCCATCCGGACATCCTACCGATAAGGTCTCCAAACTGGAATAAGGTGTAAATCATCTCGGAGGGTTGCCCCAGCTCTGACTAAGACCCGGGCGGAGAGCAATCTGGCGACTGCCTTGTAGCAAAGCCAATACGCCCTTTTATGTAACAGGATAAACAGAAAAGGAAGGAAGGAAAGTGCGGTATCTGTATTAATCTGTGACTGAAGACATCTTGTTTCCATTAACACTTTACTTTTGTGGAATCAATGAAAAGTCTCCAGTCTATTAGATCATAGTCGAGATTTAAAGCTGCCATTAATCTCTCAATGTCTCTAGAGGCTACCAAATTGTTTTCCTTGTTAAAAAATGTTGTTAGGTTTTTCTGACGGCTTCGGTACACAGAATCTTTTACTTCATCTTGAAGTAAATTCCATTGTTGCAATCGAGAGGCCAATAGTTCTGCTTTCTTCTTAGGCAATTCTAAATCACTTATAGGGTCACTTAATTCACTTCGACTTATTGAGGCTTTTTACTGGGAAGATCACAGACAAATCGCAGTCTTGCGAGGTTGATGGGCCGGCGACATTTTCCGGTACACTACCGTTTGAATCCGTTCGATCATCATCAGAATCAAGGGTATATCCCTGAGGTGGATTAGGTACAGGCAATTCGTCACTATGAGGCACCGGGCGTATAGCAAATTGTAAATTTGGATTCTGTATTGCAGACCTTTCTTTCTCCGAAAAGCCTTATTTCATGGAAGGTGTCAAGCTAGTAGCAATCTTAGCTAGCCGCGAATGTTGGACGCACATTTGTTGCAGCAATTATGGGGAGCCCAATTTTTATCCAGGTCTCCAACTTTGCACCGAAAATACAAGTGATAAGCCTTTTTTATTAAAGAGTTAGCCCTTTACTAGTACTGTCTAATTCCTCAAATACGAACAGCACTGGATCAACTGATGGTTGAAGTACAACTAACTAACAATTTAGGATTTATGTTATATATATTTAAACCCCTTGTAAAGTACACTTGGTATAATAAATCCAGGTATTTCTAATTTAATGGTCGAACTTTCCCATCCATTAAGGGCAGGTAAGTAAATTATCCTAATAAGCATGGATCTATAAAACTGGAGCCAACTGAGACTTTTGCAAGACAGATTGTTAATTAATATAATAAAATAAGTAAGATTTTGCTATTTTGGTCATTTTTACTGTTCCCCAGTGAATTATTATTAATTAAAATTTACTGTAAAATATGTTTTATTATTTAAGTATATTCTTCAAACTAGTTTTATGTTAAATTAAATGGGAAAAACCTCATTTAAATTTTAAATATTTTTTTTGCACTTTTAGACAGTACAAAACTAGTAATTATGTGTAAAACCCTTATTTTTGATAAAAATGTTTTAAACAAAACTGTCTAACACAAGTTATGGTATTTTAAACGCGTTAAAAGTACCGTTTTCAATCAAAATGTTTAAAACATAACAACCTTGGTTATTGACATGAACAAGCATACCTGATGATAGCACACGTGGTACAACGGTGTTTCTACTGCTGGAAAAGGAACAAGTGGCTTGTCGATCCATGTGTTATTATGTTATGCGGTAACTCTCTATTGTACTTATTTATTTATCGGATGGCACTCATGGCAGATATTGCGTCTGGTGTTAGCTCTAAGAGGTCACAGGGGTCTCCTTGATATGCTCTCCTACCGCATTCCTGTACCATCTGCGTCATGGTCTGGCTTTAGGCGTCACAGTCGCAGCTAGATGAAGGTACTTTTTGCTACTTATGAAGAATATCAGCGCAACGCCCATAGCCAAATCCCAATAGTTGCTGGTCGGTATTTATATGATTGAAGATATCTGGACTCTGGAGTGGTTGACGGGCCCATGTATTTCTCAATGTTTGGGAGAGACTAACGCCTTTCTGCATGCAGTATTCGCGCTGCTACAATTGCTACGCGTCTTGATCTCATTCTAGTTAACTCAGCCGCTGGGATGTCATCCCGTATCGGAAGTTGTTTATTTGAGATGATCTTTTTGTAATCCTGGATCAGTGCTTGTTGTCTACGCAGCCTGTATTGCACTGATTCGTTGCTATCCAGGTTCGCCCTCAGAGTGAGTTAAAATTGCCATAGTTTGGATTATTATGTGTCTCTTCATCAATTTCTCTATTATAGGGCGCCAGTTGCTTAGTGTTTTTTTTTTCATTTTTAGACTTTTGTTTCGGTCACTTCTTTGTAGTTTCCCGGCTTCCTGGTGTCGTCTGTGTAATTTAAGGTAATGTCTGACAATTTTAATTTTCCTCACTTTCGGTATCCTGCTGCGACTTTTTAGGCTATGGGGTTAGAATCCCCAGGTGTGTAAAATATTCTATGGATACTTTAGGTTCCTCCTCCGAACTTAAAGCTACGGACACGATAATCCCAGATGATTGGTGCGGTGACAATTTATTTTATTATAAGTACGATTTCCCCAGATTTCAGAGATCTGTACCATTTTGCGCTTGAGGACTCATACTTATAAAAACTTTTCTTCTTATTTCAATAAGAGGAATACGCAGCTTTTAGGAGTTTCATATGTAATTATACTGTGTACAAGATATTATTTAATTGTTATGGTCCACTTGGGGAGAAGAATACTCTCACAAAAATAGCAAAATAAGTGCGCAAATCATTCACCTTTAAGATATAGGCTATTGAAAACATATTTTTAATTTTTAAATATCTCTCTCGGCGCTACTGTTTTTTTATAGAATTTTTCCTAGCCTGTTGCAACCATCGTTCAGTTTGTAACAAAAACAATTATTTGTATTTTTCACAGAAATGTGCTGTTTTTGAAATATTAATGAATCAAATTTTTGATGTAGGTACCGCATTTGGCGACATGATTTAATTAACACCCTATGTATGTACATAACTAGCCGGACAAAAATACCGTTGAATCTAAACTTCACTTTTAAACTTTCTAATTACGTATGAATCACTTTGAATCGAAGTAATGCGCAAAAGGCACACTATCAAATAGCCAAAGTCAATCACACTATTCTCAATCGTCAAAGCAAAATAATGAAAGACGAATATCAAACTGAACAATAATTTATATATTTTTTGATTTGATACATTTAGTCTTTAACATCTTGGTTTCCTTTTTAAGCCCGTCTTCTTCGAGTATCGATGCCAAGCTGGTGCAGATGATTTAGTCGATTGCTTGTCTCCTTGCCTGCTCTAAAACGGTGCTTACCTGGATCTTCTCCTCGCTTCTTCAAAAAAAGCTTAAATAAATATGTCAGCAGAGCTAACTTCCTCCTAAAAAATTATTTATAAGTAGAATAATTTTCTCTGAAAATTCTAACATTACGTTTACTACTTAACAGTAGCCATTACAAATTATCTGATGTAACTAAATGCCCGAATTAGTTTTAAAAACAGGAGTAAAATGCTGGAATACATACTTATTCGTACAAATTCTCTTCTTTTCTAGGAACAGTCGCTGAATCTCCCCAACACTTATGAATTCTATCCACTAATCAAGATGCAGCATATCTATTGATTTGGTCCAATTTGTTCTGAAAACTTCCATTTTGAAATATTTGCGGAATATTTAACTAACTGAGTTAACAAATTGGACGAAAATAGGACAATGACAAAAGTATATACCTGATTATTCTACCAGATAACTATGGTGAGATATATTTAATTTTTTACATCACGTTCTCCTACAGCATAACTCAAATTACTGCTGTCTTTCTCGTACACTTTTGCAAATTCACATAAATTAAATTCTCAAAAACTAGCCAGATAAATACAGAGAAAACAAAATTTGTACTAGTTACAGGAATGGACAGAAAAATGAATGCAAAACTAATGTGCAAACTCAACCATATCTTAAAAGTGATCAGGAACATAATTTTGCTCTCTACTGGGTTATTATTGACATGAACATTTTGGGATATATAGGTCACATGGTCCAACGTGACGATATTTTTAGTATTGACAATTGGAACAAGTGACTTGTCGTTTCATTTGTCGTTACGCTATGCTCTATTGTACTGATTTCTGCATATTCTGGTTTGCCCTCAAATTGTATTAAGTTATCATAGTTTGGATCATTTTGTGTTCCTTTAATAATTCTTGTATTAAAGGGAGCCAGTTGCGTAAGTGCGGACGCAATATTGCTTATTTCCATGCTCATGTAGTTTTTCTCCATTTTTAGATTTTTGTCCGGCTAGTTATGTATACAATTAACTTTGAGTCACTTCTTGTGGTTTTTTGGCTTCCTTGTGTCTCTATGTAATTTAATATAATGTGTGAAATTATGGATTTTCCTCACTTTTGGTAGCCTGTTTCTTTTTAGACTATGGCGTTAGAGTACTTCTCCGGGTATGTCAAATGTTCTATGGATACCTTGGTTCCTTCCTCAGGTCTCTATGGGCATGTTAGTATGGGTTGAATAGTGCGCCACTAAAAGTGGGTTCCGCAACAATTTATTTTATTATTAGTGCGATTTTCCAGGATTTCAGTGGGTTGTAACTTTTTAGGCCCTATGGGTATGGGTCCTCCGTATTGTAGAATATTCCATGGGTAAAGTAGTTCTTCCAATGTTTTCAGATTGTGGGACAAGCTAATCCCGGCTGCACTTTGGGTCCTTAAATATGACCAAAAATCGCTCTAATAGGTTATTAGAGTTGAAATATTTTTTTTTTATTTTTAAACAAAATATGTATTTTAAACGGCTTAAAACTGTTTTCTTTTAAATATTCTTATAAACCCTGAGATTACACCTTATTACGATAAACTTGATGTATTCACTGTATAAGCATATTTTGTCATTAGAGAATGTTCTTGAAACTAGTTAACTAGTTTTATATTAAATACTTTTAAACAGTATAAAACTAGTAATTATGGTTTTAATCACGTTTACAATACTTGTTTTTAATCAAAGCTGTTTAAAACATGTAGTGGGCCTTAAACATGTTTAAAATATTGTTTTTAATAAAAATGTTTGAAACATAACTCTAGACATTAAAGACACGAATAACCACTTCTGGCCATGGGACACGTGATGTGTTTACGATGTTTCTACAGTTGAAAAGTGAAACAAGTGGGTGCCGTTACGCTACGCGATAACTGTCTATTGTACTTATTTATTTATCGTATGGCACACATGGCGGACATAGTAAACGTTACAAACGTGTGTATATAAAAACAAGAACATAAGACAAAAGAGAGGAGTAACTAAAGTAACAAAGTCCTGTCATAACTGTAAGTTCAATTTTTCAATCCACTCTATTTCGTCTGGTAGTAGCTCTAAGAGGTTACAGGGGTTTCCTTGATATGCTCTCATATCGCATTCCTGTACGATGTGCGTCATGGTCTGGCATTCGGGTCCACAGTCGCAGCTTGAAGGTATTTTCGTCGCTCTTGAAGCATATCGGCGCAACGGTCATCACTTGTTTTAATCCTGTTAGTGGTCCTCCATTTCCATCGTTGTATCCCGATGGTTGGTGGTATTTATATGATGAGGAATATCTGGAGTGGCTAATTGGTTCCATGTATTTCTCCATGTTTGGAGAGATCAAAGCCGTCTAGTTCGTCTAGGTACGATTGCTGTGCGCCTCGGTTCCAATCTAGTTAACTCAGCCGCGGGGATGTCATCGTGGATCGGAAGTTGTTTATTTCTAATGGACTTTTTATATTCCTGGATTAGTGTTATTGGATTAGCCTGTTGTCCAATTAGTTAGGTATACAATTAATTTTGGGTCAGTTCGTTGTGGTTTCTCGGCTTCCTGGTCCCCCTGTGTAATTTGACGTAATGTCTAAAAATTTTGATTTTCCACACTTTCGGTAGCCTACGACTTTTTAGTCTATGGGGTTAGAACACCTGGGTCCGTAAAATGTTCTATGGATACTTTAGTTTTCTCTCCAGCCTTCAAAGGTACTGACGCTATAATCCCGGCTGAATGGTGCGCCAGTAAATATGGGATCTGTGACAATTTATTTTATTATTATTGCGATTTTTATTCGGAATTCAGAGGGCCGTACTGTCAGCCCAACGGTTAGAGGGTTCACCGGGTGTGTTACGGTGTTTCTACTTCCATGGCCGTGTAGTCTTTTGTCCGGCTATACAATAAATTTTGGGTAGCTTCTTTGTGGTTTCCCGGCTTACTGGCGTGAAAATTTCGATTTTTTCAATTTCGATAGCTTGAAATCCCCTACATTTGATATTAACTGGGTTTGTAAATGATGTTAAATAAATTCTGAAGTACAGATATAAAATTTCCCGCTAGAAATAATTCGTAGAATTCATCACTGCCATTTGTTTTTCAATTTTTGGCAGCTATTAACAGATTGATAAGTTTATTTATTATTCCTTCGGTAAGTTTCCCCTGTTACCTTTACCACATCTATTTGTTAATAATTAAGATAATCTTAAGAAGAAAGTAGGCTTAGCACAGATATACACATTCAAACAACAAAACAATTTATGCATACCTACACACACACGCACGTACACGTGCGCGCATACACACATACACACACACACAAACAAACACACACACAAACACACACACACACAAAGACACACACACACAAACACATACACACAAACACATACACACAAACACATACACACAAACACACACACAATCACACACACAATCACACACACACACACACACACACAATCACACAAACACACACACACACAAACACACACACAAACACACACAAACACACACACAATCACACAAACACACACACAAACAAACACACACACAAACACACGCAAACACACACACCCACACGCACACACACCCAAACTCGCACACATACACGCGCACACATTCAGACGCACACACACACGCGCACACACACACACACGCGCACACACATACGCACACATACGCACACACACGCATATACACGCATCCATATGTACGTGGTCCCTGGTTTGTATAAGTTCGACTATTTCCAAACGTAAGAGAGCTGGCAAAAAAATGTTGAATAGAAAAACTTTTAGATTTTCAGAAATGTATTGGATATATAAGAAAACTAGTTATACAGGACTGGTCATAAAGTCACAACAGGGTAAAGTTGCATTTTTTTAATAAATGTAACACCCTCTATATTATGTATCAACCAAAGGGTCTCTTTTTACTGATCTTTCTCTAACAGCCTCTTATGGTATGTTTTTCACCAAGTTCTTTGGATGTCTTTAAACATAAAGTTATCAGACCTAGTATTTATCAGCAAGAAGATGCTCATTTGATACTGCGTCTGCTGATTTTATGGCCATTCCTGCATAATTAGTTGTTCTTTACTCCAATAGTTTTTTTAAAATCTTAAAACTTTTGTATCGAACTTTTCTTACTAACTGTCTTCCTTTTGGAAATAACTGACCTTTTCCATACATATCAGTGTCATTTTACATACATACACTCACACAATCAAACATATATACACATTTGCATACATCAAAACATACATCATACACTCATAGAAACATACTGCCATCACCACCTAAATCTATGCATATACTATATCGGTTTTCTATTCTAAAACAATCTTTCATAAAAAAAGAGAAACTAGAGAGATAAGACTTTATTAAACATCAATTTTTACATCTCAAATAAGGTTCATCGCACGTAAGATTTATAAAGATCTCTTTAAGCGTATTAATTTTTCTTGGATGCCTGTAATTTTTTCTTTTCACATTGGTCCTTGCTCATTGCGTAATTTCGTTTGGCGCTCCTACCACCTGATGTAACAGCAGCTTGATTAAATAAAGGGACAGTCATAGCCCTAGATAAATAGTGCTTATATCTTAGTTTTGCTATTCTCATTTTTTCCATGTAAGCCAGGGTGAATTGGAACGAACCATCTTTTCTGTTATATTTTCCGTCCACTGATATTTTCCTTGCTTCCATCTCCTCTGCCAAGAAGTCTATATCCCTTTGAAGTACTTTTATTTGAGGCATGCTCATGCGACAGACATAAAATCTAAAAAATAAAATATTATTTAAAAAAATATCTTCCAAGTTTTGTTAACCTTTGACATTCAACATCATTACAAGAAACGTTTTAAAAAAATCTGACAACTTTAATCAAATATTTAACTTTACACCATTGGAAACCATAATTTAAATTCTCTGCTATCATTGAAACCATTCCACGATGTTCAAAAATTATTCAAAATGTACTTACCTATTCAAGGCCAGACGAATGTTATGGTAGAACAGCATTTCAACATATATATCTGGCAAAAACTCTAGTCTTGCCTTTGGTGGTGGAAGAATCTTTCTGCCCAATCTACTTCTTTCAGACATGGTTATTTGATACAATTTCTGCCTTTCCTTTTGACCGATGTAGCATTTACCAAAAAAAAAATGACTTTGATATATGTTAACCTACATATTGTCAAGTTGAAATAATTACCTGATATTAAAGGTATACGGGCAATTTTAAAACTAAAAGTACACGTATATTAGTTTAATTTAGTTATATACAAAGTTCTTTAAAAACTATTGGTAATACTTAAATATTATGAAATACTATATTTAACCATTGATATCTTTGTAACACTAAAAAAGTAGCCCCAACAAAAAAAATTCTCTGGTTGGTACTCTTCAGTGCTGAAATCTATGAGCTTTTAAAAGAAAATTACCCATAAAAGGTATAAAACTAACCGTCTTTAGTTTTCAAGGTTGAAATCGCTTTGTGGAGATGTAACGAGGCAA
Source organism: Kuschelorhynchus macadamiae (assembly GCA_030620095.1). Taxonomy (NCBI): domain Eukaryota; kingdom Metazoa; phylum Arthropoda; class Insecta; order Coleoptera; family Curculionidae; genus Kuschelorhynchus; species Kuschelorhynchus macadamiae. The sequence goes on from JAUTXW010000424.1 coordinate 1,358,706, forward strand.
TGTTACATTTTTATTACCCAAACTGAAAGATCCTTAAATGTAAACTTATAGGATTTTTGGAATTTTGTAAACAGCAAACGTAAAGAGACTGGCATACCAGCTGTTTTACAATACACTACTGGAATGCGTAATCCAAATTTGTTTGCTGAATATTTCCTTACGACATACTGCAGGGGCGTGCGGTGAAATTTTAAGAAAGGGAAGCAATTTTTAGAAACTTACCTATTTGTAATGTAATTCGATTCTTCGATCATTTTTTGCAAATTCGTCAATGACTTCATCATTAAAACGATGCTCCGACATATTTTGGAGAAGTTTATCTTCAATGGACAACAGCGATGTATGTGAAAGCCTCTCCTACCCCGTTGAATTTCTCACGAAATTTTTTATACGTTTAAGTGTTGAAAAATTGCGTTCTACTGATAGACTTGTGGCAGGTATTGTCAATACTAATGCACACAATTTCGACACTTCGGTGTAGGCATCTTCCAGCTTCTTGTCTTTTAAAAATTGCATTAGTTCCTTAGCGTTATTTTTTTGCGCTAATGTCATCAGTTTCGTAAATCACTTTTAGTTCAGATCGTAGTAAGGTCGAAGAACTCGCCATAATGAAGAAGAAGAGATTTAGACGCATCTTCTGGAAAAGTTTTTCCTTTAAATGCATCAAAATTGCAGAGCTCGAGGAATTTAGAATCATTTAAACTGTTAAATCTATAGTTTATTTGTTGCTGAATTTGATCGATTATTTCATAAAAGAGGCGTCTGTATGATGTTTGAACATCTCCCACCTTGTCTGTCCGAAGACGCTTGGCTTGTGGCTCTACATTTAACGTCATCGTTTTCTCCCAAAATAAGTCAAAGTCATCTCTTTTTTGGCTGAACATGGACTTAAAATCATCCACTTTTTTTAGGCAAAAAGCAATATCATTTGTTTTAGTTTGTAATATATTAAAAACATTGTCCGAGAATGGAAATATTTCTGAAAATATGTTCAACAAATAATTAAAATTAAAATCTCGTTTCAAACAGTCCAAAAACCCCCTCGAACTATTTATTGCTTCTGAGTCCCACGTTTCATTATTTTTTATTATATTCTCAAATAGTTCAATCAGTGATTCACGATTTTCAGATACTGTTAACACAAGTCTATCATTATAGTTCCACCTAGTAGGAGCTACTTTGGGCAATCGTTTGTGGACAATGGATTCCAAAGCTTGTGTACGTTTTGTTGACTTGGAAAAAAAGCAGCCATGCCACTTAAAGTAACGAAAAATACCTTACAGTCTTTAATGTGATTGATGGACTGGGAAAAAACTAAATTTAATTTATGAGAAAAACAATGGACAAACACAGCACTTGGGAAAGTTTCTCGAACTTTAGCTTGCAGACCCCCTAATTGTCTCCTGCCATCACTGCAGCTCCATCATAGCTTTGAGCAACTAATTTTTTCTCTCCATTAATTTCTTTAGTAACGTTATAAACTACGGTATATAATGCATCTCCTGTACGATTTTCGGACACATTCTTAAAACCTAAAAATCGCTCTTGAATACTTCATTCTGTTTTAACGTAGCGTATTACTATAGATAATTGGCTAAAATTAGTGATATCAGTTGTTTCGTCTAGAACAATAGCAATGAACCGCGCCTCGCCAATCTCCTACTTAATTATTTTTAGAATAATGGTTGCAACAGCGGAAATTAAATCACTCTGGATTCGATTCGACGTTCCGCGAAAAACGCTAGACTGCTCTAAATGATTTTTTAAGCAATCATCATATTTAGCCATTAAACTAAGTAAATCTTGAAAATTTCCTCTATTTGAAGAAACCCTTGTTTCGTCATGACCTCTAAATCCCAATTCGTGCTGTCCGAGAAAACAAACAACATCGATAATTCTTCTTAATATTTGCCTATTTTTATCGACTAGTTCATTGTGTTGGCGGTGACTAATTTCCACTGTTTATTAAGGGCGTGTTCAATTCTGGTTTTGCCGAAGATTTTTTCTTTTATGCCTGCAAATGCGCTTTGGACATAATATGTCTTTTTACAGCTTTATGGAAATTGTTTAAATCGGAAAAACCAGTTTTATTCCAGAGACCATTTTCATTTTCAAAAAGTAAACATGGCCAACAAAATAATTTACCATTTAGCCATTTAAATTGTTCATATTGTTTTTCCGGATAAAAATGTCTAATGCAGTTTTTCATTTTTGCCGTTAAATTTTTCATAGGCGGTTTTGCCGTTCCTTTGGAAATTATTTGAAGCTTATCAGCGAAGTTTAATGTTGAAAATCCCTTTATTATTAAGACACACACCACACATTCCCACACACTCTTCTTACTAAATTCTCCAACATTTTCAACGTTATTACCGATAGCCGAAGTTGACGGTATTTGCATATCCACGTCCGTATTATTGTCTCCCATATCGTACCATGCACGACGCGACGTACGTATCACACAACACACGGATAGCCGTTGAAACAAAGAACCTACTCCAACGATAGCTTCCGCCCCCACTTAAAGCCCGTGACTGAAATGTAAAAATTGCAAACAGCCGGTGGAAAGTTCAATAACCTCTGGCTCGATTTCACAAGAAATCAAGCATACAGGACTTGACTGCAGAGAAGCTAGCGGCCCGCATAGGTTCTATTCCATTTTCTATTGTCGCTCGGTCGGAGTCAAGGCCGCATTTATTATGGGCTTGATAATTAAGATAATATTTTAGCATTTTTAATATAAACTAAATTAATGGTTTCCTATTTCAAAAATTACATTTTAGAAGATGTTTTGTAATTTTTTTTGGGGAAGCACTGCTTCCCTTGCTTCCATGGACTGCACGCCCCTGCTTCACACTTTATCCCGGCTTGAGACTGGTCTAACTTCTACGAGTGGTTGATACTTAAAGCGGGTTTAAAAACGGGCGAGACAATAACGAACCAAACACCAATAACGCTAAGATAAAGAGATTAAAAGTCAACGAACTAAAGAAACAATAACTTAACAGAATGGATACTGATTTTAAAGTCGCAAATTTGGGATCTTACTAAATTTGAGTGGATGAATTCAATGTAATAAAAATAACATTTCATTTAAGATAAGATATTTAAGCGTTCCGGTACTTTCTTCTGCAAGTGCTGTGTTGTCTTAGCAACTAGTACATATGTGCAAAATTTAAAAATTAGTGTGCAAAAGTAGGTGATCCGAGTAGCATAAAAATATTTTAATTTCGTGACAGACGGGTGGAAATACAAATTTTAGAAACCCCATAACTTTCTCTAGGAGAGAGTGCAAAATGAGAAAATAGGTGTGCAAAATTGTACAAAAGTAGGTGAAACGAGTAGCAGAATAGTTTTTCAATTTTGTGACTGACGGGAGGGAAATACAAATTTTCGACACCTCATAACTTTCTCTAGGAGAGTGTGCAAAATTTAAAAATAGATGTGCAAAATTAAAAAATAAGTGAGCAAAATTAGGTGAAACGAGTAGCACAAGAGTTTTTGAATTTTGTGACTGACGGGGGGAAAATACAAATTTTCAACACCTCACAACTTTCTCTAGGAGACTGTGCAAAATTTGAAAATAGGTGTGCAAAACTGTGCAAAATTAGGTGAATAAAGTAGCATAGAAGTTTTTCAATTTCGTGGCAAACGGGGGGAAAATGCAAATTTTTGACCCCCCCTCCAGGAGGGTGTGCAAAATTTAAAAATTAGTGTGCAAAATTGTGCAAAATTAGATGGGACGATTAATATAAACATATTTAGATATTTTGAAAGACGGGGGGAACGGTCAAGTTTGCCCCCCCCCTTTAAAAAAATAGTTTAGTTTCTCTTGGGTGAGAGTGCAAAATTGCATTTATTGTATGCAAAATTGTGCTCAAAGGGTGCAAAATGATAGTGTATCTATTTTTGAAATTCGTTTGATCCGGGGGGGAAACTTGACTGACCCATTGTTCAAGTCCAGCACAAATTCTTGAGCTATATCGGGTTTAAGGTGAATATTGAACCTAATAACCTATAATATTTTAGAATCTCAACTTAAGTTAGCCCCCCTTTCGACCATGCTGATTTTAATTATAAACAATATAGTTTGTTGACCAGACCTACCAAACAGGGTGTTATTCCCACAAGAGTTACCTGTTCTGTGTCACTTTTCCCTGAACCAACTTATCGAACTAACTATGCTCAAAATTCCTTTATTTGTCAAGCCTCTAAACTTGCTAACCGCTCTCCAGATAAGCCTGACTTCCTTTACCTTTACACTTTCTCTCAAATCATGTGTTTTGTAACTAAATTGTCAGTCTTAGGCTTATTAGTATTAGTATGTATTGAGTACGGGGATTTACCTTTTATGAAATTTATTCTTTCATTGTTACTATTGGTATTATTTTATGCACATTCAACCGAATTGTTTTGCAAACTATTATGTTTTTGTAAAAATGGGCCCAGCCCCGTGAATAAATAAATAAATAAATTATGTCAAGGGGCAAACGTTTCTAGCCCTAAAAGATCGAACTGTCATGAATCACTGGTAATTGTCTTCAGTCTTTAAAACAAATATAGCTTCTTTGCTTCTTGCAATGAAAAGAGAGTAGAAAAGCTGACAAATTGGCGATGGCAGAGGTCAATTTATATATTTTTTTGACACAGCTCCCCTAAACTATTGAGATTATAGTAGCAGTAATGGAACAAATCGACATCATGAAACAAAATACCCACAATAAAATTAAAAACTTTTGGGAATAATATATAATATTTGCTCTAAATTTTAATGCGATAATAATATTTGGTGACCCCCAGATAAGTATTTATACGATACGGCCGTCTATTCTTTAAGGTGAATTTCTAATATCGATTAGTAAGCAATTCTCAAAAAAAATAGAAAATATTAGATTAGGTACTAAAAAAAATCTGGATACATTTGTAGAGACGTGTGCGCTCTAGAAGACAAAATAGGAGTGATTATAAATGAATCACGTCTAAGAGGAAGACAGACTAATAGAGCCAACTTTCCGCTTGTATCTATCTCTCCCGAAGATTATTTTAGAGTTTTTCACCTCTTTTTGGACATAAATATTAAGCAAATAAATGAAAGGTTTATCGTCGCAAACTATTTATCGGATTTCAGTCCTGATTTTGTTCCGAATCCATGACTGAAGTTCATGATTTATCTATTCTCTTTGATAACTACAAGGAAGATTTGATGTCAAGTAAAGAGAAAGTCACATTAGAATACAGGTTGTTGGAATAAAAATTATACCGCTTGGAAGAAGCAAAAAATGCTTTTCACATGCATTAAGAATTTGCAATAAAGACATTTCTCCAAATATATTTCGATTGCTGTAAATTAGTTCCCGTGCTACGGCAACGGCTTAAAAGACTCTTTTGACATTAAAGATGATAAAGACATACTTAATAAACTATTTTGGACAATGTAACTGGATTTTTTTATTTATGAGCAAACCACGAAGGCCGAAGGCTTAAGTACTAGGTTTCGTGGTTGCTTTAAGTGAAGACGGGAAAAGTTTATTGATGCGGGATTTAAAAACCTGCACATTAGGAGAAGAAGGAAAACGTCAAACGTCAAAATGCCCAAACCATTAAAACGATTTTGCGTGGAAGTGGAACGTACAAAATTCTTAACTAACTTTTATTTAGAGAAACTTCTTTCTCCACTTGCTACAGTTACTTGTACAGTTAGAAATATTCTTATAGCAGCACTAAGAGTAGGGGCAAAATTTAACATATAAGTTACTAACGTTAATACAATGCTTGGGATTTTTTTTGCTCAAAAGCGCAGATACGACAGAAATTCCTTCTGTTAATTCTACCCAACTTATGTCAACAGAATCACTATCAGATACTTTCCTAGTCCTTGCAGTGTTTTTAATAGCGTTCCTTCAGACATGGTTTTTAAATCAGATATATTACATGTGAATTGAATAAAATGGCGGTGGTGACTAAGCTGATTAAATCTAGCATGTAATGCATTTTGATCAATTGTAAAATAAAAAAAAACCGATCTTATAAGTTTCAATTTCGTCAGTCAGTTCTCTAGCATCAACAGTAATTTCCTTGAATGATTTATCCGATCGAAGATCTTTAAAGAATTTTTTGCAGCTTTGCAAAAGATCAAGGGCACATGCTAAATCAAAATCTTCTGTTGCACTAGCTTACTAATTGGATTAATGCAATTTAATATTTTATACCAAATAACTATTGAAAACAAAAACTTAAACTGTTTAATACCATTTAATAAACCCGAGGCTTCATCTTTTATTAAATTATCAAGTTCTTGATTTTCATAAATGCTTAGCAAAGCGCCATATACATCTACCACGTGAAATCCTAAAGGCTTTAAGGTCCTACTCTCGCAACTAGTGTTACTCAATGGTTTTAAAGCTAATCCTTGAATATGATTTAAAAGTATTGTCCATCGAAGAGTAGATGCCCTAAAAATAAATATATTTTATGGACTATACTGAAGAAATTAGCGGCTTCCAAGCATGTTTCTGCTATATCATTAATTACTAGATTGAAAGAGTGGCTACTGCAAGGAATGTAGAATGCTCGGGACTTTAAATTTTTAATATGGACTTACACTTCGATACAGGAGGTCTTTTTTGTATATTTTTCCCGAGATAGTGAGCTTTAGTTTCCTTTTTTTGAGCACACTACGCACGTATTCTTCCATTATTGGATCAAATTCAGATAAGAGCTTAACTAGTTTTAAAAAGTTGCCGTTATTTTATGTTATATTATGCTAGAACAACTTATCGTTTGTGCCTTGAAAAGCAATAAAACTTTTACTAAGAATTTTATGATCTACAATTTTTAAAAGCACCTGGGACCAACGGTTTGTTTCAGTATTAATAATTTTTTGAGCAGCCGCACCTATAGTTTTACAACACTTTAGCCTTTTTGACTTAGTCTACGATTTTTGAGCTTGAATATGATTTTTGGAAATTTCATGGACTTTTAAAGTGTAATTAAGGTGCCTCCGACTTTTAAAACCCTCTTTTGAAAGGGAACTGATAATACAGCCGAAAATTTTACAGTGAAAGCAATAAGTACTATTTTTGAAATCGAGTACACTAGCCAGTCTCTCCATTCTCCATTGCTAAATTTTCGGCCAGTATCATCAGAAGGAAGTTTATAATGGTACAATGGTTTAGTTTGATTTTGCTTTATCAAAAAACTTCTCTCAGCATCTCCTAAAATTGTTGGCTACAAAGCGGGATTCGTGTTTAAAGTTTGTAGAGCGCCTTTGTCGGTTGGTGCTTTCATCTGGTAGCAAATTTCCGTTGGTTTAGGAATTTGTTGATCATCATCACTCCCTGACGTTTCTGTATTCCTGTTTGTAACCGAAGTTGATGGTGGATCACCGAAGTCGTATTTTTTTTGTACTAGCAGTAGCAGACGTACTTTCCTGCCTTTACCTTCTGTTCTGGTAACCAGGCAGTTTTCTTTGCCCGTCAGCGTCAGACATTCTGAACAGAGAGATTAAACGAGGTAAAATAATAGTTATTTATGTAACAAGGTGTGCGGAAAAAAAATTTTTACGGCCGAAATTTAATTTTAAAAAGCATGCTAGCTTTACTGGATAGGTTTTGGAGCTATAGTCGATTTTCGAACAATTCAATTCAAATGGGAGGTTTTTTCCGACCGAATAGAGGTCCCAAGACGATTCTTTCTAACTTGACTTGTCCAAGTTCGGGTGGTTGTAAGTTTCCACGCCGCAGGTATAGGGTACTGCTTGGGGCTAGAATATGTAAAGGAAGTACTTTTAAAATTAAATAAATTGTTGCTGTGTTCGAACTATGTATAACCATATCTCGTCCTCAGCTTGTGCTAGGTTATTGTAGTCTGAATTAATTTGTGTATTTTAATTATTCTTTTTTTCATGGACGCAACATTGCTTGTCTCGATATATGCGCTGTTGTCTTTCATTCCTAGGTCTTCGTCCGACTAGATCTAATAACTTAATTTTGGGCCAATTCCTCGTGGGCTTTCGACTTCCTATGCCCGTAACTGTATTTGAATTTAATATTGTACATATTATTTGAATTATTCCCGTTTTTAACGAGCTATAACTTTCTTCGCAACTGGGTTAAAACCCTCCCTCGAGTCTGGTTAGGTTCTGGTGGTACAGTAAGTTTTCGAACAATTCAAAGCCAACTACTGGCTGAGCTGTGGACCACTGAATAGAGGTCCCACGACGATTTTTTCTAACTTGACTTTGATTTTCCCCAAGTTCAGGTGGTTGTAACTTTACACGCCACAGGTATAGGATACTCCCTGGTGTTAGAATATGTACAAGGGGTTCCTTAGTTTCCTTCCCAAACCTCAGAAGGTAGCGAAACAATACCTTCGGGTGAGCTATTGGTTGTTTTTTATGGGGAATTAAATTCTCTATAAATTGGTTTATGTTAACTTTTTTTCATAAAACCAGCCTTTTGCGAAACATGTTCAGTCAAACGTGGGGATCGCACATTTGTATCGTTAGTCTGGGTTAATTTGTATATTTTTACTATTCCTTTCTTCTTAGGACACCAGTTGCGTGATCGCGGACGCAAAACTGCTTGTCTCTATATCTGCGCTGTTGTGTTCTATTCCTAGGTCTTTGTACGACTAGGTAAGCCAATAACTTAATTTTGAGCCACTTCCTCATGAGATTTCTGCTCCCTATGGCTGTTACAGTATTTTAATAGAATATGTACAAATTTTAATTATTCCCGTTTTTGGCGGGCTATAACTTTCTACGCCACGCGGTTAGAGTGCTCCCTCGTATCTGGTTAGGTTCTGGGGGTACAGAAGATTTTCGAATAATTGAAAATGTGAGGTAGGTATTCTCATATCCTGGCTGAGCAGTGGGCCATTGAATAGAGGTCCCACGGCGATCCTTTCCAAGTTGACTTTGATTTTCGCCAACTTCGGATGCTTTCAACTTTACATGCCGCAGATGGAGAGTGCTTCTTGGGGTTAGAATATGCACAAGGGGTACCTTAGTTTCCTCCCAAACCTCTGAAGGTGGCGGAACAATTCCTTCGGGTGAGCTGCGGCCACTGAAGATGGCCAAAATTGCAAGCAGAATCTCCCTAATGAGATATCTGAATCTTTAATAACCTCCCGTGACCGTGGGTCACGGGTCCAGAGTACTCTACAATGTTTCTGCTGTCAGCCGGATTAAGAATCACGAACTTTGCTCGTTTTTGTACAGATAATTTGGGGGCGATACCAAAACAACAAGATATGACTTTTTTGTAAGGAATTAAATTCCCTATAAATTTGTTTATGTTACCTTTTTTCATAAAACCAACCTTTTGCGCAACATTTCCAGTCAAACGTGGTATTTGCCACTTTTCCGATTACCGGCTATGATATTTTTTTTAATATTCATGTCATATGCATTTTCCTAAGGCGAATTGCATATTTTTTAGGTAGTCGGAAGTTAATAAAACTTTTAAAATAAAATAGATTGTTGCTGTGTTCGAGCTATATTAAAGAAACTTTTTGTTTTATGCCACGAAAAAGCAAAAAAACTTTTTTTATTATTAAAATTTGCTTATAATTGACGGGACTACAAGCCATAGTTTGACAATAGCGATGTATTTTATAAAATATAGTGTGTGTCCAACAGGACGAGTTGCAGTAAATGTTGTCCAAATATCACTTAAGCTGTTTCCTTTAGATGTTTTCTTAATTATTAATTACTGAATGAATAACAACAACACTTGCAATTTTCCTTAATATAAAGTAATTCGTAAATATTCCATTAGTGCCATGAATGTTTTGTATTATATAGTACAAAAAGGGTTTATGAAATGCACTTTTCTAGACAATTTTTTGCGAGGACCATACGTTAGTTTAGCTGGTATTAATGTTTGACCCTTGGCAAAGTAACTAATAAATATTATGAGGACAAGTTTTTTAGTTTTTTAGTATTACAAGGGGTAAAACGAGTTCAGAATCGTTTGATTAGAAGAAAATAATAATATATTTTCTGGAGATACCACCTCCAAATAATAAAATATAAGACGCGTACAATATCAGACAATTATTAGCAGTTGTTATTCTATTCCTTTGGACTGTTTTGTCTGTCACTCTACACGATCTCTGGGTTCATAATTTATGTAATTATTAAGGCCCTAAAAATAGTAAGAGTCTTAGGTGAATACTCTTCTTTTCTTCTGTTCCCTAGTATACATATTATGTACTTTTATACTTGGACACCTAAAGAACAAGTACAGCTTTGACTGTAGAGGGTAATGTTGGTTTTAAAAATATCTAAAATTTAGATATAGCCAAAATCTATATTTATTAAATAGAATACCCTGTATTTTTATTGTCATTAAATAGACCTCTTCATGTTGGTCACTTTTTAAAATATTGCCTTCTATGGAAAGGTTTTAGCCAATTTTCTGGGTTATCTTTAAAGATATAGGTATCATTCTATCAATTTAATTTATTTTTAATCAGCAAGAAGAGCACCTTAAGATGAAACAATAATTACCTGTTTAATGAAACAATTATTTACAGTGTACTAATGAATATATTATATTATAAAATATGTTTTGTTTCTATATTTCTACTTTAAAATATTTTTTTTTATTTTTAGATATTTTTAAAGATAATAAAAAATCCTACAAATGTTGTCTTATATTTTGTATGTACCTCCTATAATCAAAGCTGTGGGTACCTGTCAAAACATAAATGAAAACCCTGTAAATATAGACTAACATGTACATACATACGTACTTACATATATACAAACAATCTGCTCACACCATATAATACACTTCGTTCAAACTCCAAAATAAAATACTCTCTATCCTATATGTGCATCGATTTCCATGCAAAACAATGTCTCATGAATAACAAAACTAGAAATTTAATCACTTATTACATCGCAAATAACATTATTTACACATCTATGTGAAGGCTGCAGCCTCTCTTCAATGGTATTTTTTTTTCTGGCATTTTTTCTTGCCCATAGTAGGTTGTTGTACTTTCCCTTTGACTCTCCTACCGTCGGTACTCTTTGACGTACCGGCAACTTGAATAGTCGGAGGAACAGTCATAGCCAAGGACAAATATTCCTTATGTTTCAGTTTTGCAATTTTCATTTGTTCCACGTAATGTCGGCTGAACTGGAACGAACAATATTGACTGTTAAATATCCCGTACACTGTAATTTGCCTTGATTCCATCTCATCAGTGAGGAAGTCTATATCTCTTTGAAGTGATTGTATTAGATGTAGGCTCAGGCGAGAAACTGCATTTCTAAAAAATAAAATAGTATTTAGAAAAAAATATTCATGTATCCTAAAACTGTTGCATTCGACAGGATTATAAGAAAAAAACTCAACAACTCGAATATTTTACTTCACACTATTGCAAAAGACTATTTAGAACCTCGCTTATTACTAAAACCATGTCCAAAAATGACCAGAAATGTGCTTACCTATTCAAAGCCTGACACACGTTATGTAGAACAGGATCTCAATGTACATATCTGGCAAAAACTCTAGTTTCTCCTTTGATGGTGGAACAATATTTCTTGTATTTGTGCATTGAGACATGATTATGTAGTGCAATTTGCGTTATTTGTTTGGACCGATAATTCTCACACAAAAAAAAATTACTTTCATATATGTTAACCTACATATTGTCAAAAATAAAATATTCGTATGTTACCTAATTTTAAAGGTATAATTTAAAAACTACATTTAAACGGAAATTCCTTTACTTGAGTTACAGACATATTTTATCACAGGATAGAAGCAACAAAGAAGTTTAGAAATTGGACATGTAACCCCCTTAACGTATTGTCAGTGACAGCAACACAAATCATTAAATACATAATTAATTAAAAAATAAAGGGGGAGTTGCTCCAATACTTAAGTCCCAATGGACCCCTTATACAACCTCTCTGGGAATATTGACTACGTTAGACTAGCCATGAACTAAATACTACTCAAGTGATATACCAATAAGCAAGCACTATTAGTCATGAAGAGCCATAAAGAGCTACAGGTCTGAAAAACAATGCCATCAAGAACTGGTAGATGTCCTAAAAACAACTGGGTATCTATTTCTTGAGTTAGGTAGCCAGTCTATCTATCAGTATTTTTTGGGTTAAAAACACTAGTAGTATTGAGGTAGCAAACAAATTTAATTGACCTGGGTGGTAGCCAGCATAAATATTTTTGTGCCTATTGTCAGATGCAGCAATGTTCCAAATGGATAAAAATATGGTCACTCATAATGAATTGAAAAGATGAGATGAAACAGCTGCATATTAAGGAACATTATATATCAAGTTTTCGTCAAATTTATGATTTCTGGCGTTTCAAACATGTAATTTTAAACTTATAGTTACCATACATTTTTTTCAAAAAATTAATATTATATTTAAATGCGCAATTTTCCTTAAACAGCTGTGCAACTATGGCTAAGTTTCCAAAATACGAAAATAATTCCTAACTTTATTGGAAACAAAAAAATCTCGGTTTTATTATTGTCTCAATTACATTTCATTCTGTATTACAATGCGAGGTGCCGTAGTTCAGGAGTTCAGGATATTGTAGCGTTGATTAAAAAAAAATCGCCATTCGCATTATATATTTTCTTTATATACTCCCCCTCCAGAAAATGAAATGAAAGGACCGTACAGTATCAGATAATTATATCATTAAGAGTTTCTGTCGTAGTCCTAGAAATTTTAGCTTGTCCCTTTACCCAATTTCTGGTTTTATTATTTTTTTAAAGTGTGGTAACGCCATACAAATACTAAAAGACTTAGAATAAAAGGGAGCAATACTCTTCTTGTCCTCTGGTCCCTAACGTACTATTTCCAAAAAATAAAATACACGTACTGAGTGCTGCAAATAGATCTGCCTCGCTATGTTTGCAAGTTTAGTTCATGGCTAGTCTAACGTAGGCAATATTCCCAGAGAGGTTGTATAAGAGGTCCAATGGAACCTAAGTATTGAAGCAACTCTCCCTCCTTTAGAAAATACAGAAGAGTTTATTAATGCAATATTTTTATCACTGAATCCATTTTATTTAAAAATGCAGACTTCAATGTATTCTTTGATTTGTGTCCAGGTCTATATTATAACTATACCTATAATCATAGTTATAGGTTTCATAATTATGCTGTATAGTAGAGAATTATACATCTGAAGAATACTTTGGTAGAACATAATTATTTTATTGTATTTAGCAGCTATACGTTCTATACCACAACTTTTTAATTAATTATGTATTTATTGATTTGTATTGCTGCAACTGACAATAGATTAAGGGGGTTAAAATATGTCTGTAAGTGAATTAAAAAAGAAATTTCCGTTTAATAGTAGTTTTTAAATTATACCGATACGTTTAAATTTATGTAACATATATGAGTATTTTAGTTTTGACGGTTTGTAGGATAACATATATCAGTCATTTTTTTGTGTATGAGCATAATCCGTCCAAACAACAACACAAATTGCACTACATAATCATGTCTAAAAGCAATAAATTTATCAGAAAGATTGTTCCACCAACAAAGAAAAAACTAGAGTTCTTGCCAGATATATACACTGAGATCCTGTTTTTGTCCGTCTAGCTTTAAATAGGTAAGCACATTTCTGATACTTTTTGAACATGGTTTTTAGTTATAAGCGAATTTCTAAATTGTCTTTTCAATAGTGTGAAGTAAAAAATTCGATTGGAGAATTTCCTGAATTTTTTCTTATAATGCTGTTGAATGCACATGTTTAACGAATCTTGAATATATACGTCAAATAAAAACCCTTCAAGGAGGTATAGACTTCATGGCAGGTGAAACATAATCAAGACAAATTACAGTAGCCCGAAGATTTAACAGTCAATATTGTTTGTTCCAGTTCAGCCCATATTACGTGGAAAACATGAGAATTGCAGAACTGAAACTGAAAACTGAGCGGCAAAGGGAAAGGACAACAAAGTACCATGGGCAAGACGAAACGTCAGAAGAAAAATAAATAGAATTGAAGAGAAGTTGCAACGTTCACATAGATGAAAGAAGTCCATATACATATTGTGTGTAATTAAATATATTTGGGACGAAATAATTGATTTTCAATAAAGTGCATGTCCTGTCTCGTTAAGTTCTAGTTTTGATATTTATAAAACATTGTTCAGCATGGAAATCGACACACATATAAGAGAGACAGTATTTTGTTTTGGCGTGTGAACGAAGAGTATGTTTGAGTCTATATGGTGTAAGCAGAAGGGTTGTATATATGTATGTTCATGTTTATCTGTATTTATAGGGTTTGCATTTGTATTTTTTGACACGTACCTACAGCTTTAATTATAGGAGATACAAAAAAACTTTAAAAACACATTTTGTAGGGTGTTTTATTTTAAGATTGCACTAAAAAAACGAGAATTAATTTTAAATATACCGTATATAGCTGTTTCAATAAATTGGTAATTATTGTTTCATCAACTGGTGCTCTTCTTGCTGAATATAAATATACTATATGATAGAATGATACCTATATATTTAAAGATAACCAAGCAAATTGACCAAACCCCTACCATAAGAGGCAATATCTTAAAAAGTGAGACAAAATTCTAATTTCTAACACCTCAATGTTGAGAAAATAGGAATACATTTATGATGATGTCAATTTTCTCGGTTGACTTTCAAAGTTAAGGAATCAAACCTGGTATATTTATAATAATCGTAAAGAGTTTGTTTTAATGACACTAATATACAGGGTATTCTATTCAATAGGTTGTGGCTATATTTTTATTTTCTAATCTTAAATATTTTTAAAAGATAATACATGAAAAACCTCACGAATTTTGTATTTAAAGTTTTTTGTACCCCCTATAGTCGAAAGTATTCTTAAGTTAGGCTACGTTACGTCAAAATATAAGCGTACATAATACGTACGCTTGGGACCAGAGGACAAGAATAGTATTGGCCATTTTATCCTAAGTATCTTAGTATTTTATGGCGTTACTAAAGATTAATTTGAAGGAACCTAACCTAACTTACGTACATCCTCAACTATAGGGGGTCCAAAAAAAACTGTAAATACAAGATTTGTAAGGTTTTTCTTGTATTATATTTTAAAAATATCTAAAATTAGAAAATAGAAATATAGCGTCAACCTATATTTATTGAATAGAATACCCTGTATATTAGTGTCATTAAATTAAACTCTTCATGCTGATTATAAATATACCAGGTTTGATACCTTAAGTTTCAAAGTCAACCTCTTATGGTAGGGTTTTGGTCAATTTGCTTGGTTATCTTTAAAGATATAGGTGCCATTCTTTCATCTAGTATTTTTATATTCAGCAAGAAGAGCACCGTTTGATGAAACAATAATTACCAATTTAATGAAATACTTATATACAGTATATTTAAAATTATGTCTTGTTTTTATATTTATCCTTTTTAGCGTATTATTTTAATTTTAGATATTTTTATAAGATTTTAAAAAAACATCCTACAAATTTTGCCATAAAAGTTTTTTGTACCTCCTATAACCAAAGCTATACGTACGTGTCAAAATATAAATGAAAACCCTGTATATACAGACAAACACGTACATGCGTACGTACTTACATATATACAAACATTTTGCTTACACCATATAGACTCAAACATGCTCTTCGTTCACACGCCAAAACAAAATACTGTCTGTCTTATATGACTATCGATTTTCATGCAAAACAATCTCATAGATAATAAAACTAGAAACTTAACGAGACAGGACATGAATTTTATTGAAAATCAGTTATTACATCCCAAATATATTTAATTACATATAATATGTATACGGACTTCTTTCATCAATGTGAACGTTGTAACTTCTCTTTAATTCTATTAATTTTTTTCTTCTGACATTTCTTCTTGCCCATAGTACTTCGTTGCCCTTTTCCTTTGCCGCTCCTACCAGCAGTACTCTTTGATGTACCAGAAACTTGAATAATGAAAGGAACAGTCGTAGCCAATGATAAATACTCCTTATGTTTCAGTTGTGCAATTAGTTAACAACTCGAAACACGAGAAATTATTTTTAAAAAATCAATTTTATTTCATAAGCGTACAAAGAGAACTAACTACAAAATGCATTTTAGTTATATTTATAAGTTCAGTAATGCTTATGTTGCATGAGAACGAAAAGATAAAAGTCTAAGAATTGCAAGTGCATAAATGCAGAATTGCATTTCTCACGGGAACGTAACTCCTCCCCTCTTAGTTGAAAGCACGTTCTTAAAGACGTGTTTTCAAAAATTTCCAAAAAGGTTTAAAGATTATTAATATTTTAGAAAATTCTATTATTTTCTTCAATATCTAAAGTATTAGAGTTTGCATTTAATTGTTTTTTCTTAGACTTTTTTACAAGTTTTTTGTATATGAAAAATATAAAAATTATTGAAATGAATATGTAAAGTAAAATTGTCCAAAAACTGGTCTTCTTTACATAAATCGTTGTGGTCATTTCTTCTAGGGCCTTCTTTTGGTTTTCCAATTTGGCTTCGATTTCTTTAGTAGTTTTTAGGTTTACGTAGTTTAAGTCCATACTAGGAGGGTTGTAGAATGAATCTCGGTTTTCCTTAATCAGACTTAAATTAAGGGTAGGTAGATTAATTCCATTAAATGTTAATTGACTTGATTTATATGTTTCAAGCGTAATTGACTTTATCCGTACTTTACATCCTGGGGATGACTCAAGAAGATAGGAACCATATAAGGGTATGTTATCTTCGGATTTTTGACAATTTATGACGGCGATTACTTGTATTGGTACTGTTATCAGCCATTTGTCGTCGATTATTTTTGTTGTCTGGATCTCGTGCATTTGAGTTTCGAATGGGTGGCAAAACGTAATATTTGTGTGATGTTTGATAAGTTGAACAGCACAGGAGGGGCTGTCTTCGACAAACGTGGTGTGGGCTTCTTTGCACAAATATTTTTGTGGTTGGATTTCGTGACATCTTTGGTCCATATGGGCATATTTTGTATTGCCTAATGCTAGGTAGGGTTTATAAGGAATATTTACAAGAAATGATCGATTATTGGGAATTGGTAAAGGGAATAACTTAAAATATTGATATATCTCCGATTCCACAAGAGGAAGTTCAAATATAAATACAATATTAAAGTTTTTTAAGAAACTTTTAATTTCTATAATTTTTTCGAAATTAAGTATATTTTTATAAGTTACTTCTAAAGGGAGTTTATCTGAGCCTAGATGATCTTGTAAGTTCTTTATTTCTATAAATAGTTCATTTGGTTCTATTATTGAATTATAAAGTACATTAATTTTTGCAAAAGTGATACCTATTTCAATCTTATTCAGAATATCGTAGATTGATTGATAAATTGTTGTTATTTGATTGATTATTGTATATATTAAATAAAATTCGTGATTACTTATTTGTTCCATTTGAACTTTATTAATTATTTTTTCTATTTGTAAAATGCGTGACTTTAGTACCATTTGGTTATGTGTGATATTAGATATAATTGTTTTAAATTTATTAATAGTGGATTCTAAAAGTGTAATTTGATTGATAGCGTCAATTTTCAATTTATTTTGATTTTCTTGTAATTTCGTGATTTTGGCATCAATTTGCTCTGCGTCATTTTGATCTAAGTTTCCAGTTATACTTTTTATGAATGAACCTAAGGGGTTAAAAAGACCTCTTTTACTACGATAATTTTCTTGATTTGGGACAATTTGTTCTAATAGAGTTTCTATTCTTTTTTCAAGTGTACATAATGTATTAAAAGAATTAAAATATTCCTTATGGTATTCGCTGTTATTTTGAATGTTTATGTATATTGATTTTGCTTGTTTTTGAATATTTTGAAATTGGTTAATTAAAGGGGTTAGGTTAATATTTTGAACGAATGTCCAGTGATTGGATTTAAGTTTAGCGGTTCCCATTTTGAATGGTAGTATTCCTGGATGTTTATTTAAATCATGGAATTTTACGTAGCCGCCGACGATGGTCCAGCATCTGGAACAAGGGGTATTATTTTAGTTTCGTTAACATGTATGATTTCTTTGTATTTATTTTTGGGATTTTCTATTTGTATTTTATTATTTTCTAATATAGCCGTTAGTATGAATGGGCCTAAATATCTCTTTTTTATTTTTCCAGATCGATTATCTGATTTTTTATAAATTTGTGAGCCTATTATTAAATTGGTCGGGGTTTTATCCTTGTTTGCCCTATCTATAATTTTTTGTTTTAGTTCTCGTGATTCCTTTGTAATTTTGTCGTACAAAATTTGTGTGTTATTTTTATGATTATTGACATACTCGGTATATACATGAGCGGGTATTAAATCCATAGGATCTCTAGAGTCTGTGTGTCCGAAGACAAGTTCGTATGGGGTAAAATTCGTACTAGAATGGATCGTGTTATTATAGGCAATAATTGCGTACGGCATAAGTTTGGTAACTTCTGCATTGGGGTCCGATTCTCGAAGTAATCGAATGTGTTCGATTAATGTGGAATGCAGCCTTTCAACAGGGGAGTTTGATTCATGGTGGTAGGGGGTAGTGAAGTGTATTTTAATATTATGTGTATTTAATAAGCCTTTAACGACTTCGTTCTGAAATTCAGATCCGTTGTCTGAAACTATTTGTTTTGGAATACGTAAAAAGGAAAAGAAATTAATTAACTGTTCACAGCACGACACTGCATTTCCAGTATAAGGCAAGGCTTGTGCGTATTTGGAGAATTTATCTATAATAGTTAGGAATTTTTGTTTACCTATGATGAAAGTGTCGATATGAACAATTTCGAAAGGTTTGCTTGGCGTTTCGGTTAATATCAAAGGTTGATCTGGTGGTTTTCGATTATATTTTGATCGTTGACAGATTTCACAATTATTGATGTATTTTGTTACATCTGCCTTAAGTGATTTCCAATAATAATTTGCTTTTAAAAATTTGCAAGTTTCTTCGATTCCTCTATGATTTGTTTTGCCTTCATGACGATATTTAATTAGTAATTCTCGTTCGTCAGGTTGAGCATTATTTATTAATTTTGAACATTCTATAAGTTTTAAATTTTTAAAATGGTTATTCATTGTTTGTTGAAAATAGGTTCTTAGTTCTTTGGAAAAGAAATAAACATATGTTGTTTTATTTGTTAAATATTCTTTCAAAAAGTTAGTAATTACTATAATATTAGTGGGTAATGTTGCGTGAATAATTTGATGTCCTTCGAAATTTTCACGTTTGGTTTTAACATATTTGTCATAAGGTGCTTTTTTAATAATAAGTTGATGAGCTTTATTATTAATAATTTCATCTAATATAGTCATATTGGAATGATTTTCGTTAGCATTTGTACTATGTATTGTTTCCGTTACGGGTGGTTTTATTGGAATATTAGAATGGGTTAGTTGTGTTATAGGTGGAGTTATTAGAATGTCAGAAATAATATTAATTTTGGGTGTTGTTTCAGGTTCGTGTTCTAGTCTTTCTATTGTTTGTGACACTACTTCAGAGTCAAGGATATCTGGGTTGAATTGGTCGTTTAGGAATTGCGTTACGTCGGTGTCTATATCGCCTGGGTAATTTATTAATGATTCGGATTCGATTGCGTTTAATTGAATTCGGCTAAGGGCGTCAGCGTTAGTGTTTTGTTTCCCTTTTTTGTAGATTATTTCATAATCATACTCTTCAAGTTTTAGCCTCCAACGTACTAATTTCGAATTTGGTTCTTTGAGGTTAAATAACCATACTAATGGGCGATGGTCAGTATATATTTTAAATTTTTTGCCATAAAGGTAAGGTCTAAAGTATTTACATGCCCAAACGATTCCTAAAAGTTCTTTTTCAATCGTTGAGTATTTTTGTTCTGTTTCATTTAGAGTGCGCGACGCGAATGCTACAGGGTTGTCATTTGGCGGGTTGCCTTGAGAGAGAACAGCGCCTAGGGCTACATTTGAGGCATCTGTCGTAAGGACAAAGGGTTTTTCAAAATCAGGATATTTTAGTATTGGAGCATTAATAAGCAATTCTTTTAAATGGTTAAAGGATTGAATAAAGGCTGGTGAGTGTTCAACTTTCGCTCCTTTTTTGAGACATAATGTAAGGGGTTTTGTGATTTTTGCGAAGTCTTTGATGAATCTACGATAATATCCGGCTAGTCCTAAAAATGACTTAATGTCTTTTTGGGTTTTTGGTATGGGGAAATTTTTAACTGCGGTGACTTTATCAGGATTAGGTTTTACACCTTCGCTTGTAATTTTGTGACCTAAATAAGCAACTTCTTTGTGTAAAAATTCTGATTTGTCTAGCTGCACTTTTAAATTGGATTCTCTAAGTCTATCAAAAACGGATTTTAATCTATCGATGTGCTCTTGAAGTGACGTAGAGAAGATTATTATGTCATCAAGATATACAGAACAGATTTCATTTTGAAGTCCCCGAAGGACGTTGTTCATGACTCGCTGAAATGTAGAGGGCGCATTTTTTAAGCCAAAAGGCATGCGTCTAAATTCATAATGACCTGTATCGGTTGAGAAGGCTGTTTTAGGGATATCATTCGGTTCCATTTCTATTTGATGGAAACCGGTTGCTAGATCCAATGTGGTGAAATATTGAGATTTTCCGAGTTTATCGAGAATATCCGATATATTTGGTAAAGGAAATTTATCATCAATACTGCGTTCATTGATTTTACGGAAATCGCAAACGATACGCCATTTACGTTTACCGGACGCGTCCATCTTTTTTGGGACAATCCAAATTGGACTACTCCACGGTGACGTTGAGTTTTGAATGATACCGTTCTCTAACATTTTGTTAATTTGGGTTTTAACCTCTTTTTTATGAATTTCGGGATATCGATAAGTCTTTGTATATATAGGTGTGTCATCGGTTAGGTTTATTTTATGTTTAATTTGATTAGTAAATGTAAGTGGGATGCCCTCACAATAAAATATGTCACGATATTCGTAACATAAGTTTCGAATAGCTCTGTATTCTTCCTGATTACAATGTGACAGTCTTAAATTTTTTAAGTTTTGTTTTTGTGTATTATCCATATATTCATTTATTTCTGTATCGGTTTCCATTTTTTCTATGAAGTTGTTTTCTACTTCATTTATGGTTTCGATATCTATGGGATTAAATATTTTTATTTTAACTGGGTTTTCGCGACTATTCGTAATTATAGTTGTTGCGTAGGAGTCAATGACTTGTACTAAAGCTTCTGGCATCTCTGCGCAACCAAAATCTGTATATTTTAAAATACCTAAACCATTCGATTGATTTACAGGCAGTTTGATTCTTTGACATGTACGTGGGGGAATTATTATTTCGATAGTTTCAAAATTATGTAAATTTGATATATTATTTTGATAATATAAAGGCAATGTTACAAATTGAGTATCTAAAGAACAATGTTTTAAATTTATATTAGCTCCAATATGTGTTAGAAAATCAATTCCTAAAAGTCCGTCAAATTTAGGTGAAAAATCAAAAAGATAAAACTTATGATTACCTGTATGATTAAAACAAGGAAATATTGGTATATTAATTACTTCATTGTGAATGGACGTAGCGTGGGCTGTCCTTACTGAGAAAGGTTCCGAAAAAATAAAATTTGAATAAATTTTGTATGCTAAATTAGGCTTTATAAAACTTTTGCCACTACCTGTATCAATTAAAAATTTTGCTTTGATTTCGGGTATGAAAATTACTGGTAAATCTGAATTTGTATAATTATTTAAAAGTATTATGTTTGGTTGTTGGAAATTTGGTTCTCCTGAAAATTTTCTTCATTAAAATCAATTTGATTTTCATAAGGGTTATTTTCTAGACAAGAAAATTCGGTATTGGAGTCATTATACGAATATTGCGAATTATCGGTGTATTCCGGGTAATAATATTGAAATTCAGCATTGCTAGTTTGAAAATTTTCATTTTGATCATTGTCGGCATTTATCGATTCGACTGATTGATTATATAGTTCTTCTACAACAATATTACGTTGTGAAGAATGTGGTTGTTGGTTTCTTCTAAGGATTGTGTTCCCTGAAGAAGTATCCATCGGCTCAGGCTTTTGTTGGCGTGATATTCCAGAAGAAGTTGGGCGTTGATTTTGGGGGTTAAAAAAAGGTCTTGGGGTAAAAGTGTTTCTTTGCATAAAATTTTGATTTGGGAAATTTGATTGTCTAAAATTATTTGCGGGTTGCCTAAATTGTCCAAAGCCCATAAATTGATTATTTCCATTATTAAAATTTGGGATTGGTTGTTTATAAGAAGGCATAAAATTTGAAAATTGCTGAACGGGGTAATTCGAAAATATTGGTCTCACATTAGCAGGATAATGTGCTTGTGTATGCAAATTTATTTTTGGTTTTTGTGAATTAAAATTTGGGTTTTTTGGTAATATGTTACTACGGTTCTTATAATACATAAAATTTTCTTCTTCCAAGGCACAGCTCATTGCCTCTTCTAAAGTAACTGGATTTTTTAATCTAACCACAAGTTGCATATGATAGTTTAGACCGTTTATGAAGGTTTTTAATACTAAATTTCCGTATTCATTAATTTTTAAAAGTTTTAGAGCTTGCGTTTCATTGCTTAAATTTACTTTGGAAAATAACAAACTGCGAGCGTCTTGCAAACGCAGGCCAAATTGTTGCGGTGTTTCATTTTTTTCCGGTTTGGACGTTATTATATCTTGAATAATACAATCAATCGATCTATGATCTGAAAAAGTCGAAATTATTGCAGCTTTTACTGCGGGCCATGTATTTAATTCTATTCTAGAACAAATAATATCGGCTGCCCTACCTACAAGTTTACTTAATATAGTATCGTGTAAACATACATTTATAGGTGCATTATTGTCAGTTTTATTTCTATGATTATTATAAAAATTATCACAAGCATTAATAAATCTGTTTATTTGTTTTGGATTCCCATCAAATAAGGGAATATTGTCTGCCTGATATCTGACTAGTTGTAAATTAGGTTCAGTAGTCATTATTTTACTTATTTGAATTAAATTAGAAAAAGGTGTTAGATTTCTTTCACAATTTAAATTTCCAAAAGCTGATGTTAAATCTTCCAGTTTGCGGAATTACAAGAGACGTAAATATCAATATTTAAGATAGGATAAAAATAAAATGAAATAAGGAAAATTGAAAGGAAGCACTTACAGCAATGTACTGAAGATAATTCCAATTCTCATTCTTAAACTAGGGTCCAATAGGAGAGGCGATGTGGTCCTTTCCCTGGTTAGCAGCTATGAGGGTGGGACGATGTGTGTTCCCAAACTCGCACCAATAGGACGCTGGACGATGCTGTTCCAAATCCCTGGTCAATTTTTGAGTTTCTTAGTACACCCTGAAGATTTTTTTTTATTGTCCGATTTTTGCCACGAATCGTTGAGACGAAACCAGAAAATACGCACGATGCGCGACTGTTGGCAATAATCCTACCGACTGCGCCAGTTAACAACTCGAAACACGAGAAATTATTTTTAAAAAATCAATTTTATTTCATAAGCGTACAAAGAGAACTAACTACAAAATGCATTTTAGTTATATTTATAAGTTCAGTAATGCTTATGTTGCATGAGAACGAAAAGATAAAAGTCTAAGAATTGCAAGTGCATAAATGCAGAATTGCATTTCTCACGGGAACGTAACTAATTCTCATTTTTTCCACGTAATATGGGCTGAACTGGAACGAACAATATTGGCTGTTATATCTTCCGTCCACTGTAATTTTCCTTGATTCCATCTCACCTGTCAGAAAATCAATATCCCTTTGAAGGGTTTTTATTTGAAGAAGGCTCAGACGAGAGATAGCATATCTAAAAAATAAAATAGAATTTAGAAACATATATTCAAGCTTCGTTTAACATTTGCATTCCACAGCATTATAAGAAAAAAATCAAGAAATTCTGGCAACTTCAATCGAATTTTTTACTTCACACTACTGAAAAGACAATTTAGAACCTCGCTTATTACTAAAACCATGTCCAAAACTGATCAGAAATGTGCTTACCTACTTAAAGCTAGACTGATGTTATGGTAGAACAGGATCTCAATGTACATATTTGGCAAGAACTCTAGTTTTTCCTTTGATGGTTGTTCCACCATCTTTCTGATAGATTTATTGTTTTCAGACATGGATATGTGGTGCAATTTGCGTTGTTTATTTGGACCGATTATGCTCACACAAAAAAAATGACTTTGATATATGTTAACCTACATATTGTCAAAATTAAAATATTTATGTGTTACCTAATTTTAAAGGTATTGGCACAATTTAAAAACTACATTTAAACGGAAATTCCTTCACTTCAGTTACAGACATGTTTTATCCCAGGATAGGAGCAACAAAGAAGCTGAGAAATTGGGCATATAACCCCCTTAACCTATTGTCAGTTGCAGCAACACAAATCATTAAATACATATATAATTAAAAATGTGTCGTATAGATAATATGGCTGCTAAATTCAATAAAATAATTATGTTTTGCCAAAGTATTCTTCAAATGTATAATTTATTACTTTATAGCATAATTATGAAACCTGTTAATATGATAACAGGTATATTTATAATATAGACCTGGACAAAAATCAAAGATTTACTTTGAAGTCTGCAGTTTTAAATAAAATTTAATCAGAGATAAAATATTGTATTAATAAACTCTTCTATATTATCTAATGGAGGAAGAGTTGTTCCAATACTTAGGTCACATTGGACCCCCTATACAAACTCTCTGGGAATATTGAATAGACTAGCTACGGACTAAACTAAAAAACATAGACATTTTTGCTTGTCCCTTCACCCAATTTCTAGTTTTATTTTTTTTTAAGTATGGTAACGCCATACAAATACTAAAAGTCTTTGAATAAAGGGGAGCAATACGTTTCTTGTCCTCTGATCCCTATTATATACTATGTATGTATACTATATATTTTTTGAAATACTATAATATTTCAAAAAAATAAAATACACGTAGTGAGTGCTGCAAATAGATCGGCCTCGCTATGTTTGCAAGTTTAGTTCATGGCTAGCCTAACATAGGCAATATTCCCAGGAAGTTTGTATGAGAGGTCCAATGGGACCTAAGTATTAAAGTAACTCTCCCTCCTTTAGAGAATACAGAAGAGTTTATTAATGCGATATTTTATCACTGAATCCATTATATTTAAAAATGCAGACTTCAAAGTAAACGTTTGATTTTTGTCCAGGTATATATTATAACTATACCTGTCATTATAGTTATAGGTTTCATAATTATGCTGTAAAGTAAGAAATTACACATTTGAAGAATACGTTGGTAAAACATAATTATTTTAGTGTATTTAGCAGCCATAAGTTCTATACCACAACTTTTTAATTAATTATGTATTTATGGATTTGAATTGCTGCAACTGACAATAGATTAAGGGGGTTAAAATATGCCTGTAACTGAATTAAAAAGGAATTTCTGTTTAATAGTAGTTTTGAAATTATACCGATACGTTTAAAATTATGTAACATATAAGTATTTTAGTTTTGACGATATATAGGATAACATATATCATTCATTTTTCTATGTATGAGCATAATCGGTCCAAACAAACCAGGCAAATTGCACTGCATAATATGTCTAAAAGCAATAAATTTTTCAGAAAGATTGTTCCACCAACAAAGGAAAAACTATAGTTCTTGCCAGATATGTACATTGAGATCCTGTTTTACTATAACGTCCGTCTAGCTTTAAATAGGTAAGCACATTTCTGATACTTTTTTGACATGGTTTTAGTAATAAGCGAGGTTCTAAATTGTCTTTTCAATAGTGAGAAGTAAAAAACTTTGATTGGGGAATTTCTTGAATTTTTTCTTAGAATGCTGTTGAATGCAAATGTTTAACGAAACTTGAATATATGTTTCTAAGTTCTATTTTATTTTTTAGATGTGCTATCTCTCGTCTGAGCCTACGTCAAATAAAAACTCTTCAAAGACATATAGACTTTCTGGCAGGTGAAATGGAATCAAGACAAATTACAGTAGCCCGAAGATTTAACAGTCAATATTGTTCGTTCCCGTTCAGTCCATATTACGTGGAAAAAATGAGAATTGCACAACTGAAACATAAGGAGTATTTATCCTTGGCTATGACTGTTCCTTTCATTATTTAACTTGCTGGTACATCAAAGAGTACCGCTGGTAGGAGCGGCAAAGGGAAAGTACAACCATCTACTACGGGCAAGAAGAAAAAGTAAATAGAGTTTAAGAGAAGTTGAAATGTTGTAATGAGTAATAATTGGTTTTCAATAAAATTCATGTCCTCTCTCTTTATGTTTCTAGTTTTGTTATCTATGGTACATTGTTTTCCATAGAAATGGATACACATATAAGACAGTATTTTGCTTTGGCGTGTGAACTAAGAGTATGTTTGAGTCTATATGGTGTAAACATAAAGTTTGTATTTATGTAAGTACGTATGTATGTACATGTTTGTCTGTATTTACAGGTTTTTTTCATTTAGATCAAAGACAATATTTGTAGGATGTTTTCTTATTATCTTTTAAAAATATTTGAAATTAAGAATTCACTCAAAAGTAGAAATATAAAAATAAGACACAATTATAAATATACTTTCTATATATAAATTTCATTAAATATGATTATTATATGAATTCGTAAAATAAAAAAACCCTACCATAAGAGACAATATCTTAAAAAAGTGAAAAAAAAAACTTCTAACACCTCAATGTTGTGAAAATAGGAATACATTTATGAAGATTTTCTCGGTTTACTTTCAAAGTTAAAGTATCAAGCCTGGTATATTTATAATCAGCATGAAAAGTTTAGTTTAATGGCACTAATATATAGGATATTCTATTCAATAAATAGAGGTTTTTGCTATATTTCTACTTTCTAAATTTTAGATATTTTTAAAAGATAATATAAGAAATAGTCGAGAGTGTATTTAAGTTAGGTTGGGTTAGGTCAATATATAAGCGTACATAATATGTACGTTAGGGAACCGAGGACAAGAACAGTATCGCCCCTTTAACCTTAGAATCTCAGTATTTTATGGCGTTACTAAAGATTACATACATCATAAACCCATAGATAGGTTAAAGTGCTGACAAAAATATTAGTGTTTGGAGGTGATACCCCAAAAATAAAATAAATGACCCGTACCATATCAGGCATCTATTAATAATTTTACTAAAGATTAAATATATTATAAATCCATAGATAGGGTAAAATGTTTAGAGGAACACAACATAAACTGTTAATTGTTGTCTGTTATTGTAGGTGTTTCTTATTTTATTTTTGGAGGTGGTACGGTAGGGAAGAGAAGACAAGAACAGTATTGGTCCATTTATTCTAAGACTCTTAGTATATATCGTCGTTGTTTTGGCTATTGGTCGTATCTCAAATTTACAATAATATCCAGGAGGCGCATTATAAGATTTTTAGTAAAATTAAACACATATTACTGATAAATGTTTAAGTAAATTGGTTTGTTTCCTTTGGGTTTCTGTTGTATTTTGACTAATCTAAGAGCTACATACATTGCAGTTTCTGTGGTTTGATGTTAAAGACGTTTTTTTACAAGTTTATTGGAGTTACGACCATTAGCCAAAAAATGAAACAGCGGAAATGATTAATTACGACTTACAGCCAAAAAAAAATTATGTTTAGAAATTGAAATACATTTATTTTAACATTTATTAGTAATTAACAACAATAAAAACTGTTTAGTCAACATTATATAACACAACAAAATATGATTAGATATTGAATACAATGTGAATAATAAAATCAATAATTAGTTTTGAAAAGGCAAATTTTAAAAAAATATTTTGTGTTCTAAATTTCTTATAACCGGCATGTCTGAAGTACAAAATGAATTTAAATCCCTATATTTTTCTGCAGATATTTTATTTGGACTAGTATTGAGAGGTGTTAAGGGGATATCTGGCAAACAGACATTTCTTTTTAAAGTTAAAGATCTGTATGTGTCGGTATTATGGCAACTTTTGAAGTAAACTTTTTGTAAATTTTGTTTTGATATTTTCACTTCTTTTATTTTTGTCCAATTAATTTTTTCTTTTTGATCATCAGTCTTTATATTTAGCAATCTTACCTCCTTTGATAATTTCTTAAAATCTTTGAAGTCAAAATAGTTAAGCTGGTTCACAGTATACGGGTGTTTCCTTCTTGCGAGGCGAATTATAGGTATGAGTTGAGACGGTGTGAAAATTTCTCCACATTTTTTTAAGGTATAAGATATCGCACTGAGGGCAGAATCCCCTTCATTCTGCCCATGGTATGGTTCGAAAAATCTTAAGAATATCTCGTCTATATAAGTGCTTTTTGCAATGAAATACAGTAGCATTGAAATCATAATGGTATTTTTTGCCTGACCTGCACAGCCATCACAAAAAAGATTCACAGTTTGAATGCCATTTTTGTCATTTTCTTGTAAAAATAAATACACTGCTGAAGATAGATCCTCTCTTACTTTCAGCTTCATGCCAGACAAAACAGTTACATCCTTTTGTGCCCAAATTGTAAATTGTAAAGTTGTATATAGAATATATATTAGATATAGGTAAATATATTACTTGCTGCAATCGAAAACAGCACTTATTATATATTTTGTATCCTTTTTGCATTTATTTTTTATATAATTTTTTCTTTTTCTTTTATATGAGTTGTAAATCATTCTTGCAGCTTTTCTTTTTCACTATCTTCGGCCTCTCTGTAGTGTAAGCACAAACTACATATATGACAAATTAAATGATTTAAAAATTTTATATATATATAATAGCAACTTCTCGTCCTTCTATCTCGTTCTTGTACATATCGTACATTATAGACAATGATAAATCTCCATGGAGATATTCACGTTTAGAAGATGTTCTACAATAATGGGATTCTTCTCTAGGGAACCTCTCAATATGATGTTTTACATCTTTATATATTCTTGCGTCTCGCAATACTGGATCGGCCTCCTCTATTATCTTTTTCCAAAATACCTGTATCTTTCACTTTTTTGATTGACGTAATGACCACTTTTTCTGAAATTGATAGTGTATACAAAAAAAATTTCTTGCAAACTTTTTTGGCCACACTCCTTAAAGGCAAAAAGTACTTAAATGAATTTTTTCTTCTAGAATGTTGGTTTCCTTTCGTCTTTTGTTTAGTTTGAGAACGTGAGCAGTATCGAGTAATGTACTCTCTTTTTAACTGAGTTGATGACAAACTCCAATATCCTTTAAAAATATTTTCTCTATCCAGTCTATTGAACTCACCGCAACATTTTCCAATTTTACTACACTGCAGAGTGTTACAAATTTCATGTTCCTTTAAAGTTTTAGCTGGAATCTTCTTATTTGTATAATAACTTGTGTATTCCTGTCCTTCCATTCTTAACTTACTTGCAAGCTTCTTTTTATTAGTTACATTTCTTATTATGTGTTCCCTTCTGCTACCTTCAACGCTATATTCTTCTGGAGTTCTGTCCATTATCAAACACTGTGTAAATGAAATGACATCAGGTGATAATATATCGGGATTTTGATCGGATTTTCCATGTAACGCACACGAGGTAACTTCTTCCAAAAAATGGTCGTAACACAGGAGAATGAAGCAAAGATGGCAGCTGCTGAACACTTCCACAAGGCAGTTAAAAGCCTCACAATGTTGATTAGGTACTGGTTGCGACAATTCTGGTTTCCTTAATTTTGATGTATATAGTGATAAAGGTAAATTATCATCGCTATCGCTATCGCTTTCCATGATCTAAAAATAGTAAAAAAAAAATAAGTAGGTATCTGGTTCACAACCGATCTATTTCAGTAAACTCAGTGATCCTTTTTCAATGTTATTTTTAAGTCCGTAAAATATCCCAAGTGATTTTAGTGCATAGATAATACATTTTGAAAAAAAGTGGACTTACCTGTTTCACAATGCAGCTGCTATTTTTTAAAAGAATAGAGAATTTACTAACTAAATCACTTGTTTTGTTTAGTCCATGGATAACCTGATTTTCATCTGAGTCTTTGGAAGCTTAATTATTGTAGATATCAAAAAAATTGTAATTAGCGAAAAAAATGTATTTCCAAACATATCTACGTGTATCTCGTAAATAAACAAATAATTCGCAATCAATTAATTTAAATGGTCAACAATAATTAGGCAATAACAGTGGGTCACTACAAAATAAATCCGCACAGAAATTTTTTAGTGTTTTCTTTTTAAAAATAACCGGGCCAATGATATCGTTAAAAACAATAATAATAGATACCGCTTATTTAGACACATTGGCGATTTTCAAGTCATTTTTAAGATGGATATAACGCGAATTTCTCGACTCAGCACGGCTTCCGTTATTAAACTAAATAAGACAGCATAATATACAATATATATACGAATTGCAAAAAAATATGAGATACGACTTATAGCCATAATATCAAATGTCGCAATATTAAATACGACATTCCAACATTTATATTTTATTTCATCAGTAATTTATTTTTTCCAATAATCTTACCAGCATACAAAGTAGGCTGTTTTAGGTATCCACCGAGCAACCTAACTCAATTTTGAAAAAAAATGAGATACGACCAATAGCCAAAACAACGACGATATATATATATATATATATATATATATATATATATATATATATATATATATATATATATATATATATATATATATATATATATATATATATATATATATATATATATATATATATATATATATATATATATATATATATATATATATATATATATATATATATATATATATATATATATATATATATATATATATATATATATATATTTATATATATATATATATATATATATATATATATATATATATATATATATATATATATATATATATATATATATATATATATATATATATATATATATATATATATATATATATATATATATATATATATATATATATATATATATATATATATATATATATATATATATATATATATATATATATATTTATTATTATTTGATTTTTGTCCAAGTCTATATTATAAGTATACCTGTTATCGTAGTTATAGATTTCATACTACTATAAAGTAAGAAATTGAACATTTGAAAAATACTTTAGTAAAATATAATTATTTGATTGAATTTAGCAGCCATAAGTTCTATACCACAACTTTTTAATTAATTATGTATTTAATGATTTGTATTGCTGCGACTGACAATAGGGTAAGGGGGTTAGATGTCCGATTTCTCAGCTTTTTTGTTGCTTCTATCCTGTGATAAAATATATCTGTAACTGATTTAAAGGAATTTCCGTTTAAATGCAGTTTTTAAATTATACCGATACCTTTGAAATTAGGTAACATATGAATATTTTGGTTTTGACAATATGTAGGTTAACATATATCAAAGTCATTTTTTTTTGTATGAGCACAATCGGCCCAAACAAACAACGCAAATTGCCCCACATATTCATGTCTGGAAACAATAAATCTATCAGCAAGATGGTGGAACAACCATCAAAGGAAAAACTAGAGTTCTTGCCAGATACGTACATTGAGATTCTGTTCTACCATAACATCAGTCTAGCTTTAAGTAGGTAAGCGCATTTCTGATCATATTTGGACATGATTTTAGTAATAAGCGAGGTTCTAAATTGTGTGTATAGTTTAGTGTGAAGTAACAAATTCGATTAAAGTTGCCAGAATTTCTTGATATTTTTCTTATAATACTGTTGAACGCAAATGTTTAACGTAACTTGAATATATGTTTCTAAATTCTATTTTATTTTTTAGATATGCTGTCTCTCGTCTGAGCCTACTTCAGATAAAAACCCTTCAAAGAGATATTGACTTTCTGACAGGTGAGATGGAATCAAGGAACATTACAGTGGGCGGAAGATATAACAGCCAATACTGTTCATTCCAGTTTAGCCCACATTACGTGGAAAAAATGAGAATTGCACAACTGAAACATAAGGAGTATTTATCATTGGCTATGACTGTTCCTTTCATTATTCAAGTTGCTGGTACAACAAAGAGCACTGCTGGTAGGAGCGGCAAAGGTAAAGGACAAAAAAGTACAATGGGCAAGAAGAAATGTCAAAAGAAAAAATAAATAAAATTAAAGAAAAGTTACAACGTTCACATGGATAAATACACATATTGTGTGTAATTAAATTTATTTGGGATGTAATAACTGATTTTCAATAAAATTCGTGTCCTGCCTCTTTAAGTTTCTAGTTTTGTTATCTATGAGACATTGTTTTGCATGGAAATCGATACTCACATAAGACAGGCAGTATTTTGCTTTGGCGTGTGAACGAAGAGCATGTTTGAGTATATATGGTGTAAGCAGAAAGTTTGTATATAAGTAAGTACGTATGTATGTATATGTTCGTCTGTATTTATAGGGTACGTATAGCTTTGGTTATAGGAGGTACAAAAAAAAAACTTTAAAGGCAAAATTATATATAATATATATATAATTGTTTCATTAAATTGGTAATTATTGTTTCATCAAACGGTGCTCTTCTTGCTGAATATAAAAATACTAGATGAAAGTATGACACCTAATATCTTTAAAGATAACTAAGCAAATTGACCAAAACCCTACCATAAGAGGTTGACTTTGAAAGTTAAGGCATCAAACCTAGTATATTTATAATCAGCATGAAGAGTTTAATTTAATGACTTTAATATATAGAGTATTCTATTCAATAAATATGGATTGTGGCTATATTTCTGCTTTCTAATTTTAGATATTTTTAAAAGATAATAAAAGAAAAACCTTACAAATTTTGTATTTACAGTTTTTTTTGGACCCCCTATAGTCGAGGATGTACGTAAGTTAGGTGGGTTCCTTCAAAATATAAGCGTACATAATATGAACGCCAAGGACCAGAGTATTTATGGTGTGACTAAAGATTAAATACGTTATAAACCTATAGATAGGGTAAAGTGATAGACAAAATGTTTAAAGGTATACAGATATATATATATATATATATATATATATATATATATATATATATATATATATATATATATATATATATATATATATATATATACTAACTGAACTACTGTTCTTGTCCTCTCTTCTCTACCGTACCACCCCCAAAAATAAAATAAAAGACCTCTACCATATCAGGCATCTATTAACAGTTTATGTTAGGTTCCTTTAAACATTTTGTCTATCACTTTACCCTATCTATGGGTTTATAACGTATTTAATCTTTAGTCACACCATAAATACTATATATACATATATATATATATATATATATATATATATATATATATATATATATATATATATATATATATATATATATATATATATATATATATATATATATATATATATATATATATATATATATACTACTGTTCTTGTCCTCTCTTCCCTACCGTACCACCCCCAAAAATAAAATAAAAGAACTCTACCATATCAGACATCTATTAACAGTTTATGTTAGGTTCCTTTAAACATTTTGTCTATCACTTTACCCTATCTATGGGTTTATAACGTATTTAATCTTTAGTCACACCATAAATACTCTGGTCCCTGGCGTTCGTATTATGTACGCTTATATTTTGAAGGAACCCAACCTAACTTACGTACATCCTCGACTATAGGGGGTCCAAAAAAAACTGTAAATACAAAATTTCTAAGGTTTTTCTTTTATTATCTTTTAAAAATATCTAAAATTAGAAAGTAAAAATATAGCCACAATCCATATTTATTGAATAGAATACTCTATATATTAGTGTCATTAAATTAAACTCTTCATGCTGATTATAAATATACTAGGTTTGATGCCTTTAAAGTTTTTTTTGTACCTCCTATAACCAAAGCTATACGTACCCTGTAAATACAGACAAACATATACATACATACGTACTTACTTATATACAAACTTTCTGCTTACACCATATAGACTTAAACATGCTCTTCGTTCACACGCCAAAGTAAAATAGTGTCTGTCTTATATGAGTATCGATTTCCATTCAAAACAATGTCTCATAGATAACAAAACTAAAAACTTAAAGAAGCAGGACACGAATTTTATTGAAAATCAGTTATTACATCCCAAATAAATTTAATTACACAGAATATGTATATTTATCCATGTGAACGTTGTAACTTTTCTTTAATTTTATTTATTTTTTCTTTTGAAATTTCTTCTTGCCCATTGTACTTTTTTGTCCTTTCCCTTTGCCGCTCCTACCAGCAGTACTCTTTGTTGTACCAGCAACTTGAATAATGAAAGGAACAGTCATAGCCAATGATAAATACTCCTTATGTTTCAGTTGTGCAATTCTCATTTTTTCCACGTAATATGGGCTGAACTGGAACGAACAGTATTGGCTGTTATATCTTCCTTCCACTGTAATGTTCCTTGATTCCATCTCACCTGTCAGAAAGTCAATATCTCTTTGAAGGGTTTTTATCTGAAGTAGGCTCAGACGAGAGATAGCATATCTAAAAAATAAAATAGAATTTAGAAACATATATTCAAGTTTTGTTAAACATTTGCATTCAACAGCATTATAAGAAAAATAACAAGAAATTCTGGCAACTTTAATCGAATTTGTTACTTCACACTACACTATACACACAATTTAGAACCTCGCTTATTACTAAAACCATGTCCAAATATGATCAGAAATGTGCTTACCTACTTAAAGCTAGACTGATGTTATGGTAGAACAGAATCTCAATGTACATATCTGGCAAGAACTCTAGTTTTTCCTTTGATGGTTGTTCCACCATCTTGCTGAGAGATTTGTTGTTTTTAGACATGAATATGTGGTACAATTTGCGTTGTTTATTTGGGTCGATTATGCTTATACAAAGAAAAATGACTTTGATATATGTTAACCTACATATTGTCAAAATTAAAATCTTCATATGTTACCTAATTTTAAAGGTATCGGTATAATTTAAAAACTGCATTTAAACGAAAATTCCTTTAATTCAGTTACAGACATATTTTATCACAGGATAGAAGCAACAAAAAAGCTGAGAATTCGGACATCTAACCCCCTTACCCTATTGTCAGCTGCAGCAATACAAATCAATAAATACATAATTAATTAAAAAGTTGTGGTATAGAACTTATGGCTGCTAAATTCAATCAAATAATTATATTTTACTAAAGTATTTTTCAAATCTTTAATTTCTTACTTTATAGTATTATGAAAACTATAACTATGATACAGGTATACTTATAATATAGACTTGGACAAAAATCAAAGGTTTACTTTGTAGTCTGCATTTTTAAATAAAGTGTATTCAGAGAAAAAATATTGCGTTAATAAACCCTTTTGTACTTAAATGATAAACCAATAAATAAGCACTATTAGTCATCAAGAGCCACAGGTCTGATAAAGAATGCCAGGAAGAATTGGTAGATGTCCTCAAAAAAATTTAGTATCTATTTTTTGGGTTAAAACATACTAGTAGAGGCAGCAAAGAAACTTAATTGGCCGGGCCGGTAACCAGTTTAAATATTTTTGTAACTATTGTCAGATGCAGCAATATTACAAATGAATAAAAAAAACACTCACAATGAATTTAAAAGAGGAGATGAAACAGATGCGTATCAAAAAAAAAATTATATATCAAGTCGTCAAATTTATAATTTATGGCGTTTAAAAAAATCTAATTTTAAACTTATAGTTATCCTAAAATCTTTTCAAGAACTCAGTATTACGTATTTCTAAATGCACAACTTTCCTTAACCAGTAATTCAGCTATTGCTAAGTTTTCTCCTTTCGGAATTAAAAAAATATGGGTTTTATTATGTTTATACGGGCCAGGGACGCCTGGTGCCAACGTACCATTACGTGTACTGTAGTTGCCTTATTTGTATTTCATTCTGTATTACAAGGCGAGGTGCCGTAGATTCTGTCAAACTCTTAATACCGAGATATGCATCTATTTCGCAGTACTCTCCCAAGCAACGCAATAATACCGTTATAAAAAAAAGGCGAAGAATAACTGGTGAAGGTTGAGATTACCTAACACGAACAAAAAGTTCTATATTGTCTTATTGTAGATGCCCCGAATTATGTAAATGTTGGCCAGGTACAAAAGAGTAAATTAGAATTTTAGGGTATCATTGTACGTAATGCGATAGTACCCGAGGTCGTTAATGTGTGACTACAAGAACCACTACCTCACGTATTTTTCGCTTATAGAGACTGTACAAGTTTTATCAAAATAAATATTTGAAAATTTAAAAAAGCTACTCTCTCAGACTTTTGAAAATTCAGATCATAAACCAAATCTGTATCCTCTCCAGGGTTCTTTCTTTGAAAATTGTTAACATCCACCATCACTGTGTCCTTTAGATTTTTTTTTATTTTATTATTCAGTGAATAACAATAAAACTTGCACACCAAATAACATCTCGCACTTTTCAACATTTTTCTGATACAAATCTAGAAACTGAAACTAGCATTACCTAAAAATGCATCCTTTTAGAATCTTCGTTCTCGTGGGTTTGTTGTTTCTATAATGTAATCCTGGTTCAATTGTTGCTCCTTCGTTATGCGTGTTACTAGTAACGTTCTTCTACAGTTCGTACCATAAAAACAAAATAAGATACCAAAAGTAGCAACAGAAAAACAAACAACAATTCTACGATAATTTAGATGGGATTCCATCAGTTCCTCCTATTTTCACACCATATTAGAAACCTATTAACAAATATAAGCTCTTTTGTATTGAAGCTCTAAGCTTTTTTGGCATAGTTACTGAATTCAACATATATATTTCCTTCCCCTCTGTCTTTGTTGTAAAGTACTGGTATAGCGATATGCGGGCGAGGGCGGCAAAGTTAGAAGAAATCAAATTTTTGCTAAGTTATTCATTAATTAATTTTTGTTTTTTTTCCCGGTTTTGACGGGTTGTAGTGTCTCGAGGGAGACCGCACCTCTGGAATCATCTTGCCATGGGGAAGAGATGGTCCCGTACTATTACCTACTCACCTCCCGCACCTTGATTGGAGGGACAATGAATTAAAATAATAACTGAAAAGGCTGTGTTTTTATATGTATAAGAAAAAACATAATAAAGCAAATGAGGATGCCTACAAAGAATTCAAAAAGTTCTTTTAGATGTTACAGTGATGCTCCCCTACATTTCAAAGTGGCAACAATAGCAATCATATGGACCCGATGATATTCCATTTAGCGTGTCCCCCGGGTCCTCAGACGCGATTTTTATATTTCATTTTAAATCGTTTTTATAGGGTAGTGTATAGATCAGGTGTGCACACCTGACCCCTACCCAACGTATCACATATCGGGTGTGGATTTTCAAAATTCGAATTCATTGCGCTTTTCCCCAATTTTGCGGGTTGACAAAACTCCATAGTGGAATTGTCTCTTTCCGAGGAAAGAGTACAGTCTCTGCACCTCCCGAACCCCGGTTGGTGGGCGGCGAAATGCGGGCGAGGGCGGCAAAGTTAGAAGAAATCAAATTTTTGCTAAGTTATTCATTAATTAATTTTTGTTTTTTTTTTCCGGTTTTGACGGGTTGTAGTGTCTCGAGGGAGACCGCACCTCTGGAATCATCTTGCCATGGAGAAGAGATGGTCCCGTACTATTACCTACTCACCTCCCGCACCTTGATTGGAGGGACAATGAAAGGCGGGAGAGGGTGCCAAAGTCGTGAAAAATTGTTAAATTAGTTGTAATCACGTTGTCTCTTAATTTAAATGGTTCCTGTAGATCTCTTACGTCTAGATTCCTACCTTTCTAAATGATAAAGGAAAAAAAATTTAGAGAAAATCGAATTTTTGTCAAGTTGTTCGTTAAATAATTTTGTTTTTTTTTTCGAATTTGACGGGCTGTAGTGTCGCGTTGGAGACCTCAGTTCTGGAATACTCTTTGCTTCGGAAAGAAAGCGTCCCAAACTACCATCTACTCATCTCCCGGATCATGATTGTGAGGATGGTGAAAGGTGGGTGTGGGTGCCAAAATCTGGAAACATTTTTATATTAGTTGGTCACGTCTTCTTTTAATTTAAGTGGTTCCTGTGGGTCCCTTATGCCCACATTTCTCGATTTACATCTAATATAGGAGGCCTAGGAGGACTTTCGTTCCTCCTGGTGGACAGGAATATGCTTGTTTTAGATTGGATTGTCATAATCGGTTTTTAATTTGGTCGATATTCGGTTGATAATACGGAGGTAATACATCATTGACATGCTTACACCTTAGATGAATTTCTCCCCTTTATGGCTTCCATATATCTTCTTTTTGCAACTGTAAAGACGTAAAATAACCTACATTTCTCAGATTCAGCCTGTCGGCAGGGGCCTTCACAATTAACAATCGAAGTTGAAGCTTTTGTCTGCCGCTGTTTTCGTAGCCTAGTTGTTTTAGCCCGAGCCAGCAGAACTCTATGCGGTACGTTTTAGATATTTAACTTTGTTCTCCCTTAATAGGAGATCGCCCTGCCATTTGGACTGCGGACGTTAAATAATAAGCTTTACTCACATAAGAAAAAGTTAAAAAGCAAGCCAGAGCGCTAATTCAAGAACACCGTACCAGTCGTTTGAAATATTAAACCTAACCTAAAACTACCCCAGAAGAACCCCAGTTCAAGGACTGCTAAATCAGACTAGTCAGTAGAACTGGCTGATCCCCGCGACAATAACACATAGGATTTTAGAATCTGTTATACAATTTAGGTAAAATATCCATACCTAGTAACCCAAATATATAATAAGCTTATTTTCTTAATACATATGACTGTATGAGTGTGCTCTATGAAAAAAAAATAGACAGCTTAGTATGATCTGCTGTAGGTTTTTACTGCCGGTCTGAGTATCATGAAAGCAATTCAACAGGTCAGAAGATGGATGGAAAATATGCCATTTCCATAGGAGACCTGCAATAATCGTGTAAATACAGGACCCAGTTTACGCCATCCGCAATACCGTCGAGGCCTAGAACTTCTTGATATTTAATGTTGTAAGAATTCCATGGTCTAATAATAACGATGCTTCTTAACCCCTAAACATCAATCAGTAAAATGAATTGCTTATATCTGAGGGTTGGATTCGAATCGCAGTTGTATGTTATTAATTGCATTTTATTTTAAAAACCACAGATTCTACAAATGCAGCTTTTTACACAAAATTCAAAAAACCTTACTAATTAAAGAAAACGCAAAACAAATTTTCAGACGCAACAATAAGAAAATTACTACCAAGCAAATTTTCAAATGGGACAATACGGGAGTTTAATAAAAATAAGTGAAAAAGACATAACAATGAAAATGAAGCATAATAAAAACGAATTATGTCTCTGCAAGTTTGGGAATTGTTTTTTAAACCGCATTATTTAGAAGAGTATTGGCGGAAATTTACTAAAGCTCTGCCGAGATTCCAGCGGGGAACGATAAAGGGAGAAATAAATGAAACAGCCATCTCTCTGTCACTTAAAAATAATATTACAACGAATTTTGGATTTTAATTGCTTTGTTTTTCTTGGTTTTATAAATAATATTATTACTTGATGTGGAAAGAATTTATGATACTTAAATTTGTATATACGTTCACTACACGAACACTACATTCATTGCATGTATATAATTTTGTTTCATTTATGAAAACATGGTTCTTAATCTTGTACAGTAAAGACTCCATCCGTGAAAGGTTTCTTAGTGATTTTTTTTCCTGTCAGTTCAACGAAATTTCATCAAATCTGTTTTTACACATTAGACGTTAACCAATATTTAACTAAGAGCTATACTTCTAAGTACAGTAAATGTAAAAATGGCATATATGTTATTTTCAATACCCCAACAGTGATAACTCTTTTTTGTATTGTGTAATGGTGAAAGGTGCCTCATTAGATCCAAATCACCCAGGTCTCACTGGGACCCTTTTTAATCCTACCTGAAACACAATAATAAATTTAAAATACTTATCTTCATATTCCTATATTACAAACCAACATTGGCGGATATCTCCTTGCTGGGATATATACCAGCGACTAATAGTCATTATGAGTGACTTCTTGAAAAATATGTGACATTAGAGCAACAGAAAATAGCTAAGAGTGAGTAGCTGCAAATATGTATACTGGCTCCCGAATTTGTTGTAGCTTCTTTGCAGTCTATGCACTACAAATGTTCTTTAACCCAACAAATATAGACACCATCGAGGAGAAAAAAATGGCGAGAGGTTCAGACAATTTTATAACAAGACTAATGGCGCCTGTAACAGCTTCTACTACTCCGGTAAATATTTAGAAAATATGAAATATTGAATTTTTGGAAAATATGCTGTAACTGTTATATTTTTCAAAATAGTTCAAATGTCTAGCGACATTTTCAAAGCAACTTTATGCGTAAAATTTATATATAATATAACCATAAACTTGGCTTTTAATACGGATCTGGATTTTTTATTTCGTTTTTTACAATCGTTCGATTGCCAACCTGTTCATTGTGTTGGGCCATTTTAGCAACTTCTAACAGTCAGGGAGGTATCTAAACTTACTTAAAAATTGTCTAGTTCCCTGTCTTTTTTTTATTTTAAAGGAATTGGAGGTTTCCAGTATATTAGATCAATATCGTCTAATTTTTTTATATTTTGCAACGTTTCGGCGGTTGATTGACACCATCATCATGCTAAAATGAAAAAAAATTGTTTAGAACAGTAAATAAGAATTGTAAAACATGTAAAAAACAATGGTACTAGTAGATGTTTTCCAAATTCTTAAAAACGTCTATTAGTACCATCGTTTTTACATATTTTACAATTGCTATTTACTCTTCTAAACCAACATTTTTTGTCATTTTCGCTTGATGATGGTGTTAATCAACGATCGACAACCCCTTTAAACTTTTAAAATTACATGGTTTACTGTTTGTTGTCGTATATTAGATCCAGCAATAGTACAATACTTTATTAAAAAACTGGCCAATCGAATATAGTTGTGGAATATTAATTGTGTTATATTTGCAGAGATAATCTCCATCAAAACGATACATTGCAGAAGCTGCAATTTGCTTAGAGTCTAATTTAGTACAATCTGCAAAATGGCTCGAGAGCGCAAGTTCCTGGGGGTTCTTTTAATATTTATTAAAATATTTAAAAGAAATTATTATAGCTTTTTAGTTTGTTAATATACTCGCGAGGTACCAGAAATGCCCACGCAATGCCTCACTCCCACCAAAAATGGTAGCTCGCGATCGACGGGTTGGCGACCGCTGTGTTGGAAAACCGTAATTTCCCCGAATTCATTAAGGACAATTTTAAATAATTTAAATGCATGAGTGCGTTACATCCGAAGGTTAAAGGGGTGTTAAAACAAAATAAAAAATACAGACCCGTTTAAAAATAATAATAATAAAATGATGTATCTGATTGTATTATTCTATAAAATTAAGTAAGGATTTTAAATGTGTTTACATTTTTTGACATTTCTGCAGTTGTTATGAACCAGTCGCCACTAATATATACTATTGCTTCAGCACCAGTTTTAGTTTTGTCAGTGGGTGAATTGGGTAGGGTCTTTCAAACATAAGTTTTGGAGAATCATGATGCTTTTGCAAAAGTCGTAAATATGTCTAAGTATTTTTATTAGTTCGTTTAAGAAGATTTTGTCTTTTAACAAGGCAAATCTATCCATTCGCCTATCATGTTCCACAATTATATTACATTATAAAACCTGCAGCTCTCATCTTGTGTTTACGCCCTTTTCTTAAAAGGTCAACTTTTGGCGGTCACTCTAAGCCAGGGGTTGATACAGACAGAGCATTCTTTCCTCTGGTGTTGTACTGGGACAAATTCCTTGAGTACTTTTTTCTGGTTATTTTGACAATCGTTTTTTATTATGTCAGGGTAATAGCATGGACCCCAAGAACATTTCTTGTCGGCCATTCATCGGTCTTTACAACAACAGCAGTTTGTGTATAATCGTATAGCATCTGAGACAATTCATATTTTAAAATCTTTTTAGCAAAATTCAGCTGTACCGAATCCAATTTATTTCTTTTTTTATTACCTTCTACTCTCTCTGCAGCTCTCATTTTGTGTTTGCGCCGTTTTCTTAAAAGGACAATGCATTCTTTCGTCTGGTGTCCTGAGACTAATTCCTTCAGTATTTTTTTCTGCTTATTTTCCCAGTCGTTTTTAGTTATACCGCAGAAATGTGAGGGTAACAGAATGGACCCCATTATGAACATTTTTTGTGGAGTTTGTCAGCCATTTGGTTGATCTTTATTCTCTTAACTCCCTCCAACTGTGCCATTTTCCATTGCATTTAAACTTGTGGTGATACATAGATATTTTAAAACAGTTTGTGTATAATCATAGAGTATGTGAGACAATTCATATATTAAAAACTTTTTAGCAAAATTCAGCTGTTTCGAATCCAATTTATTTCTTTTTTATGGCAGTCTACGTTCTCTTAAAAACAGAAGAAAAAGTGTCTTGAAAAGATTCTTATATAACTGTCGTTTTGTTAGACAAACAGTAATCTTTAGCGCGCAGCCTTCAAAGTTTGCATCTTGATATAGGGGAATAGGTTTTATTGTCGAAAAAATCAACGTGATCTAGCCGGAATACGAAATTTCTGGGTAAATTTTGGTAGACAGTGCCGTACATAATCGGTTATGTCGAAGAGAAAAATATTTTGTTGTTAGGATAACGAATTATTTTGGAAGTTCTTCCATGCAATGGCCCAACATAAACTATTAAGCGATTGATCATCGTAGCCTGTTAGGTGAAAGAGCCTTTCTATTAACGAATAGATCAAAAAAGAGTTTTGGCGGATAGAGTGCTTGCTTTATTCACATATATGTTTTTGTTTTAGGTTGCTTAGAGAAAAAAGTTGTCTATGCAATGGGAAATCGAAGTGCTTAATTTCATTAATGTAATGAGCATTAAATTAGCAGGTATGAATGATTTTTTATTAAATGCTAGTCTTACCTTTTTTATTGCTGAATTTTGTTTACTACTATAAGTATTATGTCTAAATTATATTTAAATATGTAGACTATTAAAGCACATCTTAGACTACTCCACCATTGTAGCAGAAGCGAATGTAATATGCTTGAATAAAAAATTGTCCAGAGGTGCGACATGTAGTTCAAACA
Organism: Kuschelorhynchus macadamiae; assembly: GCA_030620095.1. Taxonomy (NCBI): domain Eukaryota; kingdom Metazoa; phylum Arthropoda; class Insecta; order Coleoptera; family Curculionidae; genus Kuschelorhynchus; species Kuschelorhynchus macadamiae. The sequence goes on from JAUTXW010000424.1 coordinate 1,401,867, forward strand.
GACAGACATAAATAGTTTGGTTTAGGCAGCAGAAAGTGCTACAGATGAGCGTTTAATAGAAAAAAAAAATACACAATAAAGGCCTCTTTTATAAGGCCTGGGGGAAAAATAAAAATTGAACCCACTATATTCTGCAGAAAAATTTGCATATTTACTATGATATGTTTATATTTAATGTCGACATCGCCTATTAGTTAACAATAGGTCTGGACAGGCGGAGAAAGATTCTCAATCAACATAATTTTCTAACAATTGAAAAAATGGAAATAAAGCAAAAATAGGAATGGAACTAAACGAAGTAAAACCGACGATCATTAACTCTATTCCGTAACCGCCAGAAACGACGAACCCAAAGCGGTAAAACAATGCCCTAAATGTAAACAGACTTGAGTAAATAAAGTAAAGAGAAGAAACAACTCGCGCCATTGCCGTATACGAGGAAAGATGACTGGTGACACAAGAACATGCCAGTTTACAATAAAATTACACCGTTTACAAAATAACAAAATACAATTAACTACTGGAGGTCATCATCACCGAGTTTTTCTTAAAGTAGACAAAAGGCGTACTTCTTACTGAATTAATGACCAAATGAACAAACAAGAATTAATTATCCCCCACATACCAGCGGAGGGCTTGACCAATTTGATATGCACGACCCAAAGACGCCGATAAAACCTTTCTGTTGATGAGTCGATTTCCATCGGACTGTTGATCTTACTCTACGGATGAAAACGACAGGCTTTAACTGGTCAGATTTGGCTCGCCGGTTTATGGACGTTATTAAGTTTGCAAATTTATTTGCGTATTTATTTCAGGATTCTTAACGATCGCAAGTCAAGCCAAAACATATAAAACATCGAGATTTGCCCTATTAACAAGAAGACTTAATCAGTCAAATTTAATCGGGTTATGAAGGCTGAGAGTCAGAAGATGCACAGGGACTACGCATCTTCTTGACTCTAGCGGTAGAAGTAGTAGTTAAGGGGAGACCGAACCTAGCTGTTAGGCCAAACTGGTCCTTGCTGCCTACCCCACGAGCTCACCCCAACCATTCACCCAAACTCTGGCAGTTCCTTGAATATACCACACCTGTTGACATAGGTTGGCGAAACTAACTACCCGCTATTCCACTCGTCCTTACCTGAAATCATAAGAATGTACGATTTGTGTATCTTTAGTCCTTTTGAGGTAACGAGTAAGCTATCTACTTACTATCATTGAAATGCGGCCATGACCAACGACCTCTCTCCTCTCAACAAACGTCTGCGTCCTTCATTCGGAGGTGGGCTACTTCTTTTTAACCCATTATGGCTCAAGGACCCCAGCAGTACATGATAACGATGCACGCTTGTCTTTGAACTCTCGCGAGTATTAGACTTGTTTCCCGATTCCCCGTTTTGCCTTATTCTGCCTGTCTACCGTAAGCAGGTCCATGGAGATGCTTTAAGCTGAGGTCTCAACCTGGGCTATGGTATCTGAAAAAACTCCATTCCATCCCCTTATCTGCTAACTGGGGAAGCGTCCCATAGGTACCTCAACCCCCGGACAAATTTCAGCCGTTTCACGTTTATCAATAATATCTACTATTTTACTTTTTTGGGGAATTCTATTAACAATTGGGGTAAAAGAAATCAGAATATCATCAATATAATTTCAAGAATGAGAGGAATGTATCTTTTCCGCTACCTCATTACTTAATATGTCATCGGATTTCCTGTAATATTTGAAAAAGATAACTGGAGCCAGCCCATAAAGGCGTTGGCTTATTAAGTACTTTCTGCATACATTAAATGTAATGTTGAGTACTTAACCACCAATAAACACATTTGGGGGGGTAATATCCCCCGTGCATCTAATTGTTCCAAAAAATTCGAAAAAGTTTTTAAGTAATTTTCTTAACAAATTGCTGGAGCGTTAATGGCCTTAAAACTCTGAGTCGAAGACGAGGATTTCTCCACTTGTGCAAATGGTATTTTTTAAACAAATTTCTTAGAAACGGTTATTTCAATTTTCCGATAAAAAAATAAATGCACCAGGGATATTTGGGTAAGATTAATGCCCAAGTTCAATAAATAATATTTAATGTAACAATATTTTTATTTAAAACAACAGCTTGTTACGGAAGACACTACGTCAAATTTTGCATGAAATTTATTTTATATAAAGTGTTTCAGAGAGTGGTGATCTGAAGATAAATTATTTATTGTCTGTAACATTCCTGCAATATTTTTATCACCACTACTAATAACTAGATAGATTTTTAAAACATCAACGAATAATAAAATACTTTTTCATATTTTAACTAAACATAATCACACGCTGTATATCTGAATAATTTAGATCTCTTTTGATTCCTACGGCACTGCTCTCAACTAGGTTCTCCCGGTGTAAATCAAAAACTTGACAAACAAGCCAATGCTGATGAGAAGCATTCATGTGATATGACAAGACCGGGCATTTTCCCTATCCATCCATTTCCCTGCAGAAGGGACATGGTCCGAGCAAATTCGCCTAACCAAACTTATATTCAGGATGAATTTTAAAAAGTTTATTTTACGAACGACTTACTGAAGGTGTCTTTCTGCAAATCATGTTGACAGGATGCTGATTTGATTAACTGTGGACTTCTAGGTTTCAGAAGTTTTATTGTTGATATAAATTGGAAGGAAATATATATTTCATGTGTCGTCGATTCACAGGATATTTTTTGGGCATACATAATATATTCTAAACTAATAATAATTGCCATAAAAATAATATTTTTTGCTTTAGGTTAGTGATACGATTTCGTAAAACGTCATATACATTTTATATACATAATAGTGTATACTAAACTGGCATTGAGGAACACACATTGGAATACATTCATATTCAACCTAGAAATTGTATGTATTATTTTATTCAATTTCTAATTATAGTCTGACTGATTTTCTTAGATGACAACTAGACATCTTAACATTTTTCTTATTAGCAGTGGCGTAACTAAACCTCTGCCACCTCTCGCAATGTAAGGCGGCCCAGTGATGCTAGGGGGGCCCGGTGATAATGTGTAATTGAGCCCAAGGAAAGCTATGGGTGACCATTTTTGTTTTAGTCATCAGTTATTTTTCTGTCTCGTTAAATTTGTTTTACTTGTATTATTAGAGGATTAGGCAAAACTATCAAGGACCTTTTTTTTTAGTCATTATATATACAACTTTTACTGTGTTTTTAATGAAAAAAAAAATTAGGAAGCAGGAGACAATAAAATTTTGAGGAAGCTCAACACAATGAGCGAAACGTTGATTAAAAGGGAGAAATTTTTTTTTATTGTTAACCTAACCCAAGAAAATAAGATCCCACATATACAATATATGGTTTTAAAGAAATATTCTAATATATTCTATATATATATATATATATATATATATATATATATATATATATATATATATATACTATAATTTTACATACATACAGGGTGTATCAAATTAAAGTGTTAACTGTTATTATAGCACTATTGCAAAAATATATATATATATATATATATATATATATATATATATATATAAAAAAGAGAAAAACTTTCTGAACCGTTTAAAAAAATAGTATTTTTTAAATGGGACACCCTACATTTTTTACTGTTTCGATTGCAAATCTTCTGCTGAACAAAAAACTGTATATGCACTACTGGCCTTAAGTTAAGGATAACGTAGATATTCATATATTTCCCTTTTAGATAAATAAGGCTGTGAATTTTTAAAATAAAATTTTATTTTACGTTTTCACTAAGTTAGAAATAAGAACAATTTAAATGTATAACAAGTGGGCAAATATATCTCCATTTTCTTCAATACATTTTTCAGCATTTTTTAACGCAGCTTTTGTTGCCTTCAAAACTGTTCTGCCATCGAAAAATATTACAATGCGCCTAATATTAAGTAGAAATTCGTCTAATGTCAAATATCTCTTTTTATATACCTCTTCTTTGACATAACCCCAAAAGTTAAAGTCTAATGGAGTTATGTCAGGAGATCTTGGTGGCCAACAAATCGGACCATTTGTTGTTATACATCTATTTTGAAGTCTGTCTGTGACTTCAGGAACCATATGGGTGGAGCTCCATCTTGTTGCAAATATATTTCGTTGCGTGTTTTCAGAGTAACATCGTCCAAAAAGTCGTCCAGTATTTCTGACAACATATCAACATATGTTCTGCCTGTCAAAGTACCCTCATAAAATATTGGCCCAATTATTATGCTGCCTATTAGACCACACCAAACATTAGTACTGAATTGTATTTGAGGATTTCGAGGATGGGCTGTGAATAAATTTTCTCTTGACGAATTGTGCATATTTTTACAATTAAACATATCCCTATTTGAAAAGTTGGTTTCATCACTCCAAAGAATGTGCTTTAAAATGTTGTGATTTCGTCTGAAAGCATTATTAACCAATGACAAAAAATAAGCCGTCTTTCGGCATCGCCAGATAATAATTTTTGAACCGGTGGATATTTAAAAGGTACAAATTTATGTTTTTTTTTAAATTCTCCAAATAGTGAACAAATTGAAACTCCTTTGCCTTACTAAATCTCTAGCAGAGTTTTCTTTGAATATTTCAAAGTATGCCAACACGTTTACTTCCATGTCAGCATTCTCACTTCTGATATCTCCAAATTATTTTGTCAATAATTCTTCACCGACTTACAGAACGCTCCTCTACCCAATTCTGTTTATTCATGTATTATAAACTGTTTTTTACTCCTCACCTTTCGAAAAACCCCATCAATACGTCTAAATTTCTCTGCTCTAATTTATGAACGCATTTTGGATTGAACCGGCAATATCAGGAAATTATGTGTAGCATTAAGGAGTAGTTTCATCTTTTATCATCAGTGAATTATATGTAGGGTGTTGCATCAGATACTGTTTTTATGTTCAGTAGAATTAAATCTATCTAAAAATATGTAGTCCGGGCTGTATTAATAGTTGCGGTTTATATTTTTTTCTTTTTTTCAGATAGGTGTATATATATATATATATATATATATATATATATATATATATATATATATATATATATATATATATATATATATATATATATATATATATATATATATATATATATATATATATATATATATATATATATATATATATATATATATATATATATATATATATATATATATATATATTTATATATATGTATATATATATATATATATATATATATATATATATATATATATATATATATATATATATATATATAACGACAGTAGTGAACGGATGTACACCCGGAATGAAAACACATTGTATTTTTTCCGTGAAGGAGTAAAAATCAACACATAAAAAAAATCTACCGATGTTATATATATATATATATATATATATATATATATATATATATATATATAACATCGGTAGATCTTTTTTTTCAGTAATAAAAAAAATTGTGAACCGAAAGTAAAACACCTGTGGAGGAAAAGGCGCAATTTTACTAATAATACCGGCCGCAAGAGCATATGCACCTATTCTACCCAACTATTACACCTATACAGATTTTTACAAGTAGAGTAAAGAAAGAGTAATACTTACAAATTCTGGCATTGTTAAGTGCAAAACAAAGTTGTCGACTGTCCCCTTCGAGTCTTTTATCACACACATAAAGTTATTTCACACTTTCTGTAATCCGTCACAAAAATGTTATTTCATCATTTATGTTGGGTTTTTACGATGTTTTAATAAAATAAACAAAGACAACAGAGCCAAAATGAAAACGAGCAAATTAATTAAAAATCAAATAAAACCGTTACGGGACTAGTCCATCCAAACGCGAATAAATTGTACGTATTATGAAATAATGTTTGTCCACGACTGTGTTGTATTTCCTTACATACATAGTAGGTAGGTACCGCATGTTTGTTATATACAGATGGGGTAAATAAATCAATACCCTACTATATTTGTACTAAGCAAGAAGACCGGCAGTGTGGGGCAGGAGGGTTGAATGCATGCATGTTGTTTACCGGCGAAGAAAAACAAACAAAAAATGTTGTGTACTGAGCAGTCATAAGGGCCTATCACGGCTATATGTCCTTATTGCTATCACGCGTCTCTCTCTAGCGGTAATTAGGGTTGTACGTCGGGGATAGCCTGTTTAGTGCATTCATTACGTGCTTCCCCTAGTTTCGCGTTTTAATTGTTATCGATTTGTGCCATTTTGTAACCCTTGGTCAGTTACTTTATTTTACATGTGTTCGTGCCAAATCAATGATACTTTATTAAAGGCGTTTTTGGATTTCTAAATGAACTATTGTAACTGTTTTATAACACTTAAGTTTAAAGTGATTTCTAGTTTTGTATTAAAAGTAATTAATGTATTTAATGCTATTAAATTCTACTTTGTCACGCATGCAAAGGAGCGTGTTTAACGTCTCTTTGTATGTATGCATGTTTGTTACGGTATTGTATGCATCATTAGATTTGGAGGTCAGAGAGTCGTCAAAACAAAATAAAAAAATCCAGATTCGTATTTTAAAAACATAGGTTGATGATGGACCCATGTTTACGACACGTCGGATCCAAAATTGGACTGAACCGAAAAATATTGCACAAAAATTTGCTTTAGAAATGTTTCTACAGATTTTTCTGAGAAATAAAAAATGTTACAGCATATTGTAATATTTCTTTTTACTACCCTCGTAAAAGGAAAGTATTGTTATCGTGAAAAATCACCCTCCGAGATTTTTCTAGATATTCTCATTTGAGGGTCACTAGATGCCGAAAAACATGTTTTCTCCATTCCGTCGGTCTGTCTCCCTGTCTCTCCGTTCGCGGCATAGTTAAAAAACTACTTACATGATTGACTTCGAATTTTGGTCAAAAATTAAGGGTCATATGTTACCGGTAAAAAATTAAGGATCATATGGGAATGACCTGGTAACATTTTGGTAAAAATCCAATATGGCACAACAAAATAGCGGGTTAATAAAATATTTAAATATTAAGCCTGAAAAAACTGCTTAATGGTTTGATTTCATTTGTGTGCCATAACTAATTGTGGTATAGACAAAATAGCGGTCAAATAATATGGTTGTAATCGGATAAAAAATTAAGGGTCATATGGGCATAATCTATCAAAATAACGGGCTGGTGAAATGTTAAAAAAAATTATTATTAAAAAACTACAAAAAAAATGGCGGCATAATAAAATATTTAAAAATTTTGCCTGAAAAACTACTTAATGGATTGATTTTAAACTGTGAGGAGGGGCATTTTTTTTCGGATTTCTCGTCCAAAAATCTCGGACAAGTTCGTTAACGGGCAATATCGGAGCACGGGATGTCATTTAAATAAAATAAAAAAGGGGTAAAAATGGGGTAACTTTAAAGACATTTTGCGGAGTCAAAACCCTGACTACTTTGTCAAGGTGAGAAGGGGATTCGACGGGAAATATAAAAGACTGGACATTTCGTATATATTTTTTTCTACGGAATCAAAACGAATTCCGGGGTTTGTTTTGCGTCTTATAAGTATCTACTTATTTTAAAAATCTCACAGATAAGGACGGTATTAAAAAACAGGTGGAGCAGAAGATATAATATATTTTTGCCCGATACCGCGACCCCAAAACATATTCAGATACATATTTTTGTTGATATTTTCAACAATTAATCAAGATAGCAGAAATTGGTAGAACTTGATGATTTAATTTGACTTTTTTCTAGTTCCTAGAAATATTGTCAATATACAGGGTTTAAAAAAAATTCAATGATGGGGCAACTTTTGTTTTTTAAATTAAACGCTCTTTTTTAAATTTTATATTCTCCACAAGATTCTGTGTTCTAGTCATATTCCATATAGCATGTCCTATACCTAAGTTTGATTGTTTTCGGGATAGTGAAGTTTGAAAATTGATAATTTTTGATTTTTTTTGGGGGCCTATATGATCTAAACGGTTCCACTGAGGGCAAAATTAGTGGCACATTCTTATCTTACTTTTTTATTATCTTTGCATGGATGGTCTTATCTTCTGGTTTAGGGAGTAGTAGTTTTTGCATTTAGAGAAATGCAAAAAATATTAATAAAAGTCTGAACTGGAAAATGGCACCATAAAAAAACATAAACAAATGTCCCATTTGTTTTGGCTAAATCGAGCGATTTAGAATCGATAGCTGGTCATGATTTGTAATTCTTAGTATCTCAAAAACCGTTGAACTTAGGACATGCTACATGAAATATATTTATGCTATTAAGGCGAATCCAAAATGTGAAATATATTAATTAAAAAATTAAAGTTCACCTACCCCCGTTTTTTTGTATATTGAAAAATATTTCTAGAAATTAAAAAAATAGTAAATATAATTGACGAGTCCACCCAATTATTATTATCCTAATTATTTGCTCAGATTTTTTAATAGACCACTTACATTAAATAACCCTGTATAAGCCAATTTAAATATAATAATATAGATTTGTCGATTTTAAATGATTGTATTAAGCACTAAAGCGAAAATCAATTACGATTAATTATGTGCTGAAAACTAATTTAAAATGTTAATGCATTTAGCAATAAATACGGAAAAAATATTCGTTGTTGTTTTTGTTTGTGTATAAAAGCGCCTTAATGTTCGAAATGGATTGAATAAACATATGGAATGTTTACAAACTGATTCTAAATATAAGCTTTAGTTTATGTTTTGTGCTTACGTAAATAAAAGCATACAGAGAGTGAGTTTCTTTAAAAATTTTCGTTAAGAATTTTGATTTAATTATTTTAGATATTAGCGGCCTTGATCTGATAATTTCAACTAAAATATTCTGCACTCACAGTAAAGAAGAATCCTGTATGAAAAAACGTGAAGCTTTTGCTCATAAACATAAGGTTAAAATAATATTATAATGTTATCTGGTAATTTAAAGAATACATAAAAAATTGAAGCAAAGCTTTCTTCGTTGTATTAGCACATCTGCAATATTCATAATCAGAAGAAGTGCCATTAATTTGTAGAGCACTCCTTTTGTAATAAGCTATAATATCAGCAACTTAATAATGAGTCTAAAAAAACCTAGAGGTAAACCGCGGTGGAATTTTTGTAACAGTATCCGGAATGAGTTTTGGAATTAGTGGTATTATTCTTGGTATTAGTAGTGGAATTAGTGGTATTACTCTTGGTATTAGTGATATTAGCATTGTAATTAGTGGAATTACTCTTGATATTAGTGGTATCAGTAGTAGAATTAGTGGTAATGTCTACGAATTAGTCCAAAAGAAATCGTCCTTTATTATCAAAGAAACCCAATTTATACAAGTACAATAAAATGATTCTCAAAGTCTCGATCTCAGGCAAATATTAAAACATTAAAAACAAGTTATACCAACACATTATACGTGATTCGCTCTTCCGAGCCTTATCAGACAATTTAAAATTAAAAAAGAAAAACAATCAAACAACTACATCAAAATACAAGAGTTCTAACCACACCACACCACACCACAACTTGTTACGTTCTGGACGCGCGTTTCGCTAACCAAGTTAGCATCATCAGCAGATGATATATACAGTATATATTGATCTATCTTCCACCACAGGTTCCAATGTTAGGACTAAACAACTACATAATCAGACAAACACCGTGTGAGTGTTTGTCTCTCATTTTGTCTAATTACATAGTTGCGTTGTTTGTTTTTCGTTTTTAATTTTAAATTATCTGATAATGCTCAGAAGAGCGAAACCTGTGTAACATCTTTGAATAATTTTCGTTGTTAGTATTTTAATATTTGACTGAGATCGAGACTTTAAGAGTAATTATTTTGTACTTGTTACGAATTAGTTCTTGAATGTGGTATTACTCTCGGTATTACTAAAGAAATATTGATAATAACACAAACGGGAGTGTGAAATCCCGCAAAAATTATATTCGTCGGCAAAAAAATACGAATGTTATGTTACACGGCTCTTAAAATGTCTCCACGTGTGCCCCATATAGTCCGGACTTTAATTTTTTTATTTTTCACAATTATAAATTGTCATTGGCATTCTAGTAAAAAATAGGTACCTTCAGTTTTGGCACTTTCTTTAGGTTTATGGCACTTTCTTTAGGTTTATTTCACTCAGTTCATCAATTAGTACAGAGGCGGCTCGTGCCTTAAAATGTAGGTGAAGTAAATTTTATAGAACAATTTTTAACCCTGCTACATAAAAGATAAGAAGACAATAACAGGCCTTACCGAATAATAAAAATTTACAAATAGACATTTTTACAGCCCATAGAAGTTAGGTTTTTATTAGTTAAAAATGATGTAAATGGGACAGCCAATTTTAACCTTAACTTACATAACACACTTATCGAACAAGCAAACCCGCATTTGTATCCTGCACTGCACCACTCGGCAATAAATTATCATACAGACAATGTATCCTGCGATTGTATATATTGTATATAGTCAAAACTAATTTTGACCGCGTTAAATCTCAGGTCGGATGTACACGGTGTTCAAAAACTTTGAAAATTAGACTTTGAAGATTCGTAAAATTAAAAAAAATAAAAAATTCACTACAGCAGAGTTATAGGACACAGGAAGTTATTAAAAAAAGTTAAGTAACGTTTTTTATATCTAGTTTAGTTAATGAGAAAATTAGACTCAAAACTTGAAAAAGTAAGCATGTTTCAATTTTAGAGTACCAATTTTCTCTTTAACTACACTAGATATCAAAAAACCTTACTTAATTTTTATTTATAACTTCTTGTGCCCTATAACTCCGCCGTAATGATTTTTTATTTTTTTAAATTCTATGCATTTTGAAGTCTAATTTTTAAATTTAAACATCCTGTACATCCGACCTGAGATTTGACGCAGTCAAAATTAGTTTTTCTTTAAGCACCAACTTTTATGAAAAATAAAATTTTCTGAGAAATTAATAATCAAAAAATATCATTTGTTGGTCACTATATATATACATATATATATATATATATATATATATATATATATATATATATATATATATATATATATATATATATATATATATATATATATATATATATATATATATATATATATATATATATATATATATATATATATATATATATATATATATATATATATATATATATATATATATATATATATATATATATATATATATATATATATATATATATATGTGTGTAGGTATATCATGTTTTTTTCTTGGACCTTCTGATATATATAAATACTTTTTTATTTTCTTGGGTTAGGGTCCTTCTGAACGAAAATTAACACATTTCTTTTGAAAGTCACATGTTACAAAATATTGACGTTTCGATCAACCACGAAAACTATAGTTTCTGAGTGCACCATGTTCTAATTTAAAAAAAAAAATATTTTAAGAAGAACTCATAACATGTGACTTTCAAAGAAATGTGTTTAATTTTCGTTTAGAAGGACCGTAATCCAAGAAAATAAAAAACTATTTACATATATATATATATATATATATATATATATATATATATATATATATATAAAGGAAGTGATTCTTTGGATCATTTTACGAAAAAAGTTTAAATAAATATGTATCCGCAAATGTTTTATTTTTGGAGATACAGGGTGTTAAAGTTTGAAAAAATTTTTTTTTTTTAGTAATTCCGGAACAGTGAGAGCTATTTGATTAAGATTTGGCATTCGATTTATTTGTGTTAATCTAAAAAAGAATATATATATATATATATATATATATATATATATATATATATATATATATATATATATATATATATATATATATATATATATATATATATATATATATATATATATATATATATATATATATATATATATATATATATATATATAAAGGTAGTGATTCTTTGGATCTTTTTACGAACAAAGTTTAAATAAATATGTATCCGCAAATGTTTTATTTTTGGAGATACAGGGTGTTAAAGTTTTAAAAAAATTATTTTTTTTTAGTAATTCCGGAACAGTAAGAGCTATTTGATTAAGATTTGGCACAAACCCATAGATATTTAGAGGCCATATTTTGACAGTATTAAAAAAATATTTAAGCCATGGGCGTATGTATGGGTAACCTCCTCGGACTTTCCTAATAAAAAAATAGTACGCCACTGATTTTTTTAAGAATTACCAGCGTCTTCGTTTTGGTCAAGGAAAAATACACAAATTACACAAAAAAGATACTCTTAGTTCAAGTCGATAAATGGAACCTCGCGCCAGCTGTTTTATTTGAAATAATGTATTTTGTTTTAAAAGAGGAACATTTTAAATTACAGGCAATCGTAATTATTACAAATGTTGAAAATAATAATCACTTGACATGATTAACCACAGAAATTAAGCTTTGGTACTTAATTTTTTACATTCCAAACGCACTCTTTAATAGTTTTGCTTGGATGTTGAGTTGGTTTTAACAATGTTCGCCATTATTTCAAATTAAAATATCTGGGACAAGGTTGAATTTATCGACTTAAACTAAAAGTATCTTTCTTGTGTTAAATGAATAAAATTGTCAAAACCAAAATCACCGAATAATGGTGAAAAAATGTATTTTCATCTTCCAGTACCGTTCATCCGCATACCCGTATTCGGGTGTTGGCGATAGTCAGCGAGTGCCTTGAAATCTATCTTATATCAAGATGTATCTGGTTTCTTGAATCCACTACACTAGACCACTATACTAGAGAATGTGTTCTACGTAGTCGTTTCCCGTTGCCTTCTACGCAGTTGTGTCGTGTCGTGAATGTGTTGAGTAAGAGGCCTTAGAGACCCCAAGTCTACAAACAGAGTCATTATTTTATTATCCCAATGACTAAAGGCACCCCGGGAAAGTAAAGTGGGGGACACGAAAGAAAACTGGGCGGAGTCAATCGGTTTAGGAAGGTCGGCCAAGAAATCTCTTTAAACCCGTGGTGTCCCGTCGTTCTTTAAATAATATGGCACTCCTTTTTGACTATACGCACTTCAGATAATTAAAAAATGTAACTATGCTTAATGAACCTTTATCTATATTTGTCTGTTTTCTTTCGTGTACCGCACTAATATATCTCTTTTGTGTTGCAAAAACGGCGAACTTTCGAATTTTAAAATGATTTAATTTTGATTTTTCTTGATAGATTTACCTATAAATATATTTTTTCTTGAGTTCTGTCATTAACGGTCCCGGGCTACTTCTTACGCCCACTATTATTGGACCACCCAGTATAGTGATACACGATTTACAAGTCCAGATTTTACAAGGGCAGCCAACATCAGATCCACTGAACGAGATTTATCAAAATTTTAATTTATGCAGTTCGACGTTGGGCTACTCGGTCATGCCAAAAGTGGCCGTCTGTCTCCTTTTGTCATATTACTTTATACAGGGGCCCTCATTGTGAAGTACTATACAGGGCGTTTCTTAATTGCGTGCTGATGTTAAAGGAGGTGTTTTTATGTCCTAAAAGTCTTAACTTTTGAGATACAGGATGGTAAAGTTTAAAAAGAAAACATTTTTTTTCATCCCAATTCTGATTCTATTGTAGATAACTGCATGAAATTTGATACACGTCTTCTATGCATCAAGGAGCATATGGATTTACCCAGGTTTATTACATATGCACGCCACTGGTAGAAATTTCAAAAATTGATTGTTAATAAAAAATGCCCTTTTATGCAAAAAAGACGTGTATCAAATTTCACACGGTTTCTATAATAGCATCAGAATCAGGATTTAAAAAAAATGTTTTTTTAAAACCCTGTATCTCCAAAGTTAAGACTTTTAGGTTCATATTAAACTTTTTTCCTTAAAAGGTCCAAGAATCACCCCCCTTTAACATTAGCACACAATTAGGAAACGCCCTGTATAGTACTTCACAATGACACCTCCTTTACAAAGTAATATGACAGACGGAGACAAACGGTCACTTTTGGCATACCCGAATAGCCCACAGTCGAACTGCATAAGTTAAAATTTTGATAAATCTTGTTCACGAGAATCAGTGCTTGCTCCCCTACTATAACTACATTGACGTGTTAATTTTGGAAAAATATGAGTTCTGTAGTTTTTCAAATATTAATTGCAATATTAGATATTTCTTCACACCCGGTATTGAACAGAAAATTAATTATTTTGAAGCAGTTTATTGACAGCTACTTTATGAACAATTTTACAAAATATATGAAAAAAAAACTAAACCATTTTTGAGGTTGACGGCTGTGATTCTAATGGTTCGATTCCTTCTAAATCGTTGTCTTCCTCTGAAAATGATGAGGTTTCATCGTCACCTCTTGAAGATCCCAGTGTGATAACTAAATCATCAATAACCGTTTCAATTTTGCCATCTACTTCCCAGTATTTATCTTCAATAGAACGAACATGTTTAATATACGATTTCCAATTTTCAGCCGATATTGAGTCAATCGCTTCTGATGTTATTTTATTTAAATCTTTAATTGAAAGTTCACCGGTGTTGCGCTCTCGAATATATTTTTTTACTCCTGCTCATGCAAGTTCAATAGGGTTGAGGTCGCATATGTATGGAGGCAGCCTTAAAGGTGTATGACCGAGGTTTTGTAAAAGACCGTCAATTTTATACTTTTTTTCTCTAGGCTTGTTGCCTGATATAACTTCATATAATTGATATTTTCTCCATGTTGGATCACATACAAGATTGTTCGATTTAAGCCACGATATCATATGAGCTTTTGTAGAGTATTTAGTTGGCACTTTATCTTTTACGTGAGAATGATAAGACGCATTATCCATTATCACGACTGATTCGGGAGGAATTTTAGGTAGAAGCTTCTCGAGCAACCACTTTTCAAAATTATCTCTATTCGTCTGTCCATGTTAGTCTCCAGTTGTTAGTCCCGAGCGAAAAACTAAAGCAGCACCTGGAACAAATCCGGCTTCTGAACCAGCATGAACTATAATACATGCCAACATTTGTTCACTGTCATCATTATCTACCCAGGTTTCGTCTAGATACACAATATTGCATCCTTCTTGCCTATATTGCCTTACAGTTGATAGATATTTCACCCGCCAGTGCACAATATTTGGTCTCTCAATGAGCAATTTTCGTTTATTTTGGCACTTGCGCCAAACAAAACCATTTGATCGTAAAAGCCGATTTAAGGTTTTATAGCCGTACGGAAAATCTATTTTGTTCTTTACAGCATGAAGTAGGGGTTTGCAGGTCGGAACCTTCTTCAAGTTTATATAAAAATCCTCTATTGTTCGTCTAATTACTAAAAAAAAAAATCAAAATCACCATCGTCAATTTTATCTTTGTATGATAATAGGGGTCTTTTTTTACCAGGAGATTTTAAAGGTGAAGTAGAACATGAGTGATCATTATGTTCTCTTTGAATTTTTCTTACACTACTTTCCGAAACACCAGTGTAAAATGCAGCGCGTTCTGTTCGATTTTGAATTGGAATAGTCAAACTATTATTTTTAGCTTCTCTAGTACAGGCCTCTATAACGCTCGCAATAATTTCACGTGCACCGCTTCGAATTGTTTTTCCTCTTTTGCTCGCCATCGTTACTTCGAAATGATATAGCTAGAACCTTCTAGAGGCAAGTGCATGGAGACTCTAGGCACATCCCAATTACAAGTAGATCAGTGCGAAAGTTACTAAATCCTCGATTAATTTTCCGTATCGCTTAGCTGGCGCACTTTATAGGCGAAGCGGCAAACTATTACAACAAATAAAATAACATAAAATTTATTTGCGTACACAAATTTTAATTTTCCGCTTGCTTAAGACTATGAGCCTTTATTTTAAGGACCGTCCGGTTTTCTTTCGTGTCCCGACTAGGCATACCGAGCTCTCTATTATATAAAAAAGTGCCGGCTACGCCGAGTCTGGAACCTCCCCCCACCCGGAAGGCCAGCTCTCTTACCACATATCTACCGAAAAAAAAGCATACTCTTACTCATTTGTACGGTCACTGGTCGGTAATACTGACAAGAATCTGTCATAAAAAAATGTACAGTTGGCGACAGTTAAATCCGTACAGTGTTAACTCAGTCTATCCTCATTTTATGATATTTTGGTAACACGGATTATTCGTTATACCTTTTGCCTGAATTACTACCATGTGAATCCAGTGGTGGTAAAAGTACATTAAGTTTTGTTTTTATCTAAATAAGAGGTTTTAATTGAAATATAACCTACTTTTTAAAGACATTAATTAAATCTAATGAAACAGAAATACAGAATTCTTATACGATTCACCTCCCTAAAAAATAAGAAGATACATAATCTTAAAAAACAAAAAATAAAACATGATTAGTCGGTCTAGTGCAATAATAAGGCAAATTAAGTCACGACAATCATTGATTTACTCTAATATCAACAAAAACATTGCTTTCTATTTTACAGTTGGGTTACCCTTATTTGTTCCTACAGTTAATTTTTGTTATTAGGCCCGACGAGAGATCAAATTTTGTATGTTATATATAGTAATTAAGGCAGATTTGCAGAAATACTTAAATCTGGAATATTTTAATATATTATTTTGTACTTGACAAAGTAAAAGTGACATACAAATATATATAAACGACAACCAGTAATAATTAGACTGTTATAACTGTCAAATGCAAGAGGTAATTCAGGTAGAATTACTATTTGTTTTTCGGCTGTGAGTAATACTCATTTAGCCACGATTGCTCATGCTATTTTATTAATAACGTAATTATTCATATTTTGCATCAATTAAAGCAGTCATATAAGTATTTATTTAAGATTAACCTAAATCAAGCCTCAAATAAAAACCAAAACCAACGATAACTCAGGGATAGGTAAATAGGGACACACACTTTTCTTCCTGGCAGCTCAGGACGTTTTTTATTACGTAGAAAAGACAATTAACAGGTAGACCCGGATAGGTATAATGTACATACAAGGAAAAACAGAGGAAATAAAGCTAACTAGTGTACTAATTCTAAAAATATCCTAAGTCTAAACTCTTACGCTGCATCTTTTTAAGTACTCCAAGAGTATACTTTCTAATTTATTATTGTTGACTACATTTTGCAGTAATATTGAGCGTGACATTGGCAGTAATTAGGCCTAATTTTGAAATTATATAGATACAGCTTGTGTGGTAAGCTTGATTTAGATCGTTGTAGCTTTCATTATTATAAGAGCACAGTGGACTATTGCTGAGAGTTATTTTGAAAAGGTGACTATTAACATTTGCATGCCCAACTAGGAATCGAAAATATCAAAACCTTTTGGTTGAGGTTAGGATATATTGATGTAAATGTATTATTGAAATATTAAATCCATTTTCTGGAATATATATTTATATATATATATATATATATATATATATATATATATATATATATATATATATACTTCGACTGAGATTTGTCTTTTTATGGCTACTATATAAACAAAAATCATCATCGAATTGTAACACGGTACAATTTAGGTCTAAATCACTATTTTCAATAAAGTATTTAAACTGTACAGATTTATCTCCGGTCAGTTGTACGTCTGTACATGTTCTAATCGTACCGAGTTTAATTACAATGTAATAATTCGATTTGAATCAGCAGGAAAAACAAATCAAAAATACATCACCGTTTTGGATCGATGTTTATATAACATTTGTCTTATTTTAAGCCAAAAAATCTCCCATGAAGCGATGGCCCATGTTTTTTGTAATACACTGTATAATATACAGGGTGCTACAACTAAAAACACACAACTTTCTTGTAACTTTATAACCAACCCTATAGAATTAACTTTCTTTTGCCTCATTAGATTTTAAAAAAAACCTAACGCTTCTATTTAACAATTTCTTGGGAATAATCAACTGTTCTCATACATCCCAGCGAACCTATATTAAAAAAATTAATACGTCCAAATGTTATGCAATTTAATTGTGTTTTAAACAACGCCCCTGACTGGCTATAAAGAAACTAAAACTATAAATTTCTGCTGTTGCAAAGCGGGGCCCTCAGTGTAATTGATGTAGTCAAGAGTACGACGCGACAAAAACTCCATAATACAAACCGTTTAAAACTTTGGAAACATTTTACTGCGAGAAAACTCTTATAAGTGCGCCAGCGGGGGAAAGCTAAAAAAATCGTTTAACTTTAGTTTCGGGATATAAAACGCCATTATAGTTTAGTTTTTGTTTTGCAAATTATGAAATATGTATGCGCGTTAAAGAAGACACTCATTTTGCAACAGAAGTTACCGGAACTAGGTAAAACTCATAAATTTCTGTTATTACGGAAATTACAGTGTACATATGTGACGTATTCCACTTTTTTGGAAGATCTACTAATTTCTGTAAACTATAAGGTTTCCAATGCATAAAATGTTTGGAGGAAATGGTTTAGAACTTTGACTATAAGAATAGTTTTCAGTATTACTCCTAAATTTCATTTGAAATATCTACTTATTCTTCTAGAAACTTACGTGTGATGTTAGTATAGATAGTTTTTCATGCTAACTCCCAAAATTCATTTTATAAAAAATCGATTGACTTTAAAGTTATGGGCAAAATTTTCGGAATCTACATAGAAGATAAGCGTTAAGTTAGTTGCCCTGAATAACAATAAAATAGCCACAGATTTTCCTGCTCTGTTTTTGGAGCTGCATTTTTTAGTCGTCAATTATTTTCTGTACGTGCATATAGTGGGCCCAAAATTGGGGTTGCATTTGTTTATTTGTTTATAAAAAAACAAAACTATCTATGCTTATACAAGTCAAATAGTAAATTGAAAATCAAATAAGAAAATAGCCAACATAAATACCTACACTCTTTTTTCCTTTAATTTGCACATCCCTGCATGTCAAATGTAAGAGTCGGATCGGAACAAAACCGATCTATCGAAGGTGGACATGCGTTTAATCACTGATGTATCTAGAACTGCCAGAAGGCTCTAATGAGTCTGAGAATATCACAATCACTTTAATCTGAACCCCGGGACATAAATGTCTGAAGAGGAATGAATGTGCACAACCTTTCGCAAATAATAGAGACCTGAACCAGCTTAAGCCAGTTCAAGCATATCATCTGTGTATAGCTATCAGGGACTGGTAGGAAAATTATGCTGCTAGAGGACTTAAAAGAAACCTCCCAATACTCTATAGTCTCATAGCAAAGTTAGGAAATACTGAGATCCGCATTGAGCTAAAGAGACCCAGCGGAGGTCGGAAAGACCTATTAATATTTAATCTTATTTGAACTACTCACACATCACTACGTTGCTTTAAAAAAAAAACATAGTTTTTCCGTCTACATGGTGACAGGAATTCTGCTTACCTCTCCTACCAGTCAAACTTATCTTTAACTGTTTGGGTAATTTACAATACTGAGACTAATATTTGTTTTTTTATTTTTTTAAGCCCCATATAACCATCGAAATCTGGATGCCATATACGATGGATTCCTCATAAGAAACCATACTTAAAAAGGGCCCTTAAAAATCCTAATTGAAGTCCAGTTATATATTCACTTAGATTTGAATGAGGAAAGAAAATACACTTACAAGCTTTTGAAAAGGATGTTTTTTCGTGTAAGTTTACTTTATATTTTTAACATCACATAATACAGATACATAGAAATAAATCTTGGCCATAGATAATCCATTTACGATATCAAAATTCTAATTCCCCTATAAATGTCAAATTTTGATCGGAAGATTTCTGTTTTGTATTTATGTTTCTTTAATATATGGCGATATTTAATCTATCCCATTTCTTTTCCGTATTTCATCACAACGATTATGTTGGCTTTTATAGATTTGAAACGGTTTTATATCCTTTCTTCTCAGTAACAAAGGAATATATCGATAGTTGTATTAAGAACACATGTATAGGGCAGTTTTTTGGGGTATAATTCATAAATGTCTACTATTACGGAAATTACAGTGTAAATATGTGACTTATTCCAGTTTTCTGGAAAACCAACTAATTTCTGTAAAATATAAGGTTTCCAATGCATAACATATTTCGAGGAAATTGTTTAGAACTTTGATTATAAGAACAGTTTTCAGTGTTACTCCTAAATTTCATTTGAAATATCTACTTATTCTTCGAGAAACTTACGTGTGATGTTGACAATGTATCGCAACATTAGTATATATAATTTTTCAAGCTAACTCCCAAAATTCATTTTACAAAAAATCGATTCACTTTAACGTTACGGGCAAAGTTTTCGGAATCTACATAGTAGAGAAGTGTTATGTTAGTTGCCCTAAATAGCCATAAAATAGCCACAGTGTCCGTATAAAAATGTTATGAAGCACTAACTAGCAAATACCCACAACGAATTTAAAGAGTTGTGGCAGTGACGGAACTACTATATCCTGGGGGGGCCTCTTTTACTTAGTCGTCAGTTATTTTCCGGCCCTATTTTTCTGTTTTTGAAGTTGCATTTTTTAGTCGCAAATTATTTTCTGTACGTGCATATAGGAGGTCCCAAATTGGGATTGCATTTCTTTATTTGTTTATAAAAGGATTATGCAAAACTACATATGCTTATACATGTCAAATAGTAAATAAAAAATCAAAAATCAATAAAATGTTAGAAGAAAATAGTCAACATAAGTACCTACACTATGTTTTCCTTTAAATTGCACATCCCTGAATGTCCAATGTAAACTGATCTACCAAAGGTGGACGTACGTTTAATCACTGTTGTATCTAGAACTGCCAGAAGGCTCTAACGGGTCTGAGAATATCACAATCAACCCGGGAATAAATGTGCAGAACCTAATGCGGTAGTGAATTTTGTTGCTACGATCTCGGACGATAATTAAAGTAGAGCATCGCCGCCCGGCTAGTACTTGGATGGGTGACCATCCGGGGAAGACAGTGATCTAGAGATATCCTGCTAAAAGTAGGTAGTAGTTGTAGATACAATAACGACCGTGGTAGTACTACCATATTTTCTATAAAGGTACCGTGATGCGTAAATGCATATTTGAGTATTTGGAGAACGCCGACGGAAACTTCGACTCCACGTATTGCAATGATGCAGTGCATGGGCCACAAAAAAAAGCAACCACGGTTTAATGTAAGAGGGGCATTATTCTTAGGGCACAGGCCTTCGTGGTATGTCCAAACATAAAACAAAACGCAAATAATAGAGACCTGCACCAACTTAACCCAGTTCACGCACATTATCTGCGTATAGCTGCAGGGACTGGTAACAAAAAACAAGCTGCTAGAGTACCAAAACTCGATAGTAGCAAGGTTGGAGGTTTTTGAGAAATACTGGTACTAGTGCAATCCGCAATGAGCTAAGGAGACCAAGCGGAGGTGGGAAAGACCTATTAATTATATACTTAGTAAGTAAGTAACCATCGTAAATCTAGATATCATATGGGATTAATTCCTCGTGAGAAACCTTACTTATAAAAGGCCCTTAAAAATTCTAATTGAAGTTAAGTCATATATTTACTTACATTTGAATGAGGGAAGAAAATACAATTACAAGCCTTTAAAAAAAGATGTTTTTCCGAGTTCCTTTAAATTTTAACATTACATAATACACATACATACAAATAAATCTTAGCAATAGATAATCCATTTACGATAAAGTGCGGGACACGAAAGAAAACCGGGCGGTCCTTAAAATAAAGGTTCATAGTCTTAAGCAAGCGGAAAAGTAAAATTTGTGTACGAAAATTAATTTTATGTTATTTTATTTGTTGTAATAGTTTGCCGCTTCACCTATAAAGTGCGCCAGCTAAGCGGTACGGAAAATTAATCGAAGATTTAGTAAATTTCGCACTGGTCCACTTGTAATTGGGATGTGCCTAGAGTCTCCTTGCACTTGCCACTAGAAGGTTCTAGCTATTTCCAGTGGCGCCTATACATTTCGAGCATTTGTTTTCATTTCTATATAAATGTGTTACGTTGAATTTGAATTATTATTTCGAAGTAACGATGGCGAGCAAAAGAGAAAAAACAATTCGAAGCGATGCACGTAAAGCGAGCGTTATAGAGGCCTGTACTAGAGAAGCTGAAAATAATAGTTTGACTATTCCAATTCAAAATCGAACAGAACGCGCTGCATTTTACACGGGTGTATCGGAAAGTAGTGTAAGAAAAATTCAAAGAGAACATAATGACCGCTCATGTTCTAGTTCACCTTTAAAATCTCCTGGTAAAAAAAGACCCCGATTATCATACAAAGATAAAATTGACGATGGTGATTTTCAAGTAATTCGACGAACAATAAAGGATTTTTATATAAACTTGAAGAGGGTTCCGACCTGCAAACCCCTACTTCGTGCTGTAAAGAACAACATAGATTTTCCGTACGGGTATAAAACCTTAAATGGGCTTTTACGATCAAATGGTTTTATTTGGTGCAAGTGCCAAAATAAACGAAAATTGCTCATTGAGGGACCAAATATTTTTCACATTTTTCACTGGCGGGTGAAATATCTGCCAACTGGAAGGCAATATAGGCAAGAAGGACGCAATATTGTGTATCTAGACGAAACCTGGGTAGATAATAACAGATAAGATAGATGACAGTGAACAAATGCTGGCAAAGTGAAAGTGTGACAGGTGTTGTTCGGGGAATCCGCTCTAGTAGTCGCTTTATTATAGTTCATGCTGGTTCAGAAGCCAGATTTGTTCTAGGTGCTGCTTTAGTTTTTCGCTCGGGACTAACAACTGGAGACTATCATGCACAGATGAATAGAGATACTTTTGAAAAGTGGTTGCTCGAGAAGCTTCTACCTAACATTCCTCCCAAATCAGTCATGGTAATGGATAATGCGTCTTATCATTCTCACGTAGAAGATAAAGTGCCAACTAAATACTCTACAAAAGCTCATATGATATCGTGGCTTAAATCGAACAATCTTGTATGCGATCCAACATGGAGAAAATATCAATTATATGAAGTAATATCAGCAAACAAGCCTAGAGAAAAAAAGTATAAAATTGACGGTCTTTTACGTAACCTCAGACATACACCTTTAAATCTGCCTCCATACAAATGTGACCTCAACCCTATTGAACTTGCATGGGCAGGAGGAAAAAATATATTCGAGAGCGCAACACCGGTGAACTTTCAATTAAAGATTTAATTAAAATAACATTAGAAGCGATTGACTCAATATCGGCTGAACATTGGAAATCGTATGTTAAACATGTTCGTTCTATTGAAGATAAATACTAGGAAGTAGATGGCAAAATTGAAACGGTTATTGATGATTTAGTTATCACTCTGGGAACTTCAAGTAGTGACGACGAAACCTCATTATTTTCAGAGGAAGACAACGATTTAGAAGGAATCGAACCATTAGTATCACAGCCGTCAACCTCAAAAATGGCTTAGTTTTTTTTTCATATATTTTGTAAAATTGTTCATAAAGTAGCTGTCAATAAACTGCTTCAAAAATGCTGCTTAAAAAATATCAATATTGCAATTAATATTTGAAAAACTACAGAACTCATATTTTTCATCAATGTAGTTATAGTAGGGGAGCCAGCACTGATTCAAGTGAACAAGATTTATCAAAATTTTAACTTATGCAGTTCGACTTTGGGCTATTCGGGTATGCCAAAAGTGACCGTTTGCCTCCGTCATATTACTTTGTATAGGGGGCGTCATTGTAAAGTACTATACAGGGCGTTTCCTAATTGCGTGCTAATGTTAAATGGGGGTAATTCTTGGACCTTTTTAAGAAAAAAGTTTAATATAAACCTAAAAGTTTGAACTTTGGAGATACAACATAACATTTTTTTTAAATCCTAATTCTGATGCTATTATAGATAAATAACTGTGTGAAATTTGATACACGTCTTTTATGCATAAAAGGGCATTTTTTATTAACAATCAATTTTTGAAATTTCTACCAGTGGTGTGCATATGTAATTAACCTGGGTAAATCCTTATGCTCCTTAATGCATAGAAGACGTGTATCAAATTTCATGCAGTAATCAACAATAGCATCAGAATTGGGATAAAAAAAATGTTTTCTTTTTAAACTTTACCATCCTGTATCTCAAAAGTTAAGACTTTTAGGGCATAAAAACACCCTCCTTAACATCAGCACGCAATTAGGAAACGCCCTGTATAGTACTTCACATTGACGGCCCCTGTATAAAGTAATATGACACAGACTTTTGGCATACCCGGTAACCCAAAGTCAAACTGCATAAATTAAAATTTTGATAAATCTCGTTCACTGGATCTGATGCTAGCTGCCCTTGTAAAATCTGGACTTGTAAATCGTGTATCACTATACTGGGCGGTCCAATAATAGTGGGCGTAAGAAGTAGCCCGGGAACCGTTAATGACAGAACTCAAGAAAAAATATATTTATAGGTAAATCTATCAAGAAAAATCAAAATTAAATTATTTTAAAATTCGAAAGTTCGCCATTTTTCCAACACAAAAGAGATATAGAAGTGCGGTACACGAAAGAAAACAGACAAATATAGATAAACGTTCATTAAGCATAGCATAACATGTTTTAATTATCTGAAGTGCGTATAGTCTAAAAGAAGTGCCATATTATTTAAAAAACGACGGGACATCACTGGTTTAAAGAGATTTCTTGGCCGACCTTCCTAAACCGATTGACTCCGCCAGGTTTTCTTTCGTGTCCCGCACTTTATCGAAATTCTAATTGCCCTGTAAATGATAGGGATATTTCTGTTTTGTATTTATGTTTCTTTAATATATGGCGACATTTATTCTAACCCATTTATTTTCTGTATTTCATCTTACCGATTATACTGGCTTTTATGGATCTGAAACGGTTCTATATCCTTTCTTCTCAGTATCCAAGGAATATATCGATAGTTTATTGAGAACACAGCGCAGTCTTTGAGGCAAAATTTTCGATCTCTACACAGTAGAGAAGTGTTATGTTAGTTGTCCTGAATAACCATAAAATAGCCACAGTGCCTGTATAAAAATGATACTAACCTAACCTATTAATTTTTAATCTAATTGGAACGACTCACAAATTACTAAGTGCTCCTTAGCAGTTGCCTTCAAAAAAACATAGTTTTTTCTTTTACATGGTGACCACAATTCTGCTTACTTTTCTTACCAGTTAAACTTATCTTTAACTGTTTGTGTTATTTACAATATTAAGACTATAATTTTTTTAAGCACCAAGTAACCATCGAACTCTGGATGCCATATATGATGAACTCCTCATAAGAAAACTTACTTAAAAAGGGCCCTTAAAAATCCTAATTGAAGTTCAGTTATATATTTACTTACATTTGAATCAGGAAAGAAAATACAGTTACAAGCTTTTGAAAAGGATGTTTTCCGTGTAAGTTTATTTTATATATTTAACATTACATAATCCACATACATACAAATAAATCTCAACTAAATCAAACGCCGTACGTCAGAAACAGTAGCCATAAAAAAGTCCAAATTTCGATTCTCGTTTTATTTTTCACACATTAAATACAGAGGTGAAAATTTTTGTGCGCGGTTTGTGCAAATAAAATATATTTTGTTGCCGGGAGTTTAAGAGAGGTACACAAAAATTAAGTTTTCCTAATATACCAGTCACGACAATCTTTTAGGGAATCATACTCAAAATTGTTAAGCAGCTGCTCACGCGGATAATCTCTCAAAATACAAGCATATTTTAAAAATCCACGTTGTATTCTTTCTAGATTTTCTATATGTTTATTGTACTCAGGTTCCCAAATAATTGAGCCCTATTCCAGTTTAGAGCGGACTCTATGGAATAGTCGTATTTACAAATTGAAAATCTATTAGAAATCCATATTACATTACATCTCTCAATATTAAACGTTCAGCTGTTAATAAGAAACCAATTATTTATAATATTCAGATTCTTCTGTAGCTCCATGCAATCATCATTTCCACTGACATTATTATACATTTTTATATCAACAACATACATTAAAAATTTTGCATTCAGGTCACAGGCAATATCATTGATGAAAAGAATAAAAAATAATAGAGACCCTTGAGGTACACCACAAATTGCAACATATTTGTTAGAAATATGTCCATTGAGTGCGACATAATGTTGACGTCCCGATCAGTATGAACTGAAGAGTTGTATTAATACGTCAACAAATATTTTAAAGTTTAGTAAGTAAAATTTTGTGATCGATTCGGTCAAACGCTTTCGAAAAATCTAAGTGTATTACAACAGTTTGAACTCCCGCATCAATTGATTCCGCTATATCCTGAGAAATACAGAGCAGATTTGGTATTATAGATCTTCCCTTAAAAAACACATGCTGTTGAGGTGGACTAAGCTTTTTAACTAGAGGAAAAAGAGAATCGTGGAGCAAGATTTCAAATCCTTTGCAAATATTACAGATAATAGACACCGGTCTTTAGCTGGAAATTTCATTTCTGTCACCCTTCTTGTATACTGGACAAATCCTGGATATCCTTCATAGCTGTGGTATCGTGTGTTGTTTTAAGCTCAAGTTAAAAATAAACAAAAGGGGCTTTAATAAGGCGAATTTACAATATATGGCGATATTTATTCCACCCCATTTCTTTTCCGTATTTTATCACACCGATTATATTAGCTTTTATAGATCCGAAACGGTTTTTTCGGTATCGATAGTTGTACTGAGAACACATATACAGTGCAGTTTCTTGAGGTATAATTGAATAACCATAAACTAGCCATACTGCATGTATAAAAATGTTATGAAGCACTAACTAGTAAATATCCACAACGAATTTAAAAAGTTGTGGCAGTTTTATTTTCTGGTCCTGTTTTTTTTGTTTTCGGGGTTGCATTTTTTAGTCATCAATTATTGTCTGTACGTGCATATAGGGGGGCCAAAATTGGGGTTGCATTTGTTTATTTGTTTATAAATCGAAAATGCAAAACTTATATATGCTCATACATGTCAAATAGTAAATTAAAAATATAAAAATCAGTAAATCATTAGAAGAAAATAGCTAACATAAGTATCTACACTATTTTTTCTTTTAAATGTCACATCCCTGAATGTCAAATGTAAGAATCGCATCGGAACAAAACCGATCTATCAAGGGTCGACATGCATGTAATGACTGACGTATCTAGAACTGCCAGAAGGCTCTAACGGGTCTGAGAATATCACAATCACTCTAATTTGAACCCGGTGACTTAAATGTCTGAAGAGGCATGAATGGGCAGAACCTTTCGCAAATAATAGAGATCTGAACCAGCTTAAGTCGATTCAAGCATGTTATCTGTTTATAGCTGCCAGCGACTGGTAGTAAAATCATGTTGCTAGAGGATCTAAAAGAAACCTCCCCAAAACTCGTTAATAAGTCTCATAGTAAGGTTTGGAAATACTGATACTACTGCGATCCGCATTGAGCTAAGGAGACTAAGGTCGAAAAGATCTATTAATATTTAATTTAATTTGAACTACTCACGTATCACTAAGTACTTCTTGGCAGTTGCTTTTAAAAAACATAGTTTTTCCTTTTATATGGTGACCACAATTCTGCTTACTTCTCCTACCAGGTAAACTTATCTTTAACTGTTTGGGTAATTTACAATACTAAGACTTGTTTTTTTATTTTTTTAAGCATCAAGTAACCATCGAAATCTGAATGCCACATATAACGGATTCCTCGTAAGAAACCTTAAAAGGGCCCTGAATCCTAATTCAAGTTCAGTTATATATTCACTTACATTTGAATGAGGAAAGAAAATACAGTTACAAGCTTTTAAAAAGGATGTTTTTCCGAGTCAGTTTATTTTATATTTTTAACATTACATAATACACATACATAGAAATAAATCCTAGCAATAGATAATCCATTTACGATATCAAAATTCTAATTCTCCTATAAATGTCAAATTTTGATCGGGATATTTCTGTTTTGTATTTATGTTTCCTTAATATATGGCGACATTTATTCTATCCCATTTCATTTCCGTATTTCATCACACCGATTATGTTGGCTTTTATAGATCTGAAACGCTTTTATATCCTTTCTTCTCAGTAACAAAGGAATATATCGATAGTTGTATTGAGAACACATATACAGTGCAGTTTTTTGATGCAGGCTGTAACGTGAAAACATATGAAGTAAGTAAATGATAACTGTCAAAGGGTAGGGAATATTGGAACATTTCTGTACAGTTTATTTATAGACATGGCATCTTGGGATCTCTATGAACATTTTGTAACTTTATTATGTACAAGCAGCAAGTCTTAGCAAACCTGCCAAGAGGCAGATCGTGTGGTTTCTCCTGTTTTTGAGGTATTTCCTATTCTCAGGAATATCATCTGCTGTCTACCTTCGTGGCTCTTTGAGGCTCGGTAGGCGATCTGGGAAGGATATTTTTGTAAATATTATATGTGTGTTTGGTATGTGAATATTATACACCCGAGAAGGAAGGTTGAAAGCGTGTATAGAGACTGTGGAATGGAGAATCTTAGGTGGCGGTGGCAGCCAAAAAAAATAAATCACGTAGAGATGGTTACAAACTTCAATAAAAAAAGGTTGTTTAATGGTTTTTTTCAGTAGCTATTCCATACCTAAATATAAATACCCTAAATATACATTCAATTTCTACTATCCATCGATCTATAATACTACAATACCCCTTGATATGTGTTTCCTAGACATCATAAGAGTATCTATGTGGAAAATAATACATCAAATAATTAAGGAAAATATTATTTGGCCACAGTTGATCAGTCCAACAACACTAACTCGGGTTGTTGCTATTGTTAACAGGTCCAAAAAATTTCAGTTTTTGAAAAAACATGTTTTTCGAAAAATTGATTGAACAATATTTGGTTCCAATAAGTTTCAGGAATGCCTAAATTACACGCTTCCAAACCGACTTATGACGGGGCGGGGAACTATCTTTTTGTGGCCAGCCTCAACGCCGGATCCAGCAACAAACAATTTTTGTATTTTGGCGTAATAAATAAACCATTTTAGATGTTACTAAAAAGTGGCAACATCAAACACACTTTCTTTCGTGTCCAAGCAATAACGTACCTAAAACGTAAAGTGTAATCTATTCTCATACCTTCAGTATCTACCAAAACCCAAACTCGTTCAACTATTTCATATGTTCGCAGTATAGGTACATCCAAACTCGTCCAACTATTTCATATATTCGCAGTACAGCATAGGGCTGTCAAAATTATTAATTGTGACCAGTTAACAGGTTATTTAAAACTTAGCCAATAAAAAAAAAAAAAATTTAAGTTTTTATAGTTACCTTTGCATATATTCAAATATTTAACAGGTTAAAAAGAAATATAAACATACTGTCTAGCCCTAATAAATACCACAATGTGAAATAGTTGGAAAATCATCAAAAAATTTAAGTTTTTATAGTTACTGCTTCAAATATTTCAGAAAAAGAAATATAAACAAGGGAAGCTTGAATGGAAAACTCATGCTAAAGCTCAAATCTCGGCAAGTGTCGTCATTAATACATGTTACAGCACAGAAAAATTGTTTGATAGCAAACTTCTGTCATATATAGTTTATAGTCTACTAGACTGATATATACGTGAAAATTTCTGCGTTTTAAGCGGTTCATAGTTTTTTCTTAATTTTTGGCACTCATCATTCTGAAACCAAAATAATTTGAGTCAGAGCCTATAGGACAAGAGAGCCTTTCCCAACAGCTAAAGAACTACTTGTTGGCAACCGGTTTAGTTTAAGAGTTTATTAGCAAAAATCTGCTACAAAATTTACATTTCGATATTATTTGAAGTACATATTACACAACTTTATGTAACTATTATACAGTTATTATTAACCTATACAAATATTACAAAAATAAAAATTATGTTAATAAAACTTTTAACATATGAAAATTATATAAACTATTTTTTAAATAAGTAATTTTTTAAGGATTTTTTGAATTTTTTAAGTGATGGTTCATTTTTTATTTCGCTTTTTAAATTATTAAATTCTTTTAATCCTTTATAAAATATCGATTTATATACCTCATTGTTGGAGGGTAGAATTAAATTAAAATGGTCTTTTTGTCTTGTATTATATTGATGAAACTCTAAATTTTTATTTATAAATTCCTTTAAATGATTTGAAAGTAAACTATTTTCAATTTTGTAAATGAATACACAAATATAAAAAAATATAAAATTTTTAACATCTAGCCATTTTAAGATACTTTATTTAAAATTACTCTCATTCCCTTGTTTGGTAAAACTTGAAGTTTTTGAAAAATATCTTCATTTGCCATATATATAATTGTCGGACAACACAAGAAATGTGGTAATATGATTGTATTATAAATTGTTTTTTAAGCAAATAGTGATAAATGATTACTTATTCTTTTTAGATGTTTAATTTTACCCGCCATTTTCGAAATAGTTTTTTCAAAAAATTCATTAAATTTTAACTTCGAATCTAAAATAATACCCAAATATTTAAAGGAATCAACAATATCCAAATTCTTACCATCAATATATATGTTAGTTTTGTTTGTCGCATTAATAGTCATACATTTTGTTTTTTCTACATTCAATTTTAACTTATTTACATTTAACCAGTTAAGGACTAATTTTAACTCTCGATTTATCTTATTACTTGCTAATGTAATATCCTTATCTTTAATGTAAATTAATGTGTCATCTGCAAACATTTGTATTTTACAGTTTTTTAAAACACCTGGTAAATCATTGATATATAAAATAAATAATAAAGGACCTAGTTTGCTTCCTTGTGGTACACCTACATTATTAATCTGTTTATTTGAAAATACATTAGAAAATTTTGTTATTTGTGTCCTGGTTTTTAAATAATTTTTGAACCATTTAAGAACTTTACCCCTTATCCCATATTTATATAATTTGTCTAATAGTCTATTCCTATCTATTGTTTCTCGTCCAGTTTTCAATTACATACTGAAGGGCAACTTGAGTAGAGTGTTTGCGCCGAAATCCAGGTTGAAAGGGTACTAAAATTTTATTTTCTTCTATGGGATCCAAAATTTGGTTGCAAACAATTTCTTCACATAATTTTTCAATATCCCATAATAGGGTAATTGTTCTCATTAATTTTTTATTTTTGGCACAGGTGTTATATCGGAACATTTCAGATCTTCTGATATTTCTGCTTCTCTTAAACATTTATTTATAAGATTTAAGATTGGATATCCAGTACAAGAAAAGGTTTCCTTCATATTTTTTTTTGTTAAAATTTCTATGTTGTTATTATTAGATTTCAAACTACGAATTTTATGTTTAAGTTCGTTTAAAGAGACTTCACGAAATCTAGTTAATAAATTACTGCAATTTGGAATTTCGGTAATTAAACTATTGTCCCTTGATTGATTGTTTTAACTATATCTTCTATACTTCTAATGAAAAAGACAAAATTTCCTTTTCATCTATCGAGAAGTAAGTAAGGCTATGGAGCATGAAGAAAGAAGTCAAATACCCCTCTTCTTTCTTTAATCATTCTTTTTTCTTGGTTCTTCCTTATGTTACGAAGACGTCATTATTTTTTTGTTTTTATAAATAGATGTTTCCATTTAAGATCTGGAATCTACAAATTAAAATTTCAAGTTGTTTATAATATTATTCTGGAATGGTTGTGATAAAGCTAACAAATCAAGTAAGTAACTTATGGCTTCCATGGACTACTTTTTGATTTTTTATTTCCATTTTGCTAGGCTATTTTTAACCATATACTTAATAGAGATTCGTTGTTAGATAGGGAATGTATTACACAATATCATAAAAAGAAACAGGTGGGGTTGCTGTATAAAATAAAAAGTGAAAAATAAGATATATCATCAGCCTTAAATTTTAACTCTTATGTCACTAAAATAATGCTAAATTGAATAAACTACCTCTTAGAATAACGGAGACATTCAGTATGCATTATTTTTGTAGCCGCCAGGTATATCACCGCAAACCTTTAAATAAAGGTACCCTACTGAACATATATAAGAGTATTAATTTTCGCATCTAGAATATAAAGGCAGTTTTTTTTATTTTCATATAAAAAATATAAAAACACCACTAAAAGTTTAAAAGTCTGACGGTCGAAAGTGATGAAATTTAAAAGGGGCAAAGCAAGGCAGTCGATTAACCCCAAGTGTCATTTAAAATTAAACCCCCAATGGAAGTGAAAAGTCCTGTAATGATAATTAGATATTTAAAGAATTTTTATTAGTCTAGAAAAGGGGTGTGCTGGATTTTATTAAGGCCTAGTGTCAATTTCATTTTCTCGAACACAGAAATACCTTCAAATCATTTGCAGATATGGTTAAAGAGTAATTTTTGACCATATTTTCACCCTCCTATTTGACATGTCTACACTGTATTAATATAGTTCTGATAAGTAATTTGATTCGTCCAATATTTTGGGAGCTGACTTAACATAAAAATGAGAAGAAAAGTTTATATAAACAGGCGTGCGCGAACGCTTCGGTTTCAAGATACAGGGGGTTAAAATATTAATATTTTCTTAGGTTTCCTTTATATTTCTAGAGATTTTAAATCAAATTTTGTACAGGTTATACAATGGTTAATATCGATAAAGATACTAAGTAAGTTTAAGTACAAAATCTACATTGTGTAAGTAAGTAAAATTCCTCATTTTGTTCTGTAGCTTTTTGGTCTCTTAAAAAAACATAAATAAGGAATACATCCCACGAAGAGAAATATCAAGAATAGAACAAGCCGAAAAATCTTTTACATCAATCGGTAAACTAATAAAACTAACTAAATAAAACTAAAAATAAACTCTTCCGTAAATAATAACTCTCAGTTTTGACCTTAAAATGAGAATTATGAGATGTTATCCTTTCTCGATATTGATGTGTGGCAGTGAGAGCTGGACCCCTGATCCTTTTAGGGAAAAACGACTGGAGGCATTTGAAATGCATATTTATCGTAAAATTAGAAAAACACAATACTTAACACACATAATGCAGACAAAAACATGAAATGCTCCAATTAGTGATTCTGGGTAAGATAAAGGGCAAACGGTCTGTCGGAAGACACAAAAAGAACATGCGTTGCTGATTTAAATGCAGCTCAATTGGCATTTTTCAGACAGCTGTTTCTAAGATACGTCTAGCCATATGGATCGCCAGCCTTCGTAGAGAGACGGCGTAGTAAGAAGAACAGAAAGATTTTAGTGACATATTGCACCATTTAGAAGTTATTTAGCAAATTATTTTTTTCCATTTCCCACATCCTTTATGACCATTAAGTTGGTTATACATAACCGGAAATGTTGCTAACTAAGTTCCGACCGTTACAAATAACAGAATAAGGATTTTTATTTAAATATCTCCCGGAATGTACGAGGGGTAAAGAGAAAATGAAATGTTTGAACACTCTGTATCTCGAATAGTGATTCCTCGAGACGAGATGAAATTAAGGTTCTATCTCGCCTCGTCTCGAAATTTTGGTCGAGACGACACCAGGGCCTTGTCTCGACTCATTTTGAAAACTCATTTTGAAAAATCTCGTCTCGACTTTGAGTATATTAACCTATTCGGTTAAAGGTTAAATAAACATGCTCACTGAAGATGAAATTTTAGTTTTGACATTTATTTTTGCTACAAGTTTGAACTCTTCCGGTGCTACATGCTGTAACAATCTGGTGTTTGCTATAGGAACTACATTTTTATGATAAATAATAAATATTTCAATAATTAAAGTGTGAAAAAAAAATCAAGAAATAAAATGGGGGTCACAATGAACTAAAAATACCATCTAGTTTATTGGCGGTTTGTCGCTATTCAAAGGTAGGCTTTAGACTGGTATATTTTTGTAATCAAGTGCTTCAAAGCATCCAAATGTCAAATTCGATATGTTTGTTTTCACCTATTGTGGCTAGCTAGAGGTTTTTGCGTTTTATTTTAGCGAGATAACATTATTTATATGAAAATGAATTAAAATTATTAGCTTAAATCATGTAAGTTTTAAAACCAATATCCAGTAGATTGCATCGTGTAAATATCATGACCTCGGGCATGTAATTAGATAATATCAAATTATTATTATACCAAATAATACACTTTAATCCACACAATGTTAATATATAAATTTCAAATTGTATCTGAAGTTTTGCTTATATTGCGAACTTGTTACAAGAAAAATGCGTTTGTGGCAACACTATTGGAAAATTAAGAAGTATTTAGCTTATTTTTTTAGACTTGATTTATTGCCATATATTCATATAAAATCAACCACTGTGCGGTGCTGGCGGCGGCGACAATATCATCCTGGATAAAAATTATCGCAAGTTACTCATTTTTTTTTGTAAATTAACATGATCGTAGACAAAATATTACATGTAACTCATGCATTAAGGTATTTGTTTCACTATGTGAAACTTCTTAGTGCACTTGGCTATTATTGGCCTAGTTAATAAAAATAAAATGGATATTAATATTATGAAACATCTGAACTCTTTTCGATTGGTGATTGATTTTGTAATTTTTCAAATGTATTTTTAACATTTTTAAATAGGTAAATACCTAAATTTCTTTTTTTTTTAAGTACAAAATTTATCTCATTTAGATAAAGGGGTTATGGTAATTTTTAAATGCAACTCCATTTTCAGGAGCTACTACTTTCTGAATTTCTGCTTCAAGATAACAATGTCAAAAACAGACGAACAATAAAATTAAAAACAAACAGTAGGGTTTTATCAAGCGAATTTTAACCCATAAAGTGTACAGGGTGGCCCACGTAAGATAACCTATCTCGAAAATCCGTAAGACATGCAAAAAAAGTCTAATACAAAAGTCATTTGATAAAAATTAAAATTTTATTTTATTATAATTATTAGTTTCTCCTGTATTAGAGTCAACTTTTTTATTTTAAATACAACACCCTATATATTTTTCGATTTTTGGATTGGACACATAATTTTAATTATTTTTTGTCTACAAGTTTTTTGAAGTTTTGCTTAGTTTTCTAGAAAATCGACATTCATTTTTTTTTTCAACAAATAAAGATTTTTGTTCGTTCTGGAATTTACATATCACTACCATTGTGATATAACATGTGACCAAGAAATGAAATTAATATTTTTTATGTAGTTACTGTCCAGTAGTATACAGAGTGTCTTCTATACTCAACTTATTAAGGCATTTTTCAAACAAGCATATTTTAAATTTTTCAAATGGGACACCAGTATATTTCGATTTTATCGGATTAGGCAGTTAATTGACTATCATTTCATATATATATGTCCTATACCTAAAGTGGGCGGTTTTCTCATAACTTTCATTTTTCTAAAATT
Organism: Kuschelorhynchus macadamiae; assembly: GCA_030620095.1. Classification (NCBI taxonomy): domain Eukaryota; kingdom Metazoa; phylum Arthropoda; class Insecta; order Coleoptera; family Curculionidae; genus Kuschelorhynchus; species Kuschelorhynchus macadamiae. Next base: position 1,437,082 of record JAUTXW010000424.1, read on the forward strand.
CAACGCTTTTTTCCTGAAGAGAACCACGGAAATAACAGTAGGAGGCTTTGACGACATTTTAATGTCTCAAATTACAATATAATAAAACAGATAAGACTAAAAGGTGTTAGCTAAACGTATTTTTGAAGTGTTTTAAGATGTTGTATACTGTAGATGAACGTTTAAAATTACACGAATATTATATTAGGAATAATCGAAGTTCAGTATTGGCTATAAGAGAGTATCGGACATTATACCCTAATAATAGAATTCCTACTAAACAAATATTTTCAAGGATTTTACGGGATCTCACAAATGGAGTAGTGATTAAGAAAAGAAGAAGCCGCCCTAATAATGTCCTCACGGAAGACAAGCAACTAAAGATTATTCTATACTTTGAGGAAAACAGCGAAGAATCCCAGAGGAATGCTGTTCGTGATATACAAAATGTGAGTAGAACAAGTATTCAAAGAACTTTGAAATTGCATGATTATCACCCATACAAATTTACACCGGTTCAAGCATTAACCGTTGATGATCACCAAAGAAGGTTTACATATTGTGAACTAATGATGCAAAATAACTTTAACAATCAAATATTTGAAAATATCCTGCTGACAGATGAGTCAACCTTTAGTACTGCTGGTTTATTTAATCGAAAAAATGCCCATTACTGATCTAGCCAGAATAAACATCTCTTTAAATTTATTCAGATACAGGGGAGACAAAGTATAAATGTTTGGTGTGGCATAATAACGTAACAGGATAATCGGGCCCATATTCTATGATAGAACTCTTAATGCAGCCAGATATTTCAATATCCTCACAAATGAAATATTAGCTCTTATTAATCAACTGCCAGACGATTTAAAAGAGAATATAGTTTTTCAGCAAGATTGTGCTCCATACCATACTGCCGTCCCTGTTATACGATTTCTAAATCAAAAATTTCAAACATGGATTGGTAGACACGACACCATCGATTGGCCAGCTAGAAGCCCTGATCTCACGCCCCTAGATATTTCTTATGGGGAAGGTTGAAAGAAGAAGTCTACAAAAATAAGAGCAATAACGTGGAACACCTTAAAACCAAAATTAGGGAGAAAAGCAATCATATCAACCAAGGCGACGCAGTCAGAAATGCTATAGTTTGTTTAGAAATTATATATACAACATGTATAGCAAAAGCCGGAAATCATATCGAAAATTGGCTATAATTTATGTAGTTTATTATTTAAATTAGTTTAGCAGTATTAAATTTAGTTAGTTATTGATATTTACTGTAGTTATTGATATTTATTATTAAAACAGTTTAAGTCCAGTGGTGAATTTATATATTTGCAATATTTTGTTATGCAGGGTGTTAATTAAACTTTACAGGCTGATTCCTTAGCTCAGTTTAAGATTTTTTTTTTATAAACATTAGGTCTAAAACGCTTCGTTTCCAAGATACAGGGTGTTAAAGTTTTTTGAAAAATAAGAATTTTTATTAATATTTGGCAATTTCCTTAACAAGTTTTATTAAAACTTGGTAGATAAAATAAGTGTTCCAAACGCTACTTTCTGCATAGCCTACTACCCTTACTTTCGAAGCTTTCATCACGAAAAGAGCGCAAACATTTTAAAAAATGTAAGTTATGTGAAAACCGTCCACTTTTGGTATAACACATATATATATATATATATATATATGAAATGATAGTAAATTAACTGCCTAATCCGATAAAATCGAAATATACGTGGGGTCCTATTTGGAAGATTTAAAATATGCTTGTTTGAAAAATGCCTTAATAAGTTGAGTATAGGAGACTACTGAATAGTAACTACATAAAAAAATCTTATTTTAAAATATTAATTTCATTCCTTGGGTGACATGTTATGTCACAATGATAGTGATATGTAAATTACAGTACAAAAAAAGTATTTTTAATATCTTGATTTGTTGAAAAAAAAAATTAATGTCGATTTTATAGAAAACTAAGCAAAATTTCAAAAAACTTGTAGAGACAAAAAATAAATAGAATTATGTGTCCATTGCAAAAATCGAAAAATATATAGGCTGTTGTGATTAAAATAAAAAAGTTGACTCTAATACAGGAGAAACTAACCACCCTGTATAAGAATAATTATAATAAAATCAAATTCTGATTTTTACCAAATAACTTTTGTATTAAACTTTTTTTTGCATGACTTACGGATTTCGAGATAAGGTAGTGGGTTATCTTACATGGGCCACCCTGTAAAGAAGGGGTATAAAAAAGGGCTGTTAAAAATGTTGATGAGTATTATTTGACTTTTAAATTTCACCAGCTCTAAATTTAAGAATAATTAAAAAATATACAAGCAATTCCATTTATATATATTTTGTACTTTGTGTTTTTTTTAGACACTACCTACAGAAACATTAACGAACCATAAATTAAGTGATAATTATTTATCGTGCGCCCGTAAATCATGTAGTTTTTGGTATTATTATGCTTGTTATTAAAATTAAAATATATTTAAAGGCATAATACCATAATCTAAATTTAAAAACAATAAAAAAGGCATTTCTAAAAAGGACTGATGCTTTAGAAACAATCCATTTGGTAAATTTTTGCAATGTAATGTTTTAGTAAAATAAATCTGAAGATTTTTATTGATGCAATAATATCCTTTGACAGAAATGAAAAGAATTATGTATTTATATCTATAAGATGTGGGTTTCATTTACTAAAAGTTGAAGCGAGACGAGAATCTCCTCTCGTCTCGACCTCTCCATTCCCGTATCGTGTCGAAATTGAATGGTGTCGAGACAAGAGGAGCTGAGAGTACAAATTTTGTCTCATCTCGGGGCATCACTGATCTCGAAAACGAAGCTTTTGCGATTTTATTTGGTTATTTTTATGAACTAAAAAAAACTTCAAGTTTTGTACATAATTTAATTTACACCTTGCATATGTGCAGATTTAATAACATAAATAGGAATTATTTCATATTTAGTTTCATTTCGCCCTTCCAAGAGAGAAAAAAACTGAACACCGCATATTTAATACTGAATCGAAATATAAGATAATAATTTCAGTCTGCAAATTAGAAATTATACTGCTAATTGGCATAAATAAGTATATATAAGGGAGCACCACTTAGATAACATAGCGAATAGCAATCTGTTGATGTCTCATACATAAAAATTCATCAGGTCTTTAGGCTACAGGATGAGCCAAAGGAACACACAAATATATATACATACATACACCCGAGAAACGTTATCTTCGTTCTGGGGTAGACAGACTGGTTAAAACATGGTACAGCAATTTGCTATCCTAAATTGCATGTTATTGTTCAAACAAGGTTTGCCTAATCTCGTCATATCTACTTGCAGAATTTAATAACTTTGGAAAGTTTGTAATCATATGCAAACATTGTAAAATCGGTTTTTGAAAGGCATTTTTACATTATCAAATAACAAGTACACTTTGTGGAATTTTAGAGGAAACCTCAATAATCCTAGACTTATGTTTAAAAATGTTAACACACTGACTTCTGATATTGAGCAAACTTTCTATCCAACTCTAAGCTTTATAATGAGTAGCTTGTTGATTCTATCAAATGCTTTTGAAAAATCTGCGTAGACAGATTCAAGCTGGTGTCTTAGTAGATAAAATGTGTTCAAACATATTGGAATAGGTAGATTTTTTTGTATAAGCCAATGTTACTCTTCAGCAATGATTTCCTATTTATCCCTAGAGAGGCCCGATTATATGGCATCTGATACCAGCGATGCCTTTCTATCAGTCTAATCGTTTCTTTACTTCAGGTTACCACAGCGTCTAAATCTATAAATAATAAAGTCTGTTTGTTTACTTCTCTCGTAAAAGAGAAGTATTGTAATCGTGAAAAATATCACCTTCCATAATTTTTTTAGATCTTTACACATCAGGGTCCCTAGATAACTAAAAACATGTTTTATTAATTCCGTTGGTCTGGCTATTCGCGGCATAACTAAAAAACTACTTACTGGATTGACTTCAAATTTTGGTCAAAAATTGAGGATCATATGGGGATGACCTGGTAAAAATTCAGTATGGCGAAACAAAATGGCAGCCTAGTGAAATGTTGAAAAAATTATTACTAAAAAACTATTATTTATCGTGCGCCTGTACATCACGTAGTTAAACAAATGATATTATTATGCTTATTATTAAAATTAAAATATATTTAAACCCCCAAAACCGAAATCTAAATCTAAAATAAAAAAAAATATAAGAAAGACATTTCATTTTTTAAAAAAATTGATGTTTTAGAAACAGTCCAAAACTTGGTAAATTTCTGCACTCCAATCTTTCAGTAAAATGAATTCGAAGAATTTTATTGATGCAATAATATCCTCTGACAACAAATTAAATACCTGTGTATATATATATATATATATATATATATATATATATATATATATACATACATATATATGGCTGAGGGTTTCATTTACTAAAAATCGAGACGTAAAAATTTAATATGGCGAAACAAAATGGCGGCTTAATAAAATATTTAAAAATTAGGCCTGAAGAAAGTACTTAATGGATTCATTTCCAATTTTCTGCGATAATTAAACTCAGTTCCGTTGGTCTGTCTCTCTGTCGGTTCGTGGCATAGCTTACAAACTACTTATCCGTAATATTTTGATAAAAATCCAATATACAGGAACAAGATGGCGGCCAAGTGAAATGTTAAAAAAATTATTACTAAAAAACTAATTATCCAGTTTGCCTCAAATTTTGCACAAAAATCAAGTTTTACATAGGAATGAATTGGTAACATTTTGGAATGAATCCAAAATAACAAAAACAAAACGGCGGCCTAACAAAATATTTAAAAAATCGGCCTGAAAAACTACTTAAAATAAACTGGAAGTCGTGGTACCAATTCAAGATGGCGAAACAAAATGGCGGCCAAATAAAATGTTTAAAAAAATCAAAGTAAAAAATATGTTCTTATTCAATTTAAATTTTGCGGAAAAATTAAATGTTAATAATATAGAGATAAACTGGTGCGAATTCAACACGACGCGATGGGACAAAATGGCGGTCTTAAAAAATCATTATAACAACTACTTATTCATTTTACTTTAAATTATACCTAAAAATCAAATGTGGTATAGATAGAAACTGGTAAAATATTGGTACGAATTCAATATGGTAGAACAAAATGGCGCTCAATAAAAATGTTTGAAAACAGAGTATAGATGTGTTACTAAATGACTATGTACGGACCTACATTGAATCCCACTTCAATATTTCTAATAAAAGGAAAGATTTATAACGAGGGAAGTTCCGGGTAAACAAATTTTACCGATTTTTTTAAGAAATTTTCAAAATTATGGTTTAAATTGCTCTATCATACTTATAATGCGTGCAGTGCACGAGGATATATTATTAACATAAAAGATATATTACACAATAAAGACAAATAAAGTATTAATATATCCAACCTAAAATTATCTAACACTTAGTTACGAGACCACTTGAGGATTTCTGGCACGCATATAACTATTAGAAGGTCTTTTAGATAAAGTGAATAATACTGTACAAAAATAAACTTCAGCAATAAACCAGGTAGGTATCAGGAATCTACAAATTATTAAAATATATTCCTGCATACTAACCCAATAACAGTCTTTTAGCTGCCTGCAGCCAGGTTTCAACATCATAACACAAAACATCTATATATAAAAATCAAAAGAGATATACAGTGACATAATAATCTTTTTTTGACAGACCACCGCTGCGGGACAAATTGTTCGCCGTTTGAACCCTTAACTTTGGGGGAAATAATGTTAATAGAGTGGCACACACACGTATGTGTACACCGCCTGGGGAACACAACAAAACAACCACCTGTTGACATTTTTGTCGTCATACACGATATTCTCTGTACTAAATTGTCGAAAATTATCAGAAGGATGTTGCATATTTACGTAGCTTAATTCGTGTGTAATTGTAGTTAAAAACAGAAGCATATTTATTTGTTTGTTTTCCCGTGACTGAAGTTATTCAAATAAAAAAATATCAAGGTTTTATTCCATAACGAGTTAAGTTGAACCCCAATCGAGGGTATTCATAACATATATACCAGAGCCGAGGTACTGAATACAAAATGTACTTAAAGGAAAATAATCAATATGTTTGATACTTAAGTACTTTTGAACGTTACTTGGGACAATATACAGTGTGTTAATTAATGTCGTGGACATATTTCAGGGGGTGATAGTACTCGACAAAATAGGAAAAAAATGCCAATATATACATGGTGAAAAACGCACCATTTTCGTTATACAGGGTGTCAAAGTTTCAATTTTTTTCTCGTTTTTTGCGTGTTTTCCAGTTCCTCCTGAGACAATTAGTTCAAATTTAGAACATGTATTATTTTTAAGAACCTCTACTATAAAAAATTAAAATCGTGGATGGTAGTATACAGGGTGTTAAAGTACTTTTGAACGTTACTTGGGACAATATACAGGGTGTTAATTAATGTCGTGGACATATTTCAGGGGGAGATAGTTCTCGACAAAATAGGAAAAAAATGCCAATATATACATGGTGAAAAACGCACCATTTTCGTTATACAGAGTGTCAAAGTTTCAATTTTTTTCTCCTTTTTTGCGTTTTTTTCCAGTTCCTTCTGAAACAATTAGTTCAAATTTAGAACATGTATTGTTTTTAAGAACCTCTACGATAAATTATTAAAATCGTGGATGGTAGTATACAGGGTGTAACATTTTTTGCACCACCTACAAGTTTATCTTGCGGAACTTTTTTTTGCAGCACCCTCTATGAATTCTGATATAAAATTTAAACTCCTTGTTTATTTCTTTAGCTCTTTCGTATTTTGCATTATTCTCGTATCTATCACAGTTTTCGACTTATTTGCAATAATTGCCATAGATGCAAATTAAGTGTAGGCTAAATAATGAAACTGGAAAAAAAGGTAGTAGGCTGAGGCAGGTCATTTGTTAATTCTGTTCTTTAATCTGACATTTTGTAAGAAATAGTTTTTTGTTTGACGTTTCCGTAGTTAGTTCATTTATGAACTTGCCAACGGCAATTGTTATGAAGCCAGACGACTCTATGAACAGAAATATCCAAATCGCATGGTGCCCAATAGACAAACATTTGCAAAGGTACATAATTGGCTATGTGAAAATGGATCATTCAAGAAATCCGCTTATTTAGCAGGAGCAAATAGAACGGTTAGGACTCCTGAAGTCGAGGAAGCAGTCCTGAATGCACTAGAAAATGATCCTGCTACCAGTACGAGGAAAATTGCAGCAACACTTAACATTTCATTTGTGCTTGTATGAAAAATTTTATTAGACAACTTAATCCATCCAAAGGGTTCAAGTTCTTCTCCCAAGTGACTTTCCACTCCGTTTAAATTTTTGCCAGTGGTTCTTAAAAAAGCTAGCCCAAAATCCATTATTTGGAAACACGATTTTATTTACCGATGAAGCAAATTTTTCTAGGAATGTCATACGTAATTTTCATAACAATCATTTTTGGGCAGAAGAGAATCCGCATTCGATACATGAAAATAATAGCCAGCAACAATTTTTAAATGTGTGGGATTATTTGATAGGTCTATTTTTCCTGCCACCAAGGCTAAACGGACGATATTATCGTCAATTTCTCGAAGACGACCTCCCGGTATTGCTACAAGACGTGCCAATTCTTCTTAGAAATCAAATGTGGTTCATGCGCGATGATGCACCAGCACATTTCCGCATATAGGTGAAGGAGTTCCTAAATAATAATTTTAACAACCGTTGGATAGGGCGAGGGGGACCTCAGCCATGGCCCCCTAGATCTCCAGATCTGAATAGCCTGGATTTCTTTTTCTGGGGACACCTGAAAACATGGGTTTATCAGACCCCAATCCAGACAGAAGATTCAAGAAACATAATAATAGCTTCATGCGACATCATTCGCAATACTCCTGGAATATTTGACATGGTCCGTCAGTCCATGAGGCGAAGACTTGATTCTTGCATTCTAGCAAGAGGCGGACGTTTTCAACAACTTTTAAAATTTTGTTTTATTTTTAATTTGACTGTCATAATTTTATCTGATTGTTCGTTATCATGTCGATTGATTTAAAATAAAACCCGTTTCTTAATTTTTTGCTTAATTTCGCCTACATGCCATCGACGCAATGTATCGATCGTTGCAAATAAGTCGAAAACTGTGATAGACACGACAATAATGCAAAATACGAAAGAGCTAAAGTAAAGAACAAAGAGTTTAAATTTTATATCAGAATTCATACAGAGTGCTCCAAAAAAAAGTTCCGCAAGATAAACTTGTAGGTGGTGCAAAAGAATGTAACACCCTGTATACTACCATCCACGATTTTGATATTTTATTGTAGAGGTTCCTAAAAGTAATACATGTTCTAAGTTTGAACTAATTGTCTCAGAAAGAACTGGAAAAAAACGCAAAAAACGAGAAAAAAATTGAAATTTTGACACCCTGTATAACGAAAATGGTGCGATTTTGACCATGTATATATTGGCATTTTTTTCCTATTTTGTCGAGTACTATCACCCTCTGAAATATGTCCACCACATTAATCAACACCCTGTATATAGTACTTTTTTAGAAAAGTACTTGCACTGGTACTTAAAATTTCAAATGTTGATTAAGTATTACTTATTCCTTAAAAAATATACTGCAAAATATTAGTCTTCTTAAAGTACTTTTAGTTCAGTGTTTATAAATATTTAAGTATTTTTCTAAAGCAGGTACTTAGGTAATATTAAAAAGACTTCAGTAGATCAAAAATGATTTTAAGTACTTAAGTTAGTTTAAGTATTTCACCAGAAATAATGCTAAATATAACTTAAAACTCGTAAAAACATATTAATACAAGTGATTTATTAGAAATATTTGATCAACAGTAAAAGTTTTGGTACGAGCGGGGAACGAACCCGCACCTCTGTTTCTCTAGCCCATTGCTCTAACCAATTGCGCTATGGTACCACTGATAAGCAATTCGTTAGAACTTGTACATACGGTTAGAATATTTGGCAGGATCAACAATGGTTACGATACTGGTGGGTTTGAATAGTAGATATTGTTGTAAGTTGTAACGAATTGCTTATAAGTGGTACGATAGCGTAATTGGTTAGAGCAAGGGGCTAGAGATCCAGAGGTGCGGGTTCGATCCCCGCACGTACCCTAACTTTTACTGTTGATCAAATATTTCTAATAATAAAAAAAGTTGAACAATGTGTTTTGCTATTTCAGCTTTAAAAACGCAGATTATGCATTTTTTACAAAAAAAAAAAACTCTTATAAACTGAGCGTTTAAATTTAAATACATATTGCTTTATGAATTTTGTTTCTAGTGGTTATATTGCGTATTGTCTTCATATGAAATGCAATTTTGTATGTAATTTTCTTGAAAACTGATTTTTTCTAAAACTAAAACATTACAGTGATGTTGAAATATATGAGCAATAGTCGTATGTTTTATAAAAAAAATTCTGCTATAATAAGACTTATCAATATTATTATATTAACATAAAAAAATTAGCTTGATTATTGATCTACTTAAAAATCGGCTAAATACTGTAGGTATCTAGATGTACTTAAAGATGTATTTAAAACTAAATAAAAGCATGTACTTGATACTTATACGTTAACTTGCTTTTTTAAGTAAAATACTGAATATTTTACGTATTTTTGCAAAATACTGGTACTTAATAGTGTAAGCAGATTTTAAAATCAAGTACTTAAAACTGTTTACTATAAGTACTTTTGCCGAGTACTTATCACAACTCTGATATTTACCTAGGTATACGTATTAATTCAATCAATGACTTAAACTTGTCTTATATATATTATTGGTAAATAGCTTATTATTGTTGCAATATGATGTCATATTCGTTACATACATATTTTGCTTGAAAATAAGTTTCACTTAATTGAGAAAAAAAGAACGTATAGAGTTCAGTTAAAGCAAGTTACAAAATGTAAATGAGATGGTATTATACAGGGTGTTAAAAAAGTACGCTACCAAACTTCAAGGGACGATTCCTCGCATTATTCTAAGACAAAAAGTTTATATAAACATAGTTCTGAAAACGAATAGTTTTCAAGATACAGGGTGTTAAATTTCTATGAAAAAAAATGTTTTTCTATCATAACTTTTATACCACTCTAGATATTTTTATTAAATTTGGTGTACATCTTTTACCTATTAAAGAGCAGTTTTAGATGCAAAAGTATTTTTTTAAATTTCTACCAGTGGCGTTCGTACGGAGTTTGGACAGAATGTTTATTAAGAAAAAAATGATACGCCACTGCTTTTTCTAAAAACAAAAATTATTTTTGAAATTCCCATTTAATTTTAAGCAAATTTGGTCTCTAGACTTACCTTCGTACGACGCACAATTTTTATGTAAAAAAATAAAAACAATTTTCATACATCTACTGCAATCCGAATCCAATTTGCAAGGATAATTTTTTGTAAAATCCGCTACTGTTTAATTTTTATGAAACATACCTATTTGGAAGTGGGCACGCGTAATGCTGTGGTTAGAATAAAACATTAAATAAATAAAAAAAACTAAACAACACCAAGACGTTAATAAAATAATTGTAAACCAAACATAACATAACCAACCTTACAAATAATAATTTCACAGAATTTAATTTTAAAGTAACTGCTGGAAATGGCCTCCCCCGACTTCAATACATGCGTTTGTACGCCTTATTAGCGACTGGCGAACCCTTTCGAAAATACCAGGAGTGTTCCTAATAATTTCACAGGACTCTTCTATCCGATTTCGTAGATCGTCTTCGCTTCGAACTGGTGTTGTGTAAACTAATGCTTTAAGGTGTCCCCAGAGAAAGAAATCTATCGGATTAATATCAGGTGACCTGGGTGGCCAAAATTGTGGTCCTGCACGCCCAATCCAGCGATCGGTATAATTTTGATCTAGGTACTGACGTGCCACTAAACTGAAGTGCGGTGGAGCACCGTCATGCATAAACCACATAGAACGCCTTTGCCTTAGTGGAACATCTTCCAAAAGTTCAGGTAAAACATGTTCAATAAATTGTCTATACTCCTCACCAGTAAGCCTGCTAGGCAGAAAGTGAGGCCCGATAAGGAAATCTCCTACAACTCCAATCCAAACATTTACAGAAAACTGCTCTTGGAAATGATTTTCAATTATGGCGTGAGGATTTTCATCGGCCCACACATGATTGTTATGAAAGTTTATGATTGCGTTACGAGAAAAACATGCCTCGTCCGTAAACAACACCTGAGATAAAAACCTTGGATTTTGCATTAACTTATTTCCTACCCATCTACAAAAAGCCACTCTTAGCGGAAAATCTCTTGGCAAAAGAGCTTGGACACGTTGCGAATGATATGGATAAAGTTGTTGATCCTTTAAAATTTGCCATACTAATGCGTGAGTAATGTTTAATTCAGTTGCAATTTTTCTCGTACTAGTTTCTGGGTTTTCATCAATTGCATTTAGGACAGCTTCCTCTATCTGAACCGTTCTTACTGTTCTTGGTCTCCCTATAAGGGCAGCAGACTTCTTAAAACTACCCGTTTCACAAAGTTTGGAGTGAATATTTGCAAAAAATTGTCTGTTAGGTAGTGGACGGTCAGGATATCTTTCTTGATACATCCGTCTAGCGGCGCGAGCGTTACCATCAGCCATTCCATACACGAAATGCATGTCTGCCATTTCACGGTTTGTAAACTGAACCATTTTTACCGAAAGAAAATTAAATAAACTTTTAAAAATTACACAAGTGCACCTTTATTAATAGTTTTGACAACTGTCATGTTATTGTTATAAACAAACGAAGAACTGTCGTTTAGCAAAGCAAAGCCCACCTTGACAATTTAGGTTTCTTTGACTACTGAATTAAATTGCAGTTTGTTTCTTAAATTTTCCTACCAAATTGTTAGTTCTATTAAAAAAAATACATTTAGAAATGAGGGTTTAATAGTGAATTGTAATAAATTAAAAAAAGGAAAATTAAGCTCGCGAATGGCAAATACAAATCACAAGTGTTGGCGCAAAAAAGTTTGGGAGATAAAAGGGGACATGACCCAGAGTCACTCAGTAGATTATTCCAAATTTATAATTATTTCTTTTTATGGGTACTACTAACAGCATTACGCGTGCCAACTTTCAAATAATATGTTTAATAAAAATAAACAGAAGCGGATTTTACATAAAATTACCATTGCAAAATTGCATTTGGATTGCAATGATTTTTATTTTTTTACGCGAAAACCGCGTGTCGTACAAAAGTAAGTCTGGAGACCAAATTTTCTTTAAATTAAACGGAGATTTCAAAAATAATTTTTGTTTTCAAAAGAAGCAGTGGCGTATCTTTTTTTTTCTTAAAAAATATTAATTTCAAACCCCGTAGGGACGCCACCGGAAGAAATAAAAAAAACCTTTTGCATCAAACACTGTCCTTTAATGGGTAAAAGATGCACACCAAATTTGATAAACATACCTAGAGTGTTATAAAAGCTATAATAGAAAAACAAGTTTTTTCTTAGAACTTTAACACTCTGTATCTTGAAAACTATTCGTTTTCAGAACTATGTTTATATAAACTTTTTGTCTTAGAATAATGCGAGGAATCGTCCCTTGAAGTTTGGCAGCGTACTTTTTTAACACCCTGTATGTGACCGGATTTGAGGGTGTGATGCACTTCTTAGAAACCTAGAAAACTGGATGCACCAAAACGATTTAAAATGAAATACTTGTTTAAAAGCATATTACGATGTGTCGATCGAAAGCAAAAAACAAGCACAACGCTGCTTTAGACATTTTAGTATTTCTGTAATAAGAAGCCGCACGAAAAAATGAGTGCCTAATATGTAGATAAAAAGTATTATTACATTTAAAAAAGTATTTTGTCTTTATTCTACTACTTATCTATTTACGTACATGAATGACTTAGTATGAACTAATTTCTCGAGGAATGGCATATCTAAAAAGACTAAAAATTGGGAGCAGGGTATGTACAAAGAAATTTTGGATAGCTTACACAAATTATATATTTTTAAAAACAACATTTTTCAATACATCAGATATCAGATATTTTTAGCCAGAGATAAGTTTATAAATTTGGTTTAGAGTGCATGGCAGAACCCATAGACTATATTATAAATTTGTTACTCTATGTTGAAATGCCTTTATTTATCAATGATTTGAGGTATATTTATTTTTGTATAATGCCTGGATGTATACATGATTTTACCCAAGTCTGTATTCTGTATTCTAAATTTACTTGTTAATTGCAGTTTGAAAATGCATTTGGCGAAAATTAATTATAATGTCCTTGAAGGGAAATAAATTAGATACGACTGAGAATGTTTAAACTAACATTTAAAACAAACTTAAATTTTGTAATAGCCTTTTGTTTTACCGACAACATATTTTAAATCATGTATTTATTTATTTGTGCTCAAATATTTTTCAGCATATTTCGGTTTTTCGTACAATTAACATAGCTGTGGGTAGAACATATATCAAAAGAGCATACTACATTTTATGCCCACCATAATTTAAGTAAAGCCGATTTGTCAAGAAATAACAATGTTGATCTACGATCTACTCTCATTGGCCAGGAAGCAAAGATTTATTTAATTAGATTAATTTATTACATTAATTTAAAACCCTCTTAGAATTAGGGATAAAAGGCATATTCAAATATACGAAAATTCTTGTATCGGTTTGTATCTACAAATTTTGATTCAATCATAAAACCACATACGAAAGACATTGGTTAGACTTCAGTATAACTGAAAACACACAAAGATTGTGGTATATATAAAATTTCCATTACACTTACCTGTATTTTCTCTGAACCTTCTTTGGGCAATATTTTATTATTCATCCACAAATTACTGTTGACTAATAAAATTAGTCCTCACACACTACTGCACAAAACACCCCTCTTAGTTGTATGATACATACGCACCGATAACGAAACGCGTATGATCTGTGTAAAATCCACATTTTGTCAAAACATTCGTTGTTTTGGGGTCTGCTATGGTTTTATCACTGCCCGTTTTAATTGCTCTTTTTCGCAATTCAATTGTACACGATTTACGTCCTTCTGAGAAATATATATTACTGCAAATAATATTTAGCCGATTTCATGCTCACTTAATTATATAGGTCTCATTTTTATGTCGTTTTAAAGGTCAGCAGATATTTCCTTATTAAAGGGCTCATTGAAGGTACACGTGATCCTTTTTTAGTAGCTAGAGCTATGTTTTCAGTAAAAAAGAATTCCGTTTTATAATGTCTTTATATTATTCTAAATCCCTTTGTGATTCCGCAAAAACGATTGTTCTTCCCCTGAGAATCCATAAGCAGACATTAAAAACGGCACTATATATATTTTTTATTGTGAAAAACTAAATAATTCGTTCCAAAATAGTAGGTAAATTAACGGACAAGAGAGTTCCATCTTTTTTAGCGGTTATCAGTTTAAATCTGATTCAGCTATTAAGAATTAACTACATATTTTTTCTACCTTTGTTTGAAGGTGGTAGACAACGAAAACTGTTCATTAAACTCGTTCTATCAGACTTATATTTCCTATATTACTGATTTCACAACTGTTCGAATGGTAACTATCTCCCATCGTATAATTAATGTAAACTAAATACTAATTCTAAAGTTACGATCTTATATATTAGTGGTGAAGTGAAGTCTTCGGACCCTGCTCACCTGAACCGGCAAGGTTAGGAAGGTTATTATGAGCAAGAAGAGGATTGCATATATTCGAAATATCTACTCTAGGCTTGCTGAAACTTCGCGGATTTGTTTTTTTATGAAAGAAATTGTCATGGGTAGGGGAGAGGGTTTATAAGCTAAACTAGGGTTAAAAATCTATAGGTTTTATAAAAGAAAATATGCAGCAATGGTAAACATTTCTAAAGGAAACACTTGCAATAAAATTTAGTTGTGGGATGATACTAATCAATAAGGAGATTCTATTATATTCCAGCAAGAAGACGACAATGACCTATTTGGCAATGTCGACGAGAAACCTAGAAATAACAATATGAGTTCTAACTACACGCACACTGTTAGTTAAAAAATATGTTGAAAATATGAAGTGACATTTCCCTTTGTAAAGAGCGCGATCAAGAAGAAGGATCACATGGAATTGCTACCGCTTTAATAATTCCTAGTTTGGTAGCTAGAGTCTTTTGCGTGTGCCTAAAAACGCTAAGCTATACTCCATAGGAAACTTTATAGTTGAGCGTATAATAATTGAGTGTAAAACTAGGAACGTTTCAAGTTGCCTGTCGTTTTTATGCCATATGATGAATCGAGGTGTCGCAGCCAAAGTCTAGGTTTAATATTTGCATTTTTGATTGCGTAGATTTCGAACCATTTTCTAAATATATAAGCGTCTACCAATCAGGGAAAAACCCATCGGGAAACTGTCGTCTACGTCATCAAGTCCATCATTCTCTCCAGACGCAGCGTTTTATCTCTCTTCAGCTTTTTCTTCATGATTGCCAACAGCTTTTAAAACGGACCATTTCAACATCAACATTAAACATTTTGTTCTAATCCAAAATTTTAAGAAAATGGTTTGAATTTTAACAAATACATTTTATTCAACCTATAGGGTAGATATTGGATGATCTGTACTGTAAGGCATTTCAAAAGTTTGCTGGTTCGTCAGTAACTGGAGGAGGTTATAAATCTAAGTAGCATGTTGTGATATAGAGAGAGTTCTGTCCGTTATGTAGTCCTTATATATATTTGTAGCATCAGATAGGTTTTCCTCTCTATAGATGTCGTGGGATCGCTGGCCTCTTCTTTTAACATCATCGATTGTCTGCTTGTTGGTTATAAAAATCTACCCACACAGTGTAGTTTCTCTTGTTGACTGGTAAGATTTTGATAGATTCACCCTCTTATACTGCTGTTCTCTCTGAACTTGTCAAATCAGTTAAAGTGCAAGTGCTTTTTTAGATTTCGGTTTCTTTCAATTGACCTGATGATATTTACTACGAGGGTCTCCTTCGATCAAATAACAAAGTTTAATGTAGAAGTTAATTCCCAGTATGTGTTAGAGTTCGTGAGTATGTAATGTGAAATTCTTCCTTCATAAGTCTAAATTGTTCCCTTCGTAGCCTCTGACCCCAGGTATTTGTGTCCTGCGTCGTCATTAATCAGAGAATCCCTAGATCGCTGGCCTACCATCCCCAGTTTACGGGCCCCCTTCATTATCTACAGAAGGGACTGGTGAGGTGTTGGTGACCAAGAACGAGCAAAGTACAAGAAACCGATGGGGCCTAGGCACTGTAAATCTTAACCAAATTTGAAACTATACAAAACAACTGGGAATAGTTACTTGTAGAAGTAGTTTATGATATAGTGAAATGCTAATTTTTATTTTGTACGATTGAACTTACACATAGATAAAAATAGTCAAAATGTCAAATGAGAATGTCGAAGCTGTAATATACAAATAAAAATAAAGGAGGCACTTTTTATTAAGCAGTTTACCCAATTTTGTGTTACACATAATAATTTTAAAACAATCTTCTGCTTAATAATTTAAGTAAAAGCCTTATAAAGATTTAATGAGCTGCGCTATTTCATTGATAAAAAAATAATCTTTACAATGTCATGAGGGGGGGTTGGGTTAAATCTTAGGGTACGCCTCTAAACGTAGCCATTTTTTATATCAGCATATTTCCCCAAATCTTGATATAAAACGTAGGAATCGGCTTATCAAAATGATCTTAATTATATACATAAAATTACATATGCCTACCTACTAAAAATAACTGGTCGGAACAATTGGGTTTTCTCGTTTCTCCTGAAAATCTTTAGCTGTAGTTTGTAATTTTCCTGTAATTGTAGGTAAGTATAATTGCTCCAGATAATAAACGAAAACGGTTTATTCTGTAAGTTGGGGACGCCATGCTTTGTCCTTGTCCCCATTAAGGGTTTTGCGCATCTCTTTCCTTGTCACGCAGAAAGAGGGCAAAGTCTGAATGAGAATTTAAAGGAAAACGTTTATTATATATTATATTGTTAGTATTAGAGACAATAATCTCCGTATACGTGAGCAGGGTGCTTTTTGGCACGTGCAAGAACTTTCTAAATAAATGTCTCTTTAATGTGTGTAGGTATTTATAAGCGTTATTGGGGTGTGCAACTTATGACGTAAGGAATAAGTAGCACCAACATAAACTATGTAAAAACCAGTGGAGTCTCGTCTCAGTTCCTTAGCCAGGGGGAAGGGCAGATCGGGCATTGCCTGATTTCAACTATATTTTGACCGAACTAGAAAATCGTCTTTAGTGGGATTAATAGTTAATAATTCTGCCTTAACTATTGTAGTCTAAACGTAAAAAAAACCCATTACCCACAACTTTTCTCGTACAGAATTCCACTACTTACAATAATTATTAATAGCTTTATACAAATGCTATATACTGTAATTTATGTCCAATTACTTTAATTTCAAATTTATGTATTATTATCAATACTGATGCCTTTTAAAATATTTTTTTTATTATTACTATTATATGTTGTTTTACTAACAACCATTTTGAATTGAGATAAAAAAATGACTTCGTTTAGACTCAACCGAAGATTTCCACTTCATATAGTATTTCATTTATAAACACTGAGTAACACTCTAGCATGAATAATTTATTTCTGAAGCTTGCTCAGAAACACAGGAAAACCTTTACGTTCATGTGCTGGAAATGTGTTTAATGTATAAAATTTGTTCTTCGAAACCTTCTTATTCGATCGACTTTTTGAGTTCTTTGCACTGACACATTAAGTCCTTTTTTAAGCTGGTGTTAACGAGTTGGGAATTGAAAAAAACGATCACCTGCTGTCACTTCAAGCCGTTCTATGAAAAGGGGGTTTTTATAGATCGTTTCAAATACTAGTTCCCGGTAATCATGATTTCGGTTTCAGGATTTGAATCAAACATTTTGATTACTTTCCATATTATTAGGATCAAGAACATTTACTTACTTTTCAGCTTTTTATATTTATCTTCTGTTAAAAACTGCAATTGTTTTATTAAAAGTTTAAAATTTACAAAATCAAATGTCAAAGTCAAATGTTAATTTCATTTGTCAAAGTGAAAGCTTAAAATTCATAGGGAATTTTTTGCGGCAACATTGTATCATGATTACGTCATAGATTTTGATGACGTGCAATGCAAGTTTTGTTGATTTCTTTATGTATATTTACCACTGCCCAATATCAAATGAGATGCCCATGTGACGTCAAACGCTAGCGGCTGCACGCGCAAGAACATATCCTTAAGTCTGTGTATCGTAGATATTACGATAAAACACTTGCAAATATTCCAACAGTTAAGACATCTATATATTTTTCTTTTTATAGGTATATATATATATATATATATATATATATATATATATATATATATATAACTTACTCTTCAAACTAAATAGCTAAAAGATCAGTTGAGAAGCACTGAGAGATTTTGTGAAGTTTGTCAGATCGAGTTGCAGGCACTGGATGGGTGGGCAAAATGGGCAAAAGAGGAAAGACCCTAGACAAGAAAGCCCCAGGTCGGCCACCAGAAACTTGGCCTGAAAATTCAACCTCCACGTCACAGAGGTTAATTATACAGAAAAGACTCGTAGTCTTAGAAAAAAAGAGAAAAAGAAGGTTACTGTTACTGCTGCTCTTACAATAGGCTAATGGAATTAGGATTGACATGGATTGTGATATTTATTTTTTAAATAAAAGGGATAATGCATTTCAAATTAATGCGGACTGACCTCTAAAAGGCAAACATTTTATTAAACTGCCTAAAGTCCGAAGTGTTTACAACTTTTACTGAGTTGTTCCGTATATTTAGACAGCGTCTACGTGTATTACAAGAGATAGAAAAAAACCTTAAATACAAAAGTTATAGGGATTGTCCTGAACCTCCAGGATTCGTTACCAGGAAAAATATATGAACATCGGAAATTAACGAAATCAGCATCAACTTTGTTATTTTAAACGGAACACTCTGTATAATATATGTTCGTCAAATGGGTCCCTTCTTGCTGATTATAAATATACTATGTTTGATACCTTTATCTCTAAAGATACCCCAGACATTTGAGAAAAACCCTGCCTAAGAGGCAATGTATTCCCGCATTAAACTCCACTGACATAACTTTTTCCCTCTCTCTCTAACACACTAAGAAAATATAGTATACTGGCTGTTTCACTTAAAATTCTAAACAGCGTTTCCTCGGGAATTAACGGGAATCTCAAAATGTATTAAAATCTATTCTATATCTACGGCTAAAATAAAAACAACACCGTCACCGCTATAGGCGACGCACGCCAAGAAAAAACTTTAAGTCTCAGATTTCAAAAATACCCCATTTTTAAGACATTTTGGTGACAGGTTTGAAAATGATTACTGTACTGATTCCTTTCCTACATACAAATAATTAAAAAAAAAACATTTGGTAGTCAAATTATAAAAATACATCTACATTTTTTCTTAAACTAATTTAAAATGTTATACTGTTTATAAGATTATAGTTCTACGTATAAAAAAGTGTAAAAAGTTACAAAAGTGTTCTTATTTTTTAATTTTGACCTTAGAATAGAATCAGACATTCACGATTATATACTACATTTTAAAAATAATGGCTTAGACGGAGTTAAAACTATACTATTTTTTTTATTGTGGTATATTTGAGTTCAATTTTTTATATCTTGTTTGTCATTTACTGTATTTTTTCTTTTTTTGTATGAATCATTTCTTTAATAATTAATTTCTGGTACAGGTTATCTTCATCTATGATTTTTGTTTCAGAAAAATTAAAAAACTTCTTTCATGTTTGTGTAATGCAGTGGATGCATTCTTTGTATACTTATGTCCTTTTATTCTATTTTGTAAGAGTTGGGTTGTCAAACCAATATATTTCGAAGGGCAGTTTAAACAAGGAATAATATATATATATATATATATATATATATATATATATATATATATATATTCAATTTGTTTCTTAAACCCGGTATATATTAATTGGACTTCTTTCTTGGGTATAGGTTTATTTGCAAAATCAAACAATGGGATTAACTTGACGCTTCGCCTATCATAGTAGTCTTTCTCAAAAATTGCTCATTCCTTTATTATTTTTTTTATGGTATATATGGCTTTCCTTACCTACCTACAATTAATTTAAAAAACATTTAGTGGTCTAATTATAAAATGACATTTACAATTTTTCTAAAACTGATTTAAAATGTTATACTATTGACAATAATTATTAAAAAATTAATAAACTAAGGTTACATACCTCGAAAAATACATGTTGATTATTTATTTATATTTGAATGATAGGTAGCAAGTTAGTGGTTTGCCCGGCAACTCATAGCACAGTTTTAGGTAAAAAGGAGTTCTTATCGTAGTACGTTCCTCAAATTGTAATTGTATATATATATATATATATATATATATATATATATATATATATATATATATATATATATATATATATATATATATATATATATATATATATATATATATATATATATATATATATATATATATATATATATATATATATATATATATATATATATATATATATATATATATATATATATATATATATATATATATATATATATATATATATATATATATATATATATATATATATATATATATATATATATATATATATATATATATATATATATATATATATATATATATATATATATATATATATATATATATATATATATATATATATATATATATATATATATATATATATATATATATATATATATATATATATATATATATATATATATATATATATATATATATATATATATATATATATATATATATATACCGCGTTATACATTTTCTACTTTTGATTTACTACTCTTGGTTTATGAGTTTCGCCACAGGTGGCTATATGCTGCTCCGTGGTAAATAGAGTATCAAGTCCGGCGAAGATTTCGGATGTTTTCTTGGTAATCACAAATGTCGGTTTTGCTCCTGTTGGTGACTCTGGTATTGTTTTGTGTATTCATTTTGGCACTAGTTGTACTCGTCTTTCAACTAGTTGACTGTACTGATGAAGACCTTAAGTCAGAAACACGTGTCTATGGTTAGCCAAATTCCATTGCTTTAGCGGTCATCCCAAAGAATCCATTTTCTGCTATATATATATATATATATATATATATATATATATATATATATATATATATCGTCCCCTATCTCAAGTACTGGCGTAACTCATATTTTGTAAATTTTTCAGGAGAGAAGAAAATAAAAAATTACCTGCACTAAACTTGTCGTCTTTATAACTATTATCAAACTGATGGAAAATTCTGAGGTTATGGGGCATTTATATGTTGTTATCGTATTTCATTATTTGATAGCTATTTTTTTTAAGTTTTTGAGTTTTTTCGAGAAATATGTAGATACGTCATTATGTGATATTTTCTTTTATTGACATATTGGATACGTCATACAGTACTGTTTTGTGGGTGGGGTTATTATTATGAAAATAGACATCAGGTAGTTCGGGTAAATTGTATTTTAATAAAAATTTGAAGTAAGGAAATACGTTTTCAAATGTCTGTTAATAAATCTAATATTGATAACCATGTTGTATTAAAAATATATCAATCAACTTTAAAACGAAGAACCCCAATGCTATAATAAAATGTCTGTTTCATGCAATAACATGTGGTAACGACAAATAAAACTGCTGGAATTCCGGTTGTCTTATGACAGGTGTAAGACCTGAGCACAGCGCAACTGAGTCTTCGTATTTATTTTCATTATAATTTTATTTGTTCATTCTTGTTAACCATTATTTCCATGATGTTTGGCCACGGTATGTTTTGGCCAGTATTGGTTTCTCTAACACTTAAAATGCGATGCTCTTTTGGCAACAATTTTAAATCTTTAAAATCGATATATTTCATTATTATGACCTTATAGGGATGCTTTTTCGGGCTAATTTAATAACAGGGTATAGCTGAGATGGGATAAAAATATCACGGGCACCAGATATTGCTGTGGATATTGCGCTGTGAGGGCGACCTCATTTTGCCCGTGGTTGGTCTCGAAAAATCGCAGAGAAATTTCTTCGATGCTGTCCAGTTTTGATAAAGAGTAAAGTAACTTTGCGGCAATAATGCTGTTTTTGTTCTATCCATAGCAGCCATCAGCAAATAAATAGAAACTAGATTTTTGGTTATACTCCCCTAAAACTGTAAACAGGCATGACGCAATCTCAGAAGAAGCACGTTTGCTAACAGATTCGTTCCAAACAAAACAAAAACAATCTTTCCTCGCTACATCATAAAACGTGAAATTAAAAGTTGAGAGTCAGGATTAATAAAAAATGGCGCTTTCCTTTGAAATTGGGACGTAGATAACTTGTTGCAAATCAACAATCCCGCACAGTTTCTGTTGCCTGATGTTTGCATGCTGCTTTCTTTTGCGGAGCTGCCGTTTTTTCAACAATGTGTGAATCGTATCGGATTTTCAGGTTTTCTCTAGCTTGCGCAACTTCTTTCAAATACGTAAGGCAAAGACAACATTGGTCTTTTTTGGGAGACAAAAAGGATACATTTTGTTCTTTAAAAACTCCTGTATGATGATAACTACATTTAAGTTTACTTTCTTGCGACTGAAAATCTTCAAGAAACATAAAAAAACATTTTAGGCAAGAAGAGGTCTGGATGGAGGTACATCTTAGATGTTAGTGTGATTCAACTTTTGGAAATCTATTAATAGGCTTCTTAATTTTGAATCTTATATTTGTTTCCATGTCCTTAGTTTCTTTGCTTCTTTGTCGGCCATCCCTCTTGTCCTTTTCCATTACACCTACTTTTATTTTAACCAGCGCAGTTCGACACATTCTTTCACTGATTCCAAAAGTCGATAGAAATAGTTTCTTACAGACAATAACAGGTTTTTTTGTCTATGGTTACAGTGTAAGTTATGGTCTTAGATTTGTGGTCTTTCTTAGTGTATTCGTAACATTCAGGTGACGAGCTACAAACTATCTTTATGAATGCAGATTTCCAGCCACAATTTACTACATTTTCAGGTTAGAATTTAGTCTGTCGCGGCACGACCGCGCGTATTGTAGATACGTCAGCTCTCTTTTTCAAACGTAGCAAATAAATTTCGTGTACATGAAGGGACGTAACTGCACTTACGCCTATACGTGAGAAAATTTGATGTTGATTGTCAGATACGTCAATTACGGCACTTCGTAAAATAAAAGTTGTGGCTGTATGGAAGTCTCAAGTGGTGTAATTAATTTTTTCGATTTTTGTCAGTAACGTCTTTACGTGAGATAGTGGACGATGTATACAGAGTGATTCACTTAAATTCCGAACGTCGATTACACGCAAATTAGCAGGGGTTTCAAATTTGATAATAAATAACTTGTAATTGAATAAATCCAAATTACTAAGAATTTAAACAATATCTACGCCGTCACCAGTACGGGCGATGCGAGGCCAAGAATAAAAAAAAACCAATTGAAGAAACTTTAAAAGTGTGAATCTACGTCGGTTTCTTAAACGTTTTGTTTATTTGCGGTAAATGGATTGCTATATTGTAAATATAATGTAATAATGGTGTGATGTAAAATCTTATTATAGAATAATAAAAAAATGTATGAATAGTACAATTTTATTTTTTGACATTACAAAAATTTACGTTAGTATTTTATTACAGATAAGTAAGTATAAATGCTATTTTTTATTTACATTACATAACACCAAGCTCGTATCACTACTATATAAATCTACTACTAATTTATTTACATTAAAAAATAAATCTAATTATTGTTTTTCTATTTGGCGTAAATGTAAATGCTGTTAGTTTTGGCTTCCAATATTACTAAATTCTTTAGTAGCATTATTTAGAACAATCACAGAAATGTCTAGTTTAGGAGATTTGTTTTGTTTCTCAATACCTCTTTCCAATTGGGTCCAGAACAATTCGATAGGATTTAAAATGCAATAATATGGAAAATGATGCATATTTTGTTGTAATCAATGTCTTTTTTAACGCTTTTAGTCTGCAGTAGTTCCAAGAGTTCCTTTTTGGTATAATTTTCTAAAAAGTACATATGTTGTGGATTACAACAATATATGCATAATGTTTTCAGACAAAATATTTTTTAGTTCTTGTTTTGTCGAGCTAGATGTAGGTATTTTTTGTTATGATGATATGAGGCATTTTCCATAACAATTATGAAAACCAATTTTCAAAAAGAGAGCTGTCCATATCTTGATTGTCAACCAATGAAATTTTTTACAATTTCTTGGGTGTCATGCAAATATGTTTACGTTGACTGTTTTTAAAATATTGTTAAGTGACTTCCATTTACTAATTCAGGTTTCGATGAGAATGCCTGTATTTTTTTTAAATACTCTTAATATGCCAGTATACTTTCCCATCACTAACTCTATCAACGATAACTTAAAATTGATTAATGTTCAGAAGTTCAAGATTTTGTACATTAATTACCAGACATCGTCTTATAAAGACAAAATAAGCAACTTATGTTTGTCATGTGCAACATATAATACGACGTATATTCAGAACATTTTTGAAAAAACTTTTTTAGAATAGTTTGAAGGAACTGTATAATATTGGAATATACATCATATCACCCTGGATATAATTACGTATTTAATAAATGATGCTTAATATTATAAGTATTTAATAAATGATGCTTAATATTATACCAGGCTCTTTATTTACCATTATGACAAATTCTACAAGCCTCTTTAAATATCGTGAATTACGAAATTATCGACACATGTTACAAACACTCAAATAACACTGAATTTGCATGTTCAGTTTCTATCAATATTTTAACTTCGAGATAAACAACTAAAGCATTTCTGTAATGTTTAGACGTTTGGCTCTTCACATTTTTGACAAACCATAAATTGCCTCTCCATGGGATGTCGAATAAATAACTTTTATTTTTTGCGAATGATAGAAAGATGCTATATGTTTTAGCATAAACATTAAAAAAATATATGTAAATAAACATTACACTGTTAAAGGCGAGGCATAAATCGTTTGCATACGTTTTTGCGTCCGATATACAAGTATTTGTGATCCTTTTAGTTAAAATTTCGGGCTCCCAAGAAAAAACACAAACGGTCCCACAGAGATATACAGAGGTATTAAGTGAAAGGGCTTTTAGTATTAGGATAAAGAAAAACAACACATATTGATTGATGTCCTTTTCTTTCCCCGTTTGTTTGTTTTGTAAATATTATTGTTTTATTGCTGGCTCTCAGTTCGTGGAAAACGAAAGAGCATACACTTAGTTGAATTTGAAGTACGGTTTTTCAATTCAATATAATAATCCCCAATCTAATGCATTAAAAGCAAGCCTTTTCTGTATTAATTCAGGAATTCTGTTGAATGTTTGACACACACCAAGTTTCTAGAATAAAGGAGGGCAATAATCCTCTTTCCTCTTAATCACCGAACAGTTGTAGACATGTACACCGTGTTCCACATAAAAGTACCTACTATACTATCTGGAAATCCGTAATAGATACGAAAAAAAGTTTCTTTGAATTTGAAGTTCTTTTAAAATATAATGTTTCCATGTATACAGTCCCAATTTTGCTGGGAAAACATCAACTATCAAATTTAAAATGGGTTTTGTTGGGTTGTAGTTTTGTCCATTCTTTGATTCCTTGTCAAAAATAAACATGTTACCAATTTAAAGTATAGTCGATTTCTGTGTGCTTTCCGAGATAATTAAAGTTACGTGTGATCTTTGAAAACGAGCTTTTTTCAAATCACTATCAAAAATAGCAAAAATCTAAAATTATTCGTTTGGGTGGTAATTTCCTGTTTATAAAGCATCAATGCATATACGGAATTCAAAATTTTTCTCCACCCCAGAAAGTGGACATACTACGAACTCAATCTTGCAACTTTTAAAGTAAAAATATATATATATATATATATATATATATATATATATATATATATATATACATTTAACAGAAAATCTCAATTATTTTTTGAATATTGTGAAGCTGCTTAAAAAAACTATAGGAGGCCATGGAATGGATAATATTTCTATTTGCTTAGCTATAGTAGATATATATATATATATATATATATATATATAGATATATATATATATATATATATATATATATATATATATATATATATACATATATAGATATATTTAAAACCATTATTGAAAATTAAAATTAGAAACAAACTTCTTGAGTAACATAGCTATCAATATAAACAACATATAACAACAGATTACATGGAAATAGAAAAACAGGAAAATTTTAAAACAAATGACTTTAAAATTGATTTTCCACATACTGTCCGTTTTTTGCTATACACAGTGTATATCACACTTGAATGTTTGCCGCAGCGTTGTTTTAATTAATTCACCGAATAATTGTTTCAATTTTTATACACTCTGTCTTTAAGTGTGCTCCATAAAAAATAATATGAGGGTGTCAAATCGGGACTTAGCGGCGGCCATGGATTCTCACCGTTACTATATATACTTAAATTAAATTGCTTGTTTAAAATGCTCTTGTATCTTTTCCACAGTGGTATGGAGCATTATCTTGTTACTATACCAAGTCCACACGAATATGTTCCGTCAGATCATTGAGTTTTTCCATAATTTGATTTCTTAAAAGGTTTAAAAATGTTTGTGTCTTCAAATAGTGGTCAAAAAACAAACGTCCTATTATGCGGTCTTTTATAATACCACACCACACTTTAATACTTTGATGTCCTTGCCTTTTAATTTGCTTTAACACATATTTATTTGTCTTAGAATAGTAGTGAGTATTTTTTTGTTATGCATTCCCGTAGTGGAAAATATCGCCTCGTCTCTCCTCTCAAAATGCAGATCCATCATTTGCATACAAAAATCCACAGTCTGGTCTGTTAATTATCAGCTTCACTTAAAAATTGAACTGGAAGAAACTTATATGGGGATATTTTGTTTTCTTTTAATATTCCATGTATGTGCATTCCATGTATGTATGTATGGAAATTTTCAAATTCCTCTCTTAAAGGGTTGGTAGGATATTCAGTAATATATAATAAAACCTCCATTTAAAAATCTTCAGAGACGTCTGAACGGGCTTTTTCCCGTTTTCTATATTTCAAAACTCCATGAGTTGATAAATCACTGCAAATTTTGTCAAAAACATTCTTGTTTGATATCCTTGATAGCTATGGGAAATATTCGGCGATATTCTCTTAATGCAAGTGCTGGACATTTATTATTTTCAATGGAAGAGTTACAAATAGTATACAAATTTGACTTGAATATTGAGCCATTTTTTAAAATAGGACTAGTAAACAACGATACAAGGAAACCTATTTAAACTCTAATTATTTTAAATTGAAATGATTTCAATAAATCAAACTAAAATTCAAATAAATTGAAAAACTGTCAAATTTAAAATATATAGTCCATTCCATGGCCTCCTATATTTTTTTGAGTATGCAGCATTACAATATTCAAGAAACTTTAAAAAATGCAAGATTGATTTCGTAGTATGTCCACCCTGTACAGGTGCGGATAAAATTTTAAAATCCCGTATATGTATTGATGCCCAAACGCTCAATTTTAGATTTTTTCTATTTTTTTATAGTGATTTGAAAAATAGCTGCAGTTTTCACAAAATCACACATAACCTTAATTAACTCAGAAACCACGCAGAAATCGATTATAGTTTAAATTGGTAACTTATGTTTATTTTTGACAAGGAGTCAAATAATGGACGAAAATACAGGGTGTCCCATCAAAAATTTTATAGTTGATATCGTCCCAGCAAAATTAGGACACCCTGTATACATGAAAACATTATATCTTAGTAGAACTTCAAATTTAAAGAAACTTTTGTATGAAACATTTTTTCGTATCTATTACTGATTTTCAGATAGTATAGTGGGTACTTTTATGTAGAACACGGTGTCCCATGTTTATGTATTTGATCTGATAATGTTTGCTATGTACGAAACATATAATCATTTCTAATGAATTTTGGTTTTAACTAATTAATGAAGCTAAGCCTTTAGAAAAGTTTTTAGTTTGTTTTTTTGTAAGCCCAGTCTCTGTGGAAAATTGGTCAATATGTCTTTGATGTGTACTGGGGAAAAGGACATCACTCGGACCTTTCCTGGTGTGTTGACGTCCGCGTGCAAGAAGACTGTTTTAGTCCAAGTTCCAATTTTGATACACAACTTAATTATTCTTCCTTCTAAAACTATTAATGTCAACGGTTTTTTGAATGGAAATCAAAGCTAATGTACATTACTCAAAAATATAACATTTTTAAGGGAGGTTGTTATATTATATTTGCGTTTCTTAAAGAACTGCTATTTTTTCTTTTACAAAAAAAAACCCTAAACTACAAAAAATCTTCTTTGCTTTCTTTAAAACAAAATCAGCAGTTAAGTCAGTTACGTATTTTTCTCTGTCTGAAAATCTTTGCTGCCCCGTGGTTGATATTAACTGGTTTATAAACATTAACAAAATACTTCTGTTACCGCTAGCAACAGTATACCAAAGTGCAATTTTTCATAATTGACGGATAAAAATGCCTAAAATAATTGCACTGGAAATTGGTATTTTAGTTCATTACATTTTCTTGTTAGGCATTACTAGGTTAAAGAAGTAAATATTCGACTTTTTCGCCAAAAATACGAAAATGTAATAATACAAAATATAACAAATAGTCCAGATCATTAGTTGGAATTTATTTTTGGTTATTTTTTACACCAACAACAAATTGATAAAATAATGCACAAAAAAGTATTCGCTATCTTACTTGTTTTTTTACCTCATCCCTCTGCAGTCTACTTCTAGGCGCAGACCCCTCCCAACCTTTTCAATTCATGCGTACTTTGAGCTAAATGGTACAAATATTTGGCGTCAATTTTACGCATGTCGTCATCCTACCTTGTCCCAGGTCTGCCTCTGCCTGTTTTACTTGAACTCCAGTGCATAATTTTTCATGTCCATTTTTAGATATTGTCTCCTTTTCAACGCTTTATTTTCCCGTTTAGTACCTAGGCTCTTACTTACCATGTTCACCTCTCGCTGCAATACTTTTAGATGAGTCCATGTGAGTCTAATTCGTCTCGAGATTTCTACAGTTTAAAACACAGAAATCATCTGGACATAATTTTTGCTTTGTCGAAATTCATTTGAAGCCTGTATTTCATTTAGTTCGTCTATGTCATTGGAAATTGATACAATATCATCAACAAAACGCATATGATAACTTGAGTACGATCCATTGATCCTAATACCATCTCCGTTCCAAATGCGCTTTTTGAAAACATCCTTCAATTTGATGGTTAAGAATTTCGAGGAACTCGTACCCCTGTCCCCCCATTACCCCTCTCGTTATATTTTTTTTTAGTATTTATTGTTTCACTTGTATTGTTGCGTTCTGGTAGTTCTTATTTTATAAATTTAGTCTTTGGATTTATCCAATGATTTTAAAATGGCCCACGTCTCGCCTTACAAAGGCGAAGTTTATCGGTATATTAGTATACACTATACACATTACTTGCATTAAAGTATTTTCGAAAGCGGGTGAGTCAAAATCCAGTTTACCGGATAGACGGTCGGTAAGTATATTTTTGATCGGTCTAAAAAAAGTCCATAAAAGATACACGGGTCTTTTTTGTAAATTCGTTGGGTTCGTACAAAAAAAATCTTGCCTCAGCAATGTTCGAATTTTTTTTTGACACCCTCTCTTTTAGTAGTTACTTGTTTAACAGTATGTGTAGTGATTTTTTTGTTTCCACCGAACCTCAGCCTCTTTTTGTTATTTTATACTCCCCAGGGCCATCTTGTCTGCTATAGCTATGGCATCTCCTCTGATTCCACATTAATGTGTCTTATTTCTTACATAAACAAAATTCAAATCCAACGCGACCGACGCGGCGCGCGCCCCTTAAATCTTGACACCCGCGTGTGATCCTCGAGCACCGTTTGGCACGGAACTACCCTAGACATAACTTACTCTGCTTGCAAACTAAATGACTTGTGTGGCGATTGGGATGCGCATCACGCTATAGAACGCCCTTAAAATCCTTTACATATTGTTGATAATTTTTTGGAGCATACCACTGTTTTATTATACCACATACCATATATTAGAAACATCAAAAAATGATTGAATAGAGATTAGTAACTATGTCTTTTTTTACCAGACATTTTTACGTGTTCGCAGCACTATTATGTAGCGATATATAGAGCAACATTGTAATGTTTTGCTGTTTATCGTATGATACGAGTGTACGTATTATAAGTAATACTAGCTAGCCCGGCAGACCTTGTTCAGCCTTTTCTGTTAGATGCCGCAATGAGTTTCCAGTGAATTTATAAGAATATGTGGCGCATTCGCCACATTGTTCAGAAATGTCATTGAAGAAAACCATATTGGTTATATAGAAAAAATACGCAATAAAACAATACAAAAAATAGTATTGAAAGGTACCAGTAACCAGACGATCATTTAAAAAAGAATCATGTATATTGGTGCAGTACAATTTTGGTTAAAAATTAAGGGTCATATGGGGATGACCTAGTAACATTTTGGTAAAAATGCATTATGGCAAAACGAAATTCCGGTCTAGTGAAATGTTAAAAAAATTCTTACTAAAAAAACTACTTAACCAATTTATGTCAAATTTCATCTCAATTTGTTTTGCACAAAAATCAGGTATTATGTAGAAATCAGCTGGTAAAATTTTGGTACGAATCCAAGATGGTAGAACAAAACAGCGGCTTAATAAAATATTTAAAAATTCAGCCTGAAAAGATTTTATCAATTCCGTCGGTCCGTGTGTCGGTTTGTCTGTCTAACTGTCAGTGCGCGGAATAGCTTAAAAACTACTCAAGAGATTGATTTCAAATTTTCGTCAAATATTAAGGATCATATGAGGATGCTAGTTTATTGGTAAAAATCCAATACGCCGGAACAAAATTACCACCTAGTGAAACGTTAAAAGAATTATTACTAAAAAATCTAATCATCCAATTTCCTCAAATTTTGCACAAAAATCTAGTATTACATGGGAATGAACTGGTAACTTTTTGGTATGAATATAAGATAGCAAAACAAGATGGCAGATTAATAAAATATTTAAAAAGTCGGCCTGAAAAAAAACACTTATTAGATTAATTTCAAATTTTGTGTATTGCTGTGGTAAAAATTCAATGGCGGAACAAAATGACGGCCAAATAATTTTTTAATAAATTCAACTTAAAAAAAACTTATTCAATTGACTTTAACTTTTGTAAAAAAATTAAGTGTGATATAGGGATAAACTTGTACGAATACAACATGACGTAACAAAATGGCGATGTGTGTCAATGTAAAGACTACTTGTTAAAAACAAGTGTGGCATAAGTAGAAACTGGTAAAATATTGGTAGGAATCCAATTTGATGGAACAAAATGGCGCCCAATAAAAATGTTTGAGGAGACAGGGTATATATGTGTTACTAAATGACTATATACTGAACTAAATCAGGTCACATGTCACTATTCTTGAAAGGAAAGATGAATAACGAGGGAAGTTCCCGGTTAAGGAAATTTTCAGATTTTTTTTATTATGTTTAAGTTATTAGTAATTGCCAAACCATTATGTGGATTCATAAAATTTGTTATCTATGTGTAATGGAATTCGTTCTTAGCGAAGTTGTGACTCTAGACGAATTTACCCATGTTTTTATTTATTTTTATATTATTGCTATTACTCTACAAAAAAATAAATTATGTCGTTTTTATTTTCCTTCATAAAAAGAAGGTTTTAGTCCAGGAAAAGGAATTTTACCGAATATTTAAACATGTCATTAGGCGGCCATTAATTATATTTTTAACATTTTGTAACGCCGCCATTTTGTTCCGCCATTCTAGATTTTTACCAAAATGTAACCATTCCATCACCATATGACCCTTAATTTTTGAACAAAATTTCAATCGGATTCGTCTTTTTGAGCTATGCCGCGCAAAGACAGAAATGGGAGAACATCTTTTTCGGGGCCTAGAGAGCTTTTTTAGGCATTTCGTGTCGCCAATGAATTTTTATAACTTAAATTCGTGGGTTATAACACTGCAGTAAAGTCTAAAGTGGCACCACTACTTTCAATCGCAACATTTCGTGTTATATTAACACTTTTGAAGCTCTTGAAGTAGAGTTATAAGATCTAAAGATCCTACAAAGTTAAGATCTACAAAAATCCCGAAGGGTGATTTTCTCACGATTTGCGAGGGAAGTAGATTCGATTTTTATTTTTATTGCATTTATTTTTAATACCAGGTCATTCCTTTAAACGTTTTCATTTAATATTAGCCATCAGACTGTATCATTTAAATGCTTAAATATGTAGGTAATTATAAAAGGAAAGATCAAAGTTGCGTTTTCGGGATTAAACGAGCCAAATAGGCCATAATAGGGTCGTAAGACGGAGTAAAAGCAATTTTAACGAACAAGGTAGCGAACCACGAAGGGTTAGTCGGGTAAAACGCAACGTATTGTATTGAGGATTACGTTCTGTTGGTGTGCAATAAATGAGAACAGAAGTCGAAGCTCTGGAATACGAAAACGCATCGAGCTTATCTTTAAATAGTCCGGGTATCGAGTAGTAATAATAGCACGTGTTATTAAAACGCTTAAATAGGAAATTAGTTTAGGGAATGTTAATAATATTAATAATAATAAACCATTTTATTATTAAATAAGTGTAACAATAACATTTACGGTAAAAATATATCAATATATCTGTTAATATCTTTTTAAAAGTCCTAAAGCTAAGTGAGAAGAAAATCCACTAAATAAAAAAGAGAAAGAAAGAGATAAAGGAGGAAAGTAGGTTTTAGAAAAGCAGCAAAACCCTAGTGTCTTAAGAGTAAGCGGTTTCTATACATTTGTTAAAAAAACACTGGCATCCAAAGAATTAACACAAGCAGCAAAATTGTATGAAAATGATCTTTTGTAAATCTTCCTTCGATGCTGAGGAATGGTAATCAACATATTGTTTCGGAGATTTCGGTTATGTTCAGTACTAAAAACCATTTTATTGAATAAATAGGGTGTAGTGTTAGATCTTAAATTAAATTTACGACGATTGAAATAATAAGCTATTCCCCATCACACACAGGGATGAGAATTTTTTTGCCTTCGTTTTACATCATGGATAAAACACAAACATGAATTTCGAATCCTGCGCTTCTAGATTATCAACAACGTCAAAATGATTAAAGTGAGAAAACACTAGGGTGTCACATAGAAGTTTTTTTTACTTCCTTAGTTAGGTAGTGCCTGTGACTATTAATCATTTTTAGAGTGCCATAGGCCTTAACTCCGGATTTAATTTGTTCCCTGAAACGTCAGTATCTAGCAATGAACCTAGCCTCTTAGAAATATTTGTAAAAGGAATAGCCTTATTACTGATTTCTATATTTATAAAGAATTTGCTGTCCTGATTCTAGCATTCTTACTCCCAAACAGGGTAATAATTTTAATATAATAATAATTAATTTTAATTTATTTAGTTAATTTTTAGCTGACGGTTATTAGAAATTTTAATAATATTATTTAAATCTGAATTAATATTCAAATCCAAATTATTGTCGAATGAGTAGTAACTTTGGGTGTCGTCCGCATACGAGCAATTATTACTTAAAGTATGAATTGTATAAAGCAATGGCCCCAGAATACGCCCTTCCGAGATACCCGCTACAACACTGAGTTCGAAGGACAGCCACTTTTCACCACACTTTGAGTTCTGTCTGCCAAGAATTTTATAAGTTTACTAGTCATATTCACCTTGTCATGGTCACTTGCCTGTAGAACAGGGGCGTGTGGTGAAATTTTAAGAAAGGGAAGCAATTATTAAAAACTTACCTATTTGTAATGTAATTCGATTCTTCGATCATTTTTTGCAAATTCGTCAATGACGTCGTCATAAAAACGTCGATGCTCCGACATATTTTAGAGAAGTTTATTTTCAATTGACAACAGCGATGTATGCGAAGGTCTCTCCTACCTCGTTGAATTTCTCACGAAATTTTTGAAAAATTGCGTTCTACTGATGAACTTGTGGCAGGTATTGTCAATACTAATTCACACAATTTCGACACTTCGGTGTAGATATCTTCCAGCTCCTTGTCTTTTAAAAATTGCATTAGTTCCTTAGCGTTGTTTGCGCTATTGTCATCAGTTTCGTAAATCACTTTTAGTTCAGATCGCACTCTCGGTCGAAGAACTGGCCATAATGAAGAAGAAGAGATTTAAATGCATCTTCTGGAAAAGTTTTTCCTTTAAATGCATCAAAATTGCAGAGCTCGAGGAATTTAAAATGATTTAAACCGTTAAATCTATTGTTTATTTGTTGCTGAATTTGATCGATTATTTCATAAAAGAGGCGTCTGTATGATGTTTGCACATATCCCACCTTGTCTGTTCGAAGACGCTTGGCTTGTGGCTCTACATTTAACGTCATCGTTTTCTCCCAAAATAGGTCAAAGTCATCTCTTTTTTGGCTTAAAATGGACTTAAAATCATCCAGTTTTTTTAGGTAAAAAGCAATATCATTTGTTTTAGTTTGTAATATATTAAAAGCATTAAAACAAAACGAGAATGGAAATATTTCTGAAAATATGTTCAACAAATAATTAAAATTAAAATCTCGTTTCAAACAGTCCAAAAACAATCAGTGATTCACGATTTTCAGATACTGTTAACACAAGTCTTCAATTATAGTTCCACCTAGTATGAGCTACTTTGGGCAATCGTTTGTGGACAATGGCGTCCAAAGCTTGTGTACGTTTTGTTGACCTGGAAAAAAAAGCAGCCATGACACTTAAAGTAACGAAAAATTCTTTACACTCTTTAACGCGATTGATGGACTGGGATAAAACTAAATTTAATTTATGAGCAAAACAATGGACAAACGCAGCACTTGGGAAAGTTTCTCGAACTTTAGCTTGCAGACCCCCTAATTGTCCTGCCATCACTGCAACTCCATCATAGCTTTGAGGAACTAATTTTTTCTCTCCATTAATCTCTTTAGTAACGTTATAAACTACGGTATATAATGCATCTGCTGTACGATTTTCGGACATATTCTTAAAACCTAAAAATCGCTCATGAATACATCCGTCTGTTTTAACGTAGCGTATTACTATAGATAATTGGCTAAAATTAGTGATATCAGTTGTTTCGCCCAGAACAATAGCAATGAACCGCGCCTCGCTAATCTCCTGCTTAATTCTTTTTAGAATAATGGTTGCAACAGCGGAAATTAAATCATTCTGGATTCGATTCTACATTCCGCGAAAAACCTAGACTGCTCTAAATGATTTTTTAAGCAATCATCCGAGCTGTCCGAGAAAACAAATAATATCGATAAGTCTTCTTAATATTTGCCTATTTTTATCGACTAATTCATTGTGTTGGCGGTGACTAATTTCTAACTGTTTCTTAAGGGCGTGTTCGATTCTGGTTTTGCCGAAGACTTTTTCTTTTATGACGGCCTGTAAATTCGCTTTGGACATAATGTGTCTTTTTACAGCATTATGAAAATTGTTTAAATCGGAAAAATCAGTTTTATTCCAGAGACCTTTTTCATTTTCAAAAAGTAAACATGACCAACAAAATAATTTACTTATATTTTCACAACCTGTTAGCCATTCAAATTGTTCGTATTGTTTTTCCTGATGAAAATGCCTTAATACAGTTTTTCATTTTTGTGGTTAAATTTTTCATAGGCGGTTTTGCCCTTCCTTTGGAAATTATTTGAAGCTTATCAGCGAAGTTTAATGTTGAAAATCCCTTGATTATTAAGACACACGCCACACACATTCACACACACTCTTCTTACTAAATTCTCCAACATTTTCAACGTTATTATCGACAGCCGAAGTTGACGGTATTTGCATATCCACGTCCGTATTATTGTCTTCCATATCGCACCATGCACGACGCGACGTACGTATCACACAACACACGGATAGCCGTTCAAACAAAGAACCTACTCCAACGATAGCTTCCGCCACCACTTAAAGCACGCGACTGAAATGCAAAAATTGCAAACAGCCGTTGGAAAGTTCAATAACCTGTGGCTTGATTCACAGGAAATCAAGCATACAGAACTTGGCTGTAGAGTAGCTAGCGGCCCGCATAGGTTCTATTCGATATTCTATTGTGGCTGGGTCGGATTCAAGGCCGTATTTATTATAGGCTTGATAATTAAGATAATATTTTAGCATTTTTAATATAAAATACATTAATGGTTTCCTATTTCAAAAATTACATTTTAGAAGATGTTTTGTATTTTTTTTTGGGGAAGCACTGCTTCCCCTGCTTCCATGAACTGCACGCGCAACTGTACAATATTCTCAGTGACATCAGGCTTGGCTGTATCGCAAACAAAGCCTGGTTGAAGACTAGATTGTTTAGGTGGCAATATATTAAACCTATCAATAAAAAAAAACGAATTTGAGAGTCTAGAATTTTTTCTAAAACTTTTATGTTTTATTTTATTATGTTATGCGATAATAAAAAAATAGTTTCGTAAAACTGTTTCAGATAAGCGTTTTTATCTTGGTGGTGTTGGGCTGGACAAGATTCTTTACTATCTATTCTACGAGTTTTTAAAGACTATAAGACAGAGGCAATATATTTTCTCAGCGACTAGCGTTATTTCCCGTTAGATAATCAAACGAGGTGTGTTGTTTAACGCGAGACTCAGTGGACTGTAGTTGTCTGTTGAATTACGGAGTGTGTCGTGTCATCTTAACCCCCGCATTAGAATTTTTATTTTAGTTTTCCATTTGTTTTAAGATGAAAAGGAGACAATGTAATACTTTCGACCTGTAATTTAACAACATGTAGAATTCAATGTCTAAATATTATACTAAAAATTGATAATATACGAAAACTAATCAATCTTTTTTTTTGCCTCACCTAGATCTGTGTTACTCAAATGGTAGTCTGTGAGAGGTGAAGCTGGTTGGCAGTTTAGACTAGAACCAGAGCCCAAAGCAAATTTCAGTCACATTTATAAAATATGTTCAAAATATTCCTAGACGAACTACCAACAATATCTTTCAGCTTTTTTTGCTAAAACTGGTAGGCGCAAAACAAGAAACTTAACTTTATTTAGCTATTTATTCGTAAAGCAAGTGTTTCTACAAAAAAAGACATTACAGTTGAACTACGCTTCTAATAAAGTGCTAAAAATTATACATTTCTGAAAGCAAACGCTCTAAACTTGGGATCTCTTGCACCATAATGCGTATAAGAAAAAGGCCAGAATAAAACTAATACAGTTCTCTTCTAATACATCTGACTAAACTAGTATGATTATTTGATATTTTTCGATATTCTTATGATCATATTACCTCCATACAAGAAAGGTTGTCCTCTTGTATACAGGTCCACGAAAAGGCCGGTTATATCTGAAGTCTATTTATTGAATAAAATGCTAGTTGACTTGCAAATTACACTAAAATGTTTAAGTTATGTACTCTGTAAATATTTATGTACGATTAATATAATCTGAATATGAATAACTATAATTTACATATTGTGTGTTTAATAAATGTGTGTGTCAGTGGTTATATGTATATATCTCATAATTAAAAAAATATCTATTTTACTATTTTAGCACAAAATGTTTCTGAAGATACCCATATTAAAGGGGAAAACGTCACGTAAATGAGTTAGTAAAACTACTTTATGTTAAAGAATAACGGTCCAAGGAAACAAAAATAAAAGCAAATAATAAAAATTACAAACCGTGGAAACGCCGCAACCAGATCTGATTTTTTGGGTACCTGAAAAAAAAAAAGAAAATTAGCAGTCAATTACAGCAGTAAAAAATATTGAAAACTGATATAGTTATTCATTCAACGTCTCTTTGATCGATCATAGAGGTATTATAAAACCAGATTTGCAAGCTGAGCTTATACTTTAGGCATATATCCAAATTTTAAATATCAAATATTCAAATATGTTATGTAAAATATTAGGTGGAGCATATTTTATGTTCACTTTGAATGACAATTCAGGTTTATAATGCAACGATAAGAAATCAAAATATTATTTTTGTAATTACTGCTTGATAAACAATTATTTATTTATAAATCCACGATTGCATATGTTATACAGTATCATTTCAATCGTAGGCGACTAGGCTTATAATAGATAACTTTAGACATTGATTGATAGGTGTTTATATTTTTGATAAAAATTATAGAATGAATCATGCAGAAATAATAAATTTCTATCCTGCAAGCGTTTGTCAGAAATTTCAAATTCAAAATAATTTATTTGCCAAAAAATCAATAGCTAACAATGGATACAGTAAATGAAAAATTCTATAACTTAAAGATAAAATGGACAGCTTCTTCACTAGTAAACTGTTCCGGTGCTTCGGAATAAATGCGAAGTTCCCCGAATATAATAAATTAAATATCTTCAGTTTAAATTAATATATTAATGGTTATAAAAAATGATATTCAAATAACTCTAATCTATATCTAATTAAGCTTTTCTTTTATTAAAATAAAGAACCTCCATTTTGTTGGATGAAAAATTAACTTATATTACAAATATATCCGTTAAGGTAGCTTTTTATAGCTAGCAACAAGGGGCTAGCAATAACATTTTACAGCGGACCAGATAACCCCTTGACACAATATAAATATACAAGAAAGTATATTTTTCAGTATGTTTCCAAGGGCAAAAATTTCTTCTTTATGTTAAATCTAATTGCAACAAAACTTTGTATTATTAATCAATCGATTCATGTTAAATGTGAACGCCTCTTTGCACCTATTTTGCACTTTCCAAAGACTAACATAGAACGAAAGCTTTCCCGGCATTGGTCAATTAAGAAATCACGGTTCGTGGGATTACTATCCAACGTTTCGCCTTCGATTGCACGAGGCATCTTCAGGGTTCTTTATTTCACGGAATCTGAACACTGAATGAGCTCGGAGAGATTCAGGCGGGCTTTTATACCCGACTTGTGCTCGCTGAACCGTGACACTATGTTAAGATCGGTTTTCACATGTAACGTAGACCCTAACCCGCATTTCTATCGAAGTTTTTTTATTTTTTCAATAGATCATCTAAATTTTAGTTGCATCATCTAAAGTTTAATTGCACATTTCGTCGAAAAACTTAAGTCAATCCAGTTAGATCCCGGAGGTACTTTGGTCAGTTTCATTTTACATTATATCAGACATATTGGAACATAATAATCTTGATAATAAATTACCAGAGCTAGTGGAAGCCTGCCTTACATCTACTTATTTTATTTTTTAAGGAACTTCCTATGAACAAACCTCAGGGACAACTATAGAATCACCTGTGGTAGCGAATATCTTCATGAAGGCCTTTGTGGATATTGCTTTAACATCCACTCCACTAAAACCAGTGCTTCAGATATGTAGATGGTGCTTTTGTTATCTGGCCTCATAAACAGGAAAATCTCCTCATATTTCTGGACCACCTTAATCAACATCATAATGGGAATTGAATCTAATGGAATGATTCCTTTTCTAGATGTATTTGTTCAAAAGAAGGAAAATGGTACTTTAGGACAATCTGTATATAGAAACCCGACGCATACAAATAGATATGTAAATGCAAATTCTCACCACCATCCAGCACAAAAGAAATTTAGTATACTCACTAGTATTTAGATCCATTTCACTTTCAAGATTCGCTATCTTCGGAAACATCGAAGCTGACCGAAGCTCTCAGAGGGAATGCCTGTTGCACTGATTATATTTCCCGTTCATTTAAAAGGTATAGTAATATAACTCCGCGGAACGAAAATGATTCTTCTCTACATACTATAGACTATAGACAAAATAGGAGTATATAAAATTCCTTGCTCCTGTGGAGAAGTATATGTAGGAGATATAGGACGCTCAACATCCACTAGACTTAAAGAACATGAACGATGTATTAAAAAGAGCCAAATTGTCCAATCTGCTGTAGCTGAACACCAGCATATCACTGGTCATATTATAAATGTAAAAAAAAGCTTTTTAACATCGGTTCCAGGTATTTATAAACGAAAATGAGAAACTATTGAAATTTTTAAGCATACGAAAAGCTTCAATTGAGATTACGGTCTAGATCACACGTGGAAACCGACCTTAACACAGGGCCATGGTTCGGCAAGCACAAGTCGGGTATAAAAGCCTGCCTGAATCTCTGACTGCCCTAACAAACTTTCGAAAAAATAAATACATCACAATACTAACAGATAAAGGAAACGCAACCGTAGTTATGAATACCCAAGACTACATACAAAAAATGTGGGATATCCTACAAGACAATTGTTATAAGCATGTTCCAAGGGACCCTACTACATACCTAGAAAAAGCAACTAAAAATAAAATAAAAAGTTCACCAATGAACCCCGAAATTCAACAAAAAATCATACCACGCGAAAAGTCAAGCAGTTGTCCTAAACTATGGTTTACCAAAAATACACAAACCAGGGGCGCCCATCAGAACTATCGTTAGTGCTGTTAATTCGACGTTACAAAAACTGGAAAATATCTTGCTGAAATTATGCAACCAGCGGTCGAAAAAGCTGATTCATTTGTCAAAAACTCAGAGCATTTCACTTGAACTATAGGAGATATCGTATAGTATAGATGTAGTATTCCCATCGACGAAGCATTAAATAGGATTGCTATTAACGAGGGTTTCCAGGCACCTGCCTTAAAAATACCTATTTCTCATTTAACAGGCAAAAGTTAAGATTAAGTTAAGATAAGATTACATCACCACCCAGCATATCGCACCATAGAGAAATCTATTAATGGACAGGGTTCTGGAAAAAAAACACCAAAAATTATGAACCGGGAAGACAACAAGTAGTCTTCCCGTCTAGATCTAACTGATATATATATATATATATATATATATATATATATATATATATATATATATATTGTATTATACATTATATATTAGATATATATATATATATATATATATATATATATATATATATTATACATTATATATACCTTAAAGCTAAGAGCGCATTTATTCACATCACATGAGTTACACTTTCAAAAAAATTCACGAACATGGCATACGACAATATGCAAAAATTCAATATATATAATAGAGTGTTACATTGAATCCGCTAAAGAGAGTATTGCTGCATCGGAACTGTATTTTAGAAAGACCCAGAAAGACGGTATTTTTAAACGACTGGAAAAAAATCTTAAGCTGCATTTAATACTCCCAGAAGCCAAGGCCAAGGTCATATAGAAAGGAAAATAATTAAATAGAAGAAATCCACATAATTGCATATGTTGTAGCGAATCCAACTTCATCTTCAAAACAGATTAGAGACGAAATAGGTTTCAACAGAGAAGAAATTAAGAAGATATTAAAGAAGCACAAACTTCGTCAGTATTGCTATAGGAAGGTTCAAATTTTACATCTAGGGGACGCAGAAACTAGACTTTATGGTATTTTTGCAATTGCAGGAGAGACAATAATTTTTTCAGGAAGGTAATATGGACAATGAAGTGCGCATATCTAGGGATCGAATATTCAATCGCCATAATAATTTTTATTGGGCTACTGAAAATCCACACATTACCGTCGACGAATATCATAGCGTCATTTTGGGTTGAATGTGTGTTGTGACCTATATAATGCACGAATATTGTGCTACACGATTTTTGATGCAAAATTAACTGCTGAGGGCTATATTGAAATTCTGGAGGAAAATCTGACACTGAATATCCAAGGCATGAATAACAGTTACTTCCAGCAAGATTGCGCTCCAATTCATAATGACTGAAGATTAGCTGAGATTTTAGATCGACATTTTCAGAATAAGTGGTGGGATACGAATGGGCCGGTACGGTGGCGACCTAGGTCGCCTGACCTTACCCCATTAGATTTTCTTTTTTAGTTTTTTAAAGAATATCATGTACAAAATAAGAGCAATACTAA
The DNA here is from genome assembly GCA_030620095.1 of Kuschelorhynchus macadamiae. Lineage (NCBI taxonomy): Eukaryota > Metazoa > Arthropoda > Insecta > Coleoptera > Curculionidae > Kuschelorhynchus > Kuschelorhynchus macadamiae. Next base: position 1,479,194 of record JAUTXW010000424.1, read on the forward strand.
TCAAGAATTGGAAACCCGTTTCAAACGGAGTTTGGAAAAAGTGACGCATTTACATATTTTTAATGCTCTTAGGGGTGCTGAGATGCGCTGCGGAGAGTGCTTGGCGAATAATGGTCTCCAATTTGAAAATAGAAGATAAGTCGATATGTTAAACTTTTTTGTTAGGTACTAGAATTATTATGTTTAAATGTGTTCAGATTATTTGTTGCGTTTAGATTGACAAACAGAAATCTTTTTTGGCTTTTTCGCAACTGAATAAGAATATTTAACTTTAAATTAATTGAAGCAAATATTTAATAAAATTACATACCTCAACATGTAAACTAGTCTGTTTACGGAATGTTTCGATAAATAATAATAAACAATAGTATTTAAGCAAGCATAAGAAATTATTATTGCTTTTATATTTTAGGATTAATCGTTTGGAAGTTTATTGATTTTGTTGTTTCTTGTTATTTAGTTATGTTTATGTTTAGTTTTGTGAAAATATTTGAAGTTCAATAGAAAATGGCATCCAAAACGTTAAACAAATTTACTTGCAGTTGTTTTGTTTAAAACGCACTTACATGGAAAATATAAAAAATAATTAAATTAAAAATGAGTATTTTTCAAAAACTCAGACACGACGATGTAGTTGAAAAGGTAATTTAATTTCTAATCGATTAAGAAAAATATATACACCATACATTTATGTCATATCTCAAAAACTGAAACAGATAGAAAAAGTGGAAGAAGTCTGTTGATTTCTGCGAAAGAAACTAAATAAAGAATCAAGTTGCTTTTTTCTTCTATCACCAATAATAAGCGAGATATCAAAAAATGCCAATTTTGGAAAACAATCCGTAGCTTAATAACGAATAAAGTTAGCTATGGTCAGTAAGCATGGTTAAAGTTCATTTGTAAATGGAACTCGAAAATGTTGAATCAGTTTTTATGTAGCGTCTACAGTTTTGCCAGAATCCCTTAAAAGTATCGAAAATGCGCCACCCTGTAAATAATTGATATGTGCAACTTTACATGTCATACTAGGATAACCTACATGTTAACTCTTTTATAATGAAGGTATGAGTTTTCGAATATCAAGGGACACATTTTTCTTCTTAGAACTTTCTAGATGTAGTCATATATTCATCAAATCTCACTCTACATATATTGAGCCATACTTAATCAGATTTATTTTGATGTTTACTTAATTCTGATTAAATTTGTACCTGTCTGATAAACAAATTACAGCCCTACCAGAGTGTCATGGATGTGAGTGTCCGAAAACAATGCAGGTCCAGGAATTCGTCGACTTGAATGAGGAATTAATTAAAATCGGATGAGCGGTATAAATGTGTGCAGACAAACGCCGATCGGCGTTTCAGTTAAAAGTGCCTTGCGATCAATATACTGTGTTTACTTAATACAGCTCTAAGTGTGCGAATGACAATCTATAGGGTGGAAGACGCCAGGAAAAAACGACCAGCTTTATTATCATAGTTTTACCCAAGGGTTTACAATACTCCTTGGACTTGAAACGAGACTCAGACACGAAAAGACGAGATAGAGAGTTGCTCTTCGAGACCGCAACCCAGACTAGCTTATCAAGACTAACTCTTCGACACACCGCCACCTAGGCTGGACTATCGAGACTGCCGGTCTTGAAAAAATACTGTATTTACAAATATGATGAAGAAGTATTAGTTGAAATCTCATTGTAATGAAGTAGATGCAAAGCAAGAAATTTAATTGAAACTATATTTTTCAGTGGGCTGTTATCTACGCTTGCTAAAATACGAATAATACTAGCTATAACACACATATTAAGAAATTAACTATGGCAAAGCATTAAAACATTTGGCAATACTGCCTAAGCTGCTCTAATATCTATGAGCTCATATCTTTATTCAAGAGAGTGTAAGAAAGAATAGATCTAGTCGAAATAATTGAGGTCTTTAGAGTAAAAAACGAGTTGCTTTATGATTTTATCATACTCTTAATTGGGTACTAGGATTCGTGAAAACAGACCTAGACTTAGATTAGCTTATCAAGATTTGCTCTTCGAGACCCAGACCTATACTAGCCAAACGAGACTTGCTCTTCGTGTTCTGAACCTCAAGCTAATTAATACAAATATTAATTGAAAGGTCACTTTTACTATAGTTAATAAATCAGAGATGAAAACGTAGCTCGCAGAAACTCATTTCATAACTTCATGAAAAAAATATTGAATATAATTTTTTGATCTTTGCAGATGTAGACCCAAATCAAAAAAAAAATCGAAACTGTACACTTTGCAATAGAAAGTTATCTACGCTTACCCATCTATGCTAGCATACAAATAATACTACGTAATACACATATTAACAAGTTAAACATGTCCAAGCATTTCTGTTTGTAATAGATCATTGCGCCTGCGACATTCCGCAATTAACAAATAAACCAAACACAATTTGAAAGTAAAAATATGAGCATCGATTTTGTTAATTTAAATGGAACACCCTGTATTATATTGTTTCAATAGATGGGTCTCTTCTTGATGATTACATACAAATATACCAGATTTGGTACCTTAATCTTTAAAACGAACCTATAAAATTGACAAAAACCCTGTAATAAGAAGCAATTTGTTCGAAAGAGGGAACACTCTAACTGCACATAGGAATATTTTCTCGGTTGCGTTTAAAGATGAAAGAATAACACAAGTAATCAGCAAGAAGGAACTAACTTAATGAAACGATATTATACAGAGTGTCACATTAAAATAACAAAGTCGATGCTAATTTTTTTACTGTCCAATTCTCATTTGTTCGTTTTTTCTTTTTTGTTCCGCTATCTTGAATTCTAACCATAATTTTACCAGTTCATCTCTATATCACACTTAATTCTTGCACCACATTTGAAATCAATCCAATAAGTAGTTTTTCAGGCTGATTTTTTAAATATTTTATTAAGCCGCCATTTTGTTTTGCCGTCTTCGATTCGTACCAAAATATTATCAAAATATGATGTGTAGTAATAATTTTTTAACATTACACTAGGCCGCCATTTTGTTCGGTCATTTTGTATTTTTACCAAAATGTAATCATTTCATCCCCTTATGACCCTTGATTTTTTACCAAAATTTAAAGTCAATCGAAGTAGTTTTTTGAGCTATGGCGCGCATAGGCAGACAGACCGACGGAAATGAGAGAACATGTTTTTCGGATCTCCGGGACCCTGAAACGCAAAGACCTGCAAAAATATGTGGGGTGATTTTTCACGACTGCAATACTTCCCTTTTACGAGGGAAGTAAAAATAAAAGCAACATACAGAAAGTATGAAAAACGTCAGCAGCGTAAATCATCCGAGAAGAGATTATATTTAACGCATTCAAGAAAATCGGTAAATTTGCCTTTAACCACAAATTCCCTCGTACAGAATTCCACTACGTAAGTTGATATAAGAATAGATATAACTATTTGCTGATAACCAATGACATGGAAGACGTCATTGATAACAACTGTATACATATAGTATAAACTGTAATTTATTCCAACATTTTTTTAAGTTATTGCCAAACAAATATATGGATTCTTAAAATGTGTGTAGAGGAATTCTGTACGAGGGAAGTTTTGGGCGAATTTGCTGATTTTTTTTATTTGTTTTTATTTTTATAAAAATAATAATGATATTATTATTATTCACATTTATTTTTCATAATTTTATTTACATAGCTTAAAAATATCATTTATTATTTTCCTCCATAAAAAAAGGTTTTATTCCAGGAATTGAAATTTACCGAATATTTAAACATTTTATTAGGCTGCCATTTTGTTTTGCCACAAAAGATTAGCACTAAAATTTTATCAGTTTATCCCTGTTACATAGGTGATATTTGTGCAAAATTTCTGGTCCATTGGATAGGTAGTTTTTTTATATAGAATTTTTAAACAATTAATTAGACGGCCATTTTGTTCTGCCATCAAAATTTTTCTAGTTTATCCCTGTATCCTACACGATTTTTGTGCAAAATTTGAGGTCTATTCTATAAGTAGTTTCAAAATAATGTTTTTTTAACATTTTGTTCTTCAATAGTGGATTTTCTCCCAAATGTAACTTTGCAATTCCCATATGACCTTTAAATTTTGGCCAAAATTTGAAGTCAATCGGATAAGTACTTTTTAAGTTATGATGCGCACAGACTGACTAAAGAGAGAAACTGAGAGAACAGGTTTTTCGGGATCTAAAACGTAAAGATCTGCAAAAATCTCGCGGGACGATTTTTTTCGTGATTACAAAAATTTCCTCCTCTTACGAGGTGCGAAATGCGAAAAAGAAAAGTGTGTAAACCGAATTCAAGACTGGGAAAAGAAGATATTTAAAAGTTATATAAACTGAATTAGACCTTCCGCCACAATACAACTAAATAGCAGAACGTTTTTTTTTTGCTAAAAATGCACTTTAGAAAATGATAAATGATTTATTAACTAGGTTTTTTTCGAGAACACCGAAATCGGGACCATGAAAATTTGTCGAGATGTAATGAGAAAATTTTAGCCTTGGATATTTGTTCTTCTATTTTGTCACCAAAAACGGTATAATTGAATCAAGCAACGCCGTTTTTTGCACCGGACTTTTCTATTGCAAAAGTTTATATACCTCAACGAAGACTCTTTCAAGTGACATTTTTTTATATCAGTGACTGTGCTCTTCTATACGAAACTCTATTCATATTTATTGTGCGCATAAGTCTTCCTGCAGGACTGTAATGCACGACCAGCTTATGAACGATTTTAATTACCTCAAAAATCATCATATCATATGTTTTTACGAAAAAGCGATTCGAAGATTCCCTGATTTTACCTGCAATAGTTTTACCAGTTTACAAAAATATATAGATTTACATTTTAAACCCTATTATAGGACGATCTAATTTTTATATAAAAAATTCCAAACATTTCGTAGAGAAGCTTAAATTTTAAATTAGATCCTGGCGATATTTTAATCAATTTTGATGTTGAATGACTGTATACAAAAGTCTATTGCCTATAAAGATCTCGATCCTGTGTTAGTTGAATTGATAAGAGAATGATTAACGTCCACATATTTCATTTTTCAAGGTACTGATTATGAGCAAACCTAGGGCGCAGCCATGAGATCTCCGCTATCTCATGTCGTAGCGAATAACTTTATGGAGACTTTTAAGGTAATTGCTTGAAGCTCTGTTCCTTTCCAAAATAAATGTTGATTTAGGTTTGTCGATAGCCACATTGAGAATACATTTTGAATGTTTTTAGATCATCTAAACCAATAGCATTTAATATAAAATTCACTGTGGAAATTGAGTCAGGTGGTACAATTCCCTTCCTGGATATGTTAGTACAAAAGAGAGAGAACGGGACCTCAGATTATTCTGTTTACACGAAACCGACACATACGAATAGGTTTTTGAATTTTGTTTCTTACCATTAAACCTCTCAGACTCAGCCGATTATCAAGTCGTTAGTTTACAGGGCTCTTTCCATATGCGATGCAAATTCAATTCTGAATGAAACAGCGAAATTGACTGAAGGTTTAAAATCAAACTGATATTGCACTGAAGATGATAGGCGCTCGATTAGGTAGAACAGTAATCCCAGACATCGACCAGTATTGAATAGTCAACCATCAAGCAGTGCAGTTTTACCTTTTATACAGGATACTACTGATACAATTGCAGGAATTTGTGAAGGTTTAATAGTCGCACAATCATTAACACGCACAAAAAGATTGGGCAATGCTTAAGATCACCAAAGGATGTAATTCCTCTGCAAACAGAAGGAGAGTATTAAAGCAATCATAAACTTTACTTACCGAAGCTCATTCATTCTTTTAACTTCGAGGAGAAGATTCCTGAAGATACGTCGCAGGCGAATTGTCTGAATGTAACTCCAATTTGGCACGGTCTAAACCCAAGAACTATGACTTTTTAGGTGGTCAGATGTTCCGCCTAACTAGAGCATTGTCAAACCAAAAGAACAAAGAGTAAATACTAACAACGAAAACAATCAAGCTTCTTTATTCTTTTGATAGGATGATGCTCTAGCAAAGCGAAACATTTAACCTTTTTATTAAAAATATAAGATAATATAGATTCTAAAATAAATTAAGTTCGTTGATAAATTCAATGCAATTAAAATACAGTCAGTTTCCATTATCATCCAACATCCACAGGTTTCTAAAATATAGGAAATATTCATTAAATAGAAGCTGCATCCTGATTAGCTTGCTTCTATCTAAATGTGTATTGATTAGGAGAAAGCTTTCACATTTCATGACTCAGAAAATGTTAAGTACCAGTCAGGATAAAAACATGTATCTATTCGCTGATATTTGCTATATTTTATTACTATAAACTAATCTAAACTATCTTTAGACGTACAAATTAAATCGACAATTATAATTTTCTAGAATATATTTGGGTCCATCCCGTATAGAGCCATGAAATACACAATACACAATGAACGAATTGCGCTACCATCAGCATATAACACTTCTTTTGCTTAGCACGCACTGTCTAACCCTTTTTAGATTATCGCACCCCCGTATCTATGACTCACTGTTTATATATTTACACCCTTATTTTCTTTTCTCTTTGTTGTTTGTTTTTGTTTGAACGAGCGAAAGAGATTCCCGCATAAAACATTTTGCTGGAAATATTCTAGTTCAGTACAAAGAAATAGTCTAATAAATATTTAGTTCAGTATTTTTCCTATTGTATTAAATACTTTGGTCTATTGTTTTGAGATATATTTTTTTGTCTTTGTCGCTTCGGGCGATAAAAAATAGCAGAGAGGGAGAGCAGAAGGTTGTCCTTACTGACTAATTAGGAAAAAGAAAACAGTTTAAACAACAAGAAAAGAGGGATGAAGACAGCTTTCTCCTCTTGCTTTAAGGTTTAGAGGGGTCAGTCAAAGAAGTGTGGCCTAGTGCAAAAACTCCTTGTATGGTTTAGACTTCAAAAAAGTTGTAAGTTAAAACATCCTTACATACAATAATATTATTTTGCCATACCAATGTAAGTTGAATATAAAACCATTGAAAATTCGCCTGTGTTTTACATTTCGATTTTCTATGTACCAAATGAAATACATACAACCTATATATTGAACATTTTTTATTTACCCTTAAATGTAATATATTACTCGTACCACTATGTGTTGGGGATTATATATTAATCTACAATTTCTAATTTTAAGATTCCTATATTATTACTGACATTGACCGTAACATATATTCTGAAAAAGGTCTCTGGTGTTTTGCCAAACTCGCGTTTAACAGTCCAAACCGTTTAATCGCTTTCCTTTTATAGCTCAATCAATATTGTTACTTTCTCGGCTACTTTTGTCTATTGCCATTGTTGACAGGTTGTCCAGAATCTTTTGCATACCACCAGTTCTAACCTTCACTAATTCTAATAATAATACTCATATATTATTAATGTCTGAAATACAATAAAGAAGAAGAAGTGCCGTTAAAATCAGTATACTTAATGTAATAATGGCTGAAGTCCGATCGTAGTATCATATTAATCGAATAAGAGTATAATACCAAAAATTAAGGGTAAAAAACACAGAAAATTTTATGTATTTTTTATAGTCCAGAATTCACTATGTTTAACCATTACAGGTTTGCGTTTATTATCGAGATTATTTTGTTCTTCTGGACCATTTGCGATATACAATTCTTGTATTTGGAAGTTATTAACATCGAAGTAAATTTGAACATTCATCCGAATATTCCCAATTTAGAAAACACTATTAATATAGCTAACTAGAACCTACCAAAATACCGCACACGATTCGTGCAAGACGTTTTAGTTTTATTGATAAATTGTTTTATTATTCCTTTTCCAGGGGGATAGCTGTAAATCTCGAGACCGGATACACAACTACTTGTAGGAACTTCTTGTCAAAGGGGAAATAGGCCTAAAAGCAGCTCCCTTTCTTGCTTTTACGATAGTGCTTTGCTCAATTTACATAATACAATTTATTTTAAACTGTCTTGAACAAAATCCGAGTTAAGTTGTGTAGCGGCATTATATTGAGCCATTAAGTTTTTTTTGAGGATTATACAAATAATACCTTTTTTCGGATTATTGTCATTTGACAACCGATAACAAATAATAAAACTGTTTATTGGATTTCACATAGAAATAGCAATTATTGCCAATTTAACAATAAATATTCATTTTAATATTCATTTTTTAATAAAGGAATTTGAAAAAGTAGTTTCAGGTGAAATCCCTTCTATGTTTATTATGTTGTTAGTTCTCAACTGTCTCAGAAAAAGTTACCATTGCACAGTGATCCCAATATAAGTCAAAAATCTCAGTACATATGATATAACATATTTGAAATTTGTCACTTTTTTGTATCAGAAGTTAGCCCTTTCTGTAAGTTTAACACGTGTTCTTTATTACGAGTTGACTGGTATTCTGGTACTCTTGTTTCTCAGGGTTCTTTAAGTATTGGAAGTTTCTCAGCAAAGTTAAAAAGTTAACAACAAACTTTTCGTAATATATTTATTGAAATCGACTGATATTTGCATATACTCTTAACCAAAATACACAGTGTGGGCTTCATAAAAAACCTTTCCTGGATGGCTTTGCACATTTTAATTTAGTTTTTGTTCATTTCCAAAAATATTTGTTTTTGCAATCTGAATAGGCAAAACTGGAAATGATGTCGAAAAGTCTCGTAATGTCTAACAGAAATGTTACCAAACGATGAAAATATAAATCCAATTATTTATGTAAAAAGATTGCGCAACATTTAAGAATGTTACTAGAAATAAAAAGTATGTTTTGAAAAGGCACCTAGAATCGCTTAACATTAAAGAATAAATCCTTTTAGATTCACCTAATAGAAAAGTGAAGGTTGAAGAAGACATCAGTTGAAGATAAAGCGCATAATGAGGACGCGATATTCTTTTGGTTTCGTGAGATTATAACAAAAATGCAACAAAATAAAAAGTGTTTTACAGTCTATATGGACTTTGCCAAAGCGTTTGATACAGTTTCCCACACCTTGCTGCTAACGAAATTATAAAGCGCCAGGCTGTGAGGCCATGTGGTAGAACTTTTTAAGATCTATTTAGAAAATCGAATACAAAAAGTGCGATGTAACGATACCTTAAGTACTGAAATGGTCGCGGGTTCTGGAGTTCCTCAAGGGACAGTCCTAGGGTCCATTCTATATTTAGTTTATGTAAATGAATTAGGAACACTAGGTATTATTAAGTAAGAAAAATCTAAACAATTCGGGTATTGCTAGGTGTATTTAATTATTATAGTTTAAAAATGTTTATTTACGCCCCCCTTAAGTGGGAAGTATTGTAATCGTGAAAAAAATCACTTTCCACCCTGGATACCTGGATACTATGCATAGAGTTATTATTAAATACCTATATATACATATACAAAAGGCCAATTTACCGATTTTTTTTAGTACAGTTGTATATCATATTAAACCTGTTTTAATCAAAATCCCACATTATAGAAGACTTCCATATTTATATTACATAGTACGTCCAAAGAACTGTGCGTTATCCCAAACGTTCGAGAGGCTTTCTAGAGACAGGGTGTGCTCAAATCCTTATAGTACTTTCCAAAATAAGAAAAAAATGTATATTAATATAAGTTCGGAAACGCTTTGTTTCCAAGATATAAAGCAAATTACGTTTTTATGTAAACACCCTGTATACCAAGAAACCTTATTTTGAAAATTACTTTTAGCTCCGTTTTCACCATGTATTACATATGGGATCTGAGTAATGTTTTGACACTGTGTTTCGAATGCCGCTCTACCGATTTTGTCGCCATTTATCTGAAACCACTTTTCACAAGATTATGTGGGAATGTAGATATTTTATCTCTTTGAAAGTGGTAAATAATATATGATTATGAAAAGAACTAAGCCTAGAACGACGGCCATCCAATGGGTTCAAGTCTCTCCCCAGTATTAGCTAATATATTTATGTAATGGTTCGAAACCTAGGCAACTGAAACAGGAAAGATAAAACATAGGTGTGAAGTTCGCAACGATTTTGCCTGCAACAATTCTGTGGCTGGCAAATCGGTACACTGTTTTTGTAGAGTGGTAAACACTTAAAAAACTTCTGTAAAAGCGAATACCTCACTACCAAAATATAGGAGTAACCTGCTTAAATAGAAAACAATTAGCCCTGAAAATTTGAACATTTTATGTGGACATGGAGTTCAAATTCAGACAGTAATAAAACTGTATTTTATTAGGATAAAGCGAATGTCTCACTACCAAAATTTAGGAGTAACACGTTCAGATAGCAAAAAATTAGCTCTCAGAATTTGAACAACATTCTATGGGGACATGGGGTTAAATTCATCTCCTAGGTAATTAAAAATTTATTTTATTATGATAAAGAGAATGCCTTACGACCCATATTTAGGATTAACATGTTTAGGTAGCAAAGACTTAAAATTTGAATAAAATTCTAAGGGGATACAGGATTGAAATTCATCCTTTTAATAATAAAAAAATATTTTATTATAATAAAGCGGAGGCCTCACAACCAAAATTTAAGAGTAAAACAACAAATAGACCTCAAAATTTGAACATATGCGGACATGGGGTTGAAACTCAACCTCTAAATATTTAAAAAAATTATGATGATAAAATAAATTTCTGACTACCAAAATAGAGGAGTAACCTAATTAGGTAACAAATAATTAGACCTCAAAATTTGAACAACATTATATGGGGACATGGGGTTAAAAATTCATCCCCCAAGTAATTAAAAATGTATTTTATTATGATAGAGCAAATGCCTCACGACCAAAATTTAGGATTAACGTGTTTAGGTAGCAAAAACTTAGTTGTCAAAATTTGAATAAAATTCTATGGGGATACAGAATTGAAATTCATCCATAAAATAATAAAAAAAATATTTTATTTTAATAAAGTGGATGCTTCACAACCAAAATTCAGAACAAAATACAAGAGTTGTTCTAACCACACTACACCACAATTTGTTACGTTCTGGATGCGCGTTTCACTAACCAATAGTTAGCATCATCAGCAGATGATATAAACAGTTTATATCATCTGCTGATGATGCTGCTAACTTGGTTAGCGAAACGCGCTTCTAGAACGTAACAAGTTGTGATGTGGTGTGGTCAGAACTCTTGTATTTTGATCTATCTTCCACCACAGGTTCCAGTGTTAGGACAAAATTTAGAAGTAAACAAAAAATAGCCGTCAAAATTTGAACAACATTATATGGGGGCATGGGGTTGAAATTCGTTTCTTAAATAACTAAAAATGTATTTTATTATGACCAAGCGAATATCTTGCTAAAATTTAATAAAATAACGACTCTGTTTGGGGTCGACTGTGAACAAGCCTTCTTACTCAACCCACACCCTACACGGCACCATTGCGTAGAAGGCAACGGAGAACCACTACCTAAAACAGACTCCCCAGTATAATAGTCTAGTATAGTGGACAATAAAGAAATCACATACATCTTGATATAAGATAGATTTGAAGGCACTCACTGGCCATCGCCAACGACCAAATATGGGTAAGGCACTTCAAGAAAAAGAAGTCATGATCTATACATTGTTAAAAATTTTAGTACTACTAAAAATTTAAAACAAATTAGGATTTTTCGTATCTTGTAAAATTGTCATCACAGAACGTTTGTTGGATATAATGTCTAAGTCCATAAATTAAGTTCCCAAGTAAATTAATTAAGCAAAATAGAGGTATTTACAAGTTTGTTTATATTTGCAGGATAAACCAACCCGGTAATTAGAGCCACAAAGGTTAATGTCTAGGCCGTTTAGTCGACATTTAAATCCTTCGTCTAGTCGGATAGATGTTGTAGCTGGATCATCCCCATGGGTTAATCGCAAACTACCTAATTTGCATTTGTTCTTGTTTGTTCGCCGGTTTTGAATGAGTCTCGAGACGTATAACGCGGCGTCACGTTAATTTTCTCAGCTACATGTTTATGCGGAGTCGAGTCGCGGAACAACCCTTTTACATCGCGATTTGTTACTTTAATTTAATTCAGATTCCCCCGGTGAAGCTCACGTTCCCTCTCTGCTTCTATACTTATTTCGGATGTATTCTTTATTTGTTTGGTTTATTACTTATACGAGGCCACGTTCATATTGAACGCTGCCTGTCTACTTTTCTCATCGCGCCCTTTCTGCCTGTTAATTTTAACTTTGGAGCAGTCGAGAGATAGCAGGGCCGTGCTATAGTTTCAGTTTTATTAACTAGAAGTTTAAATTCCACTGGATAAACTTTCCCCAATTCTGTACGGATATAATAGAACTGAGGAAGGAAAAACTACATTGTAACTCTAATAATTCCAAAAAGGCAGTATTCAGAGACAAAGTTATAATATGAAGGGTTTTAAAAAAAATATCTATGGTGGGTCTGCTCCCCATTTTTGAATGGGAAACAATCAATGAAACTATAAGGGAAGACCACGTACAATACAGGATGTTCCATTTAATATAAGAAAAAGTTGCTTATCTGCCATTTTGTTCTGGTGAAAAGGGATGTTATAACAAATAATAACAGGGTTGTTCAAAAGAAACGCACAAAATTCATATCTTCCGTATGAGTAATTTTTCAGCCCCCTCACCGCAACCCCTTAATTTGTAGGCACCTCAACTTTTTTTCAAATGGCAACCTAGGTCATGTGGAGGCTCTATAAGAAGGTCTTCTAAAACTGAATCCGATACTAGCAACAAATTACGGGTCTGCTTATTTCGCTACAGTAAAACGAGTCCGCATAAGTTTTTAATTAAAGTTAACTATCAAAGTAGACCCTTATGATGTAATGCGGAACGAGCTTGGTTACCATCAATTATTAAACCCCATCCAGTAACTGAAAATTTCAATAAATTATCTTGAAAGGACTGATTAAACCCATACGTTAAGAAGCCACTTCCTAATATCACAAATTTTTACATTGCAAATTGCAGGTAATAAGGTACCCAAATTCTTGAAATTCTAGGACAGTTTTTTCCCACATTTGGTCGTTTCTTTGGCAAATACCTACAGACACAAAATAATAAATTCAGTGAATCTTTCAGTTTGATCATTGAATTGTAAGCAAGTGTTAGTATTTTGGAACTTTGACATTTGTTCAGATCTAACGTACAAACATACATACACCACTGTTTTGATATTTCAGTATACCATTTTTTAAATTTTATATTTATTTGTAGTTACGTTATTTTTATTTTAATATTTCCATTATTTTCTATTTTTTTATTTACACAATCTGTAAAAAAATCCAATATGACATTTACTATTTTCCTCCATAAAAAGGTTTTTATTCTTGGAAATCAAATTTTACCGACTTTTTAAATATTTAATTAGGCCCCCGTTTTGAATACTGAATTTTTACCAAAATGTTACCATGTTATCCCCATATGAACCTTAATTTTTGAACAAAATATGAGAAAATATGTTTTTCGGCATGTGGGAACCCTGAAACGTGAAGATCTGAAAAAACTTCGGAGGGTGATTTTTTTCACGATTACATTACTTTCCAGGAAAGTAATAAAAAAACGTCAAACCTCTTGTATATTATTATTCTATTACCAGAATTTTATCACTTTTTGAGGAACCAGGTGAATCTGACGTAACAGTAATCGCATAGTCTGTCCAAAATTTTATGAGACATCCTGTATTTTTTTTCAATTATATTATTAAAGATTCTATAATTAAAATCCGTCAATTTTACTGGCTACCTAAACATACCAGCAATACATTAGTTAGTTATTAGTTATGTTGCAATATGTTACAAAATGTATGTATTAAAATTCATGGCCTTTGTAATGCCAGTTTTTTACAAAAATGTTCAACACAATTTCCATTTAATCTAGATAAACATATCACAAATTCAGCAAAATCTGACTGTTTGTTATCGCGTTATAAATATTTTAATAAAAATTTGAATTCTAGTGTTAGGTGCAGTCGAATATGTATCTAATAAAAATGATCGGATTGTGGAATATAGCACCCTGTATACATTTATTTTTACATTACACTTGCTTTCAAACGAAATTATCCTAAGCAACTGACTTATTCGAACACGGCTTAAGCATTTAAAATTAAAAAAGTGGAAATTTTATACAGTTTGCATCATATGGAATATTTTTTTATTAGGCAACTTTGTCAAAATTTTGCATAAGCAACAACTTTTGCTTCATAAATAAAACGTTTTAGGTCGACGTTTGCGCTGACCTTGAAGTTTAATTAACGTAAAGCGATGGTTATATCTTTCTCGACATCCGTTTCAGTTTGCGTTAGCTGTCGAAAAGAATCTTTAACTTTGACAGAAGCGGCTAGCATAAATCGACGTTTGTGTTCATCTGCAACCAATGAAATTGCTGGATTTTAGAGGGCCTTTCGAAACGTTCCTTCTTCGTAATAAATTTGACTTAATATATACATATAACAACCTCGTCCATTTAAAAAAACTGCTTGGGGTCATTGTCTTTAATTTTAATAAAATACTGGTAGGAGTTTTAAGTATTTCTAACCTTATTAAGAGGCCGAATTTACCACCTTCTCTTCAACAAGTTTACTGCTGCGGCATACATTAATATGTCCACAATGCCTAGTCTTTACTAGGTACCATTACTATGATTTTGATTATCTATTCCCAGCAAATTAAAAAAAAACGCACATAAACTTAAAAACAAGGAAGACGAAATTGCATTACACAAAAAGGCGATAAATATAAACATGAAAGTAAGGTTAGTACCACAGGCGACGCAAAAGGTTTCAATACATAAGACAGGCTAAGAACCAGCGTAAACCCCTAGCTCAAGACGCAAGACTTTCTCAATCTATAACCCAGACTTTAAGTATGAAAAACTGCTTATTGGGAAATAGTTACATGACTTGTGTTACCCGTCAAAGTTAATATAAATGGCAGAAAATATAAGTAAGTGTTATTAAGAAACGTTGTTTATTTACAACCACGTATGTAATGTTGACATTTCTGACATTTTAGAAGTTTGAAAGAAACATATTTCTGACTTTGGCATTTACCCGGATGAAAAGCGACATTTACCTGGGTGGAAAGAGATCACTTTCCCTCCAGGTAAATATCATTTTCCATCCAGCTAAATGTCGATGTTTATTGAATAAGGAAAATGTTTCAATTTTATTCGATTATCTAATTTTTACCAAACTTTCCGCAGCTTCTCTCAATTGAGGAGGAGTACGAATGATTTCTTCTGAATCGATCATTGTCTTCGAAAACACTTTTTTGATGACAATTTATCAAAAATGCAACTAAGTTTTTAAGTTTCTGTGCTTGGCTTACCTAGTACCATAGTAATCATTGTCAAAATGTCAATTTGACTTTTTATTTGTTGATGGTGACGAAGCTTGTGGTTATACAGGAGTTTTACTTTGTTAATTTATCACATAGTTATATTTGTCACCAAAAACGTCATTTGCATTTAAAAGGTATGGTTGTAAATAAAATAGTATACAAACATCGGTGAAAAGGTTTCATTCCTGTCACGAGAAATGGTTCAACTCGGCGCTACGCGTCTAGGTAAATCATCATTTTCTCTCGACAGGAATAAAACGCTTTCCACCTAAGTATGTAATATAGTATTATTTTTTAGTTTTCCCTATGTATACACATTTTTGGTTAGAAATTACAATTTTTAGTTTTTAAAAACTTTTTGAAAATCAAATATAAAAATTTTCGAATAATTTAGAATTTTGATTACGCTCCTAAATCAGTTTAATATTATTTTTATTTTTTAATATTATGACATGTATTTACTACCAAAAAAATGCAATGTAAGTTAGCAAAACTTAAAATTTCTAAAGTCACGCTAACTTTGCATCAAGCTTAACATATTTTTAAGAGGTGATTTTTATTTTTCTCGGAAAAATAGTTTTTATGAAATATTTAGGTATAGGGAGTTAATATATTGGTGAGGTTACTCAAATGAAATATTTTTTTCAACAGTTTTTTCAAAGTTATATAAATGAAATATTGGAATTTCTGGCCAAAATTCGGTGCACATATTTTTTTTTCGGCTCTGAGTAAAATTCATTTAGCTACGATTTGTCATGGTATTTTATCATTAAAGTAATTGATTATATTTTGCATCAATTAAAGCAGTCGTACGAGCATTTATTTAAGATTAATCTAATCCAGCCTCAAATAGAACCCAAAACCTACGATAACTCGGGATAGGTAAACAGGAACACACACTGGGGCCAGCTCAGGTTGTTTTTTATTACGTAGACAAGACAGTTATCAGGTAGGCCCGGATAGGGATCATGTAGATACAAGGAAAAAATAGAAGAAACAAAGCTAACTAGTGTACTAATTATAAATCTTCTAAGCCTAAACTCTTACGCTGCATATTTTTAAGTTCTCCAAAAATATTCTTTTTAATTTATTACTTTTGACTACATTTTGCAATAATATTGAGTGTGAATTGGCAATAATTTTAATTGACCTAATTTTGAAATCATATAGGATACAGCTTGCGCGTTGAGCTTGCAATTGAATAAACGGTGATTTAGATCGTCGTAACTTTTATTGTCACAAGAGCATAAAGGACTATTGCTGACTCATTTTGAAAAGGTGACTATTGACATTTGCATGCCCAACTAGGAATCGAAAATAAGATACACATGAGTGTCTTGGAATATTCATATAATGAATCAAAGCATTTTGGTTGAGTTCAGGATATATTGATGTCTATGTATTTTGGATATTATTAAAATATTCCTGATAATGTCTTTCCCAATCTTGATGCTTTTTACTGCTAATATACGCGAATACATCAAAATAAGGGATTATCAACTTGCTTCGTTGTTAGCTATACCAGTGTGGCTCTTGACCCATATAAAAATTATTTCCACTTCATTGGAATAAAGTTTTAAAATGTAATTGAGGATGTTCGCGATAATTGGATGTTTACAATGTGAATTGTTTTTAAGGGATAACAGTACAGATTGTGAATACGACAAAATTGTAACCTTTTTTATGGGATTATTAATGTAAATATACTCTAGTGATTTTTGCAAAAGCCTCAACTGTATAGACCGATGCCATGTCATTACGTTTAAATGGTTGCATTATGTTGTCTTGAGGAACACTGATGCACAACCTACACCTTTTTCACCTTTGGAGCTGTCGGTGAAAAGTTTATAATGATCTAAAACACTTTTCAGTATTATTGAGTTTAATGAACGAAAATATATACATTGAGGCAAGACAACTGGTGTTTTTATTTGAGTAATTTCTAAAGGAGCTCCAACACAAAATGGACATCATTTTTAATTACAAAATCGTGCTGTCTGGGCCATGCTCATCAAAATGATAAGATGGTGTTAGAAATACTTAATTTGTAAATTTTATCAATCGTGGCAGAGCCAGAAAAAACCGAGCCGTTGTCAATTATAGATCTAGTAAATGCTTTATAATATTTATTGCACATATTTAAAACTAAAAAAGCAATTAACCCATTTTTTCTGCAATTTCCATTATTAAATGATAATTTTGACAGGTAACACGAGTCACGTGAATTTTCAGCGAATTTCGAATAGCCCATCTTTCATACTTAATGAAGCAAAAGGTTTTGCAAGCGCTAAGTTTCGACAAAATTGCCTAATAAAAAAAATCCCATATAATGCGAACTTTTTCAGGGACACTGTATAAAATATGGAATATTCGAACTTTGACACCCTGTATGTCAAAAACTAGACGCAAGATTAAGTTGTGGCCATAGACTAAACGCCACTTATCATAAGAAATGTGGGGAGGCCTGTTAATCCAATTTGAACTGACTTTATGGACACACTGTATCGAAAAAAAAAGGTAAAACACCAAAAACATCTCGTGAAAGAGATAAACTCGGCACAAAGAAAAATGTTTAACGACCAACAACGGGCTATAATTTGGGGGTGAGAAATGACTTGGTTCATCCTTTGTCATCGTAATAATGACTCCTTGGCAGATAAGGCGACCGGGCGGCAAGCGGTCAATTTGGATGGTCACTTGCGTGCATCGCGCTTGTATTGTTCCAAAGCCGGAACGATTGTGGCCGGGATAAATGGAGTGTGAAGCGATAGCGCGCGGACTGACCACAGTTCCAACTTATCTGGATAGGAATTGTTCGCAAACAATGCCCCTGTGCAGCGACTTTTGGCTCTCTGACATACGCTCGTTGCAGTTTCTTGTGTGCCTGTTTTCCTTAAATTTCAATATCGTTTCTCAATGTACAGTTATGGTCAAAAAAATGTCATTTTATTTTAAATATTTAGAAAAATGCGTAATATGCAATAGAGTAATAAAAACCGAATTATAAAAGTGTTAAAAAATACAAATCTCCAATAAATCCAAAAACCAATAGGTGTCATTTTTGGAATGGTTTATTTCCAGATATAAATAAATACATCCTTTTTATTAGTAAACAAATGGTCAAAAAATGATAAAAATTGCCATAGAAAAATCAATGTTTACATGCATTGTAAAAATACACAGGGTGGGCCAATCAAAACGAAACAAGGCCGATATTTCACATACCGTTCGCTTTAAAAAGAAATCGCTCGGACCAGTCGATTTTTATTTTCCGGGGGAACGATTTTGCCCATATCACCAACCTTGTCACTTCCACCCTCTCGCACAAAATCTTAAATTTTGAAAAAGAACAATGAAAAGAAAAAAAATACGATTTCTCATTGTTATTGCTCAATGAAGAAAATGTTGAAACCCGGTGATTTTATCTCGAAGAAGAAGTCTTTTATGCATATTTTCAATCCTGTCACGTCAACCGCCGCAGGGGTGAGCTTCAACCCTTAAGTTAAATGGGATTAAACTTTATGTCATACATCATTTTAATAGACATCAAATTTTCCTTTCAACAGATTATTTTAAAGGTAATTAAATTCTTTTTTCAACGCATCTTAGTTTTTCAAATTTGACGCAGCCGTTTTTGAGAAAATAAGGGAAGAACAAGGAAAAAAAAACGTTTTTTCATTGTTATTGCTGGATGAAGAAAATGCTGAAACCCGTTGATTTTTATCTCGAAGAAGAAGTCTTTTATGCATATTTTCAACTCCATCATTTCAACCCCCATCAAATTCTCTTTTCAACAGATCCAACATAAAATAACGAAATGTTTTTTTACATTTCTCATTACATTTATCACTCAAAAAAGTTAATCTGAATTCCAATTTTATCGTTTGAGGAAAAAAGTAGTTAGTACTAGTCTTTAACAATTGGTCAAATCTTAATAATTTTTTGTGCTGTGGAATTCTATGTTTGTGTAAAAAAATTAATACTGCAGTTTATCTTCCTTAGAAGTGGAGGGTTAAGAGTATTTACATTTAATTTATTTAAATTTAGTATCTCGTAGGGTTTTGTCTGTAACAATTTATAGCTTTATTTTGATGTAAAACGATTTATTCTACTGCAGAAAGAATATCACTGATTAAACTCTATTATGACAATGGCAGATGTGCTAATATTACAGCACAGGTATTTATTTAAATATCCAGATAAACATGTTCACTGAAAATACATCATTGAACTGGTAGCAAAGTTTAGCAACCCGAAAACCAATCACTCCAAATCGAATGATAGTGGGAAACGAAGCAGTGGAATTTGCTGTTTCGGGTCATGTCAATATGGAGCCTACATTAAGCACCAGGCAACTACCTTTAGTGTGCGGCATATCTCGTACGAGTATTCGCAGAATTTTAAAGATAAATACGTTCCACCGCTACAAAATTCATCTTATACAACAATTAAACGAAGATGACTTTGACAGACGTTTGGAATTTTGCGAGATTATGAGTGAACGAATAATAAATAATCCGAATTTAGTGTTCATCATTTGTTTTTCCGATGAGTGTTCGTTTTTTTTCTAAATGGGACTGTTAATCGTCACAATTGTCTATATTGGTCTGTCGAAAATCCACATCTATTTCATGAATTAAACGTTTGGATGGAATTTATGGCGATTGCTTAATTGGTCCTTCGTTTCTCACAGGAAATGGAGATATCTGAAATTATTAGAAGACGCTATTTCTGCTATAATAACAATTACAATGCCGATGAGTTGACATTTCAATAAGATAGTGCACCTCCTTATTATAAACTGCTGTTAGTGAATATTTAAATCGGACGTATGCTGGTAGATGGATCGGCCGAAGAGGAGCCGGTAAATTAACCTGACGTAACCCCCTTAGATTTTTTTCTATGGGGGTCACTTAAATAGTAAGATTTATAAAACTCATGCACAGTCATTAAATGGTGTACGTCAGCGTATTATTAATGAACGTCGGGCCATTACACTAGAAATGCTTCATAATGTCCGGGACCGTTTTGAACAAAATATCTATTATTGTATGAATGCAGGAAGCCAACACTTTCAGCATTCATTATTAAGAACAACGAATAAACAAAATTTACATCTTGTGTCTCATCTTTCTTTGTAAACCTAAACCATACCCACACCGTAAAGCTAAATTAAAAAACAATTATTTTTCCCATAAAAACAATGTTATTACATTAAATTAATGTAAAGATCGATACAAATTTATAGTTTTATTAGTGAGAGAATTTAATGACCTTTGAAGTAAGGTATCATCCCATCTTATTTAATATTTTAAGGTTTGCAGCTTACCCCTGCGGAAGATTAAAGTGACAGAGTTGAAGATAAGGGAAACAATTTTTTTCGATACAACAATCAACAGGCCTCAACATTTTTTTCACCGAGCAATTATTTTTTTCTTTTTATTGCTCTGCCCTTATTTTTTCAAAAACGGTGGCATCAGATTAAAAAAAATAAGATGCGTTGAAAAGAAAATTTGATTGCCTTTAAAATAAGGTTTCACTTGACCCTATTCCCATTTACAATTTTGAGGTTGAAGCTCACCTCCGCGAGTGGGTTGAAGTGACAAGGTTGTTGATATGGCCAAAATCTTTCCCACGGGAAATAAAAATCGACGGGTCCTAGCGATTTTTTTTTAAACGAACGG
The DNA here is from genome assembly GCA_030620095.1 of Kuschelorhynchus macadamiae. Classification (NCBI taxonomy): domain Eukaryota; kingdom Metazoa; phylum Arthropoda; class Insecta; order Coleoptera; family Curculionidae; genus Kuschelorhynchus; species Kuschelorhynchus macadamiae. Next base: position 1,500,236 of record JAUTXW010000424.1, read on the forward strand.
TATGTGAATTATGGGCCTTGTTTCGTTTTGATTGGTCCACTCTGTATGTAAGACAGTATTTTGTGGAGCGACTTTTATATACAATCAACTAATTTCTGTCATGTCTACTAGGGGTTATATTGAGGTATAATTTTATGGCTTTAATGATGGTTTTATCGACGAACCTGGGGTAACCTAATGGTAACGGGATAGATCCACCTAACAATATAGGTTTTGTTGAAAAAAAAACCTTGTTTTTGTTAAACATGAAATTTTGCTATCGCGCCCTTTCTTAACAGCAAACCTAACCAATCCTTACGTAACCTAATTCGCATTTTTTATTAATTATAAGTTTTGTTAAAAAAAACTAATAAAAGTCATCAGTCTGAACGGCGATTCCAACACGTATGCACCGCATCCAAAGCCGAGTATCCTACCATCGAGCCAGGAAGCCCACGCTGAACATTCAACAAAACTTGTTTATATTCCGCGCAAATAAGCGTCGAACCAAAGAAAGCACACTGAATAATCTGTGTTGTGATTGCTGGAAGTCCAAGCGTATATAAAGTTTTCTACTTTAGATTTGCTAATTAAAAATTGATTGTGAGTTCCTCTTTAATTTTACTGATGTTAAATAATGATTGACTATATCGGAACCTTGTATTTGTGCGTAATATTTAAAGACGTTTCTTAAACAAGCTGCCATAGATATCAAAAAAAGAATGCGCTTGCATTAGACATTAATTTTATATGCTATAGAATCCCCTTTCGTAATACAACACGTTTTATATTGCCAAATCTTAACTAAAGTCATCAAAACCTAAAAGACAATCTCAAGGAATTGTTTCTTAACGAATTAATCAGGTCAACTTATCAAATAAATACTTGTCGTTTCTAGTAACACTGATAAAAAAAAACACTAATTAATCAAAAAATCGAATAATGGAGTAATCGAAAATCGAATAATCGATACGATTAATTAGAAATAACAAAGAATTTTTAATTAGCAAATCTAAATTAGAATATATTTGGCAACCTAAAAATTAACAGTAAGCGAATGTGGAACTGTTCAAAAATGTTCTATTCACTGTTCTTAATAACTAAAGATTTTGCGAGGAATTTCTTTTTAAAAGCATTATTAGAGCAACTAAGGCATTAATTTATTATTGGCTAATTAAATGATAAAAATATCGATTTTACCAATAAAATATTTTGTTATAGAATTGAATTCTATCGATATATGGAATAATCAATTTTTTGAAAAATCGATTAGTCGGTTAAGAAAATATTTGTTCGACTTTCTTTTGGTTTACTTAATCGATTAATCGAGAAAAATCGGTTATTTGCTATAATGAATTATTAATATGGACAGCCCTAGTACCGTGTTTTTTTAATTTTCTTTCACAAACCATGCTTATCTGGTGTTTTTTTACAGGCGATTGTGAAGGCCATTCTAAAACCGAAACTCAATGTGCCTATTAACAACCGTGTCGTATGTTTTGGGTCACTGTCTTGCTGATAGACCCATCTTTCGGCAACACGTTCTGAAAGATTTCCAAGTAGATTTCTTTGGCCATATTTTCTTTGATCCAAAATACGGAACCCACATCATTATAGGAAAGACATACCCACAATTTAATATTCCTGCTTTCATTTTGACGCTTTCTTACAAATAATCTTCCATCAGATTTGAACAGGTGAATCTTTATTTCGTCACTAAAAGGATGTTGTGCCAATTTCTTTGACAGTTTGCTTTACAATTATTTTGTTCAGATTCTAATCTCTGCTTTATGCTCTTGCCTAGAAATGCAACTTTTCTGGCTACTCTACCACGTACATTTTGTCTTTTTAACCTTTTTATCGCCCTAGTACTATATTTAAGCTTAATTTTTGTTTTATGGGGATAGATGTGAAAAAATGATTCTTAGTAACTTCACGGTCATGGGCGTAACTATTTTTAGAGGTACCTTTCTTGAACGGTTTTCTGGAATATTTGCAGTTCTGTTTTGTTAAAATTTGACTTGACACATGCTGATCTTTGAAGTGCAAAGGAGTACAGTGCTTTGCGTGACCCATAATTTTACTGACACTAAACGAAATCTTTTTAAAACTTGTTTATCTTTGTTGTGCGTATCAGAAAAAAATTTATTAAACAAATAAAAAGTCTAACAATGGTCAAAATAAAAAAAAAACACTCATATTTTATTATCCACTGAAGTTTCAACCAGCACAGCCAAAAAAAGACATATCAGATACATGTTGTAAACTTTTAAATATGTCTACACCAATATAAAAGGTATTTGGTACGCAGTATAATATGAGTAATGTCAACAAAGGGACTAACAGTTTTAGAAAAATCTACTAATAGGTTGCGACCCATTAGCCCTTCTAAATTTTTACTGTGGCGTCACTGGCCGTGTTTATACATCCTGTTCTGTAATTTTTTGGCATTCTGGATCTTTTCGATATTTTGCACCGTATAGAAATTATTTAATCTGCATCATGATCTTCGAATTAGCTGTAAGTGAATGGACTTTTTAGTAAATAACTCCTGAACGGGGTAAAATATAGATATAAGCTAAGAGATCAAAAAATTACAGAACAAAATAAGGCATCCGATTTTATTGTAAAAGTAGTCAGTGGTGTCGTAATAAAAAGTTCTGGTGGGTTAAAGGAGTCGCAACACTCGCAACCCGGAAAAAATTACACCCTGTAGATTTTGCTGAAACTTAGCCGCTTTATTCACATTAGTCATGGTTCACCGTGTACCAAATTTGATTTTAACATCTCTAGAAATCTACTAAACTTTTAGATGACCAGTGTTAGAAAATTACTGTTTCAACTGATTTCATATTTTGTGCAAACGTTATGTGTAACAGAAATTAACTGGTAAAATCATACTGGAACGGCCGCGTCGATCTACAAAAGTGAGGCAAATACCTTTTTATGCAACCCGCTGTCTTAGGACGTTTCCTATCTCTATCTTATTGGATTAAATTGGTATAGGTGCAAGATTTTATGAATCTTTATTTTTTTTTAATCAATTATGATTAAATAATATAAAAATGGTCTATTATACTATACTAGCTGGCCCGGCAGACGCTGTTCTGCCTTTTCAGTTAGATGACGCGATGAGTTTCCAGTGGAATTATAAGAATTTGCGGCGCATTCACCACCTCGTCCAGAAATGTTATTGAAGAAAAACATATTGGGTTTATAGTAAAATACGCAATAAAACAATACAAAAAATGGTGTTGAAAAGTCTCGGTAACCAGATGATCATTAAAAAAATTATGCAAATTGGCGCAGTACATCTCTCTGACGAACTTATCGAAAGATCTGGCTTCGGTAAGAGAAAACAGCTCTGTATAATTTATTTAAACTAATTTGGAAGAAAATAGTACAGCATATTCTCTAATAGCAACTGCAAATATAGATGTTTTATATACCTAATATGTTTTATCAACTATTAAAAAAACCTACATTAATATTATTAAAAAGAAAAAAGTTTCTGTTAGCGGTGGAATTCAAATTAGGTTAAAATTTAAAATTACACATGAAAACCATTTTAAAGTAATAGCTGAAAACTATAATAATAAATTACTAATATGCGTGTTAACAAGTCTGTAGGTAATGAGTTTTAATTTAGAAAAATACATATCAAAATCGGCCATGTGAGAGCTGCTGGAGCTGGGCTGTTGCAGCTACGCAGTATAGAGTTTTTTGGGTACGATTTTGATACGAATCCAATATGTCGGAATAAAATGGCGGCCAAAGAAAACTTTTAGAAAGTCAGAGAAAGAAAAATACTTTTTAAATTAATTGACTTCATATTTTGTGCACACATCAAGTGTGAAGTAGAAATAAGCTGGTAAGATTTTGGTATTTACGATTGAATTAGCAGTTTAAAAAACTTCTTATTGAACTGCACAAAAATAAAGTGTGATATAGTGATGAACTGGTAAAATGTTGATGTGAATTCTTCACTATCCCTAACAAAAAGAAGGCTTCGAGGGAAGTTCCGGGTGAAGGTAATTTACCGTTTTTTTAAATATTTGCAAAATTTTTTTTTGAGGTTCTAGTTGCTCTTTTCTAAAAAACTGACTATAATTTCTGTTGTGATAGAAAGAATTGAGTAAACAGCGAAATAAAGAAAAGGCAGTTTAATTTAAACCTTTAACAATAAAGAACGGCACACCTGAAGAGCCTGAGCGGTCTCCAGACCCTACACCTTAGATTTCCTTCTGTGGGACCTCAAGTATACCAGAAAATCGGGAAGATCTAAAAACCGACTTAGAGAAATAGTCGCAGAACTCGCTGCAGACACTTACGACAACTTAAGTTATTGCTTAACAGTAAATGGAGAGCCGTGCGTTCGATATTTGACAAGATTTTTTTATTTAAGTTTTATGTTGGATAAATGTTCTGATTGCTGAGCCAACAGGAGACTCACATAGTACATGTGACACTATCTAGTTATTTTGTTCAAGAAAAGTTGCACTTAGCTTCATGCTATAAAGCTGATTCCTAAGTCGTCAGATTCCATTCAAAATCATTTCCTACTAAAATTAACAGATTTCGCCTAGGTATTGCCAAACAGGTTATTACGTGTCCTTGTTGGGGTTCTTGAAACCCTCTATCGTATAACACTTTATTTTTATTTTATTTGCTTATTTGAGTGTAAAATGAAAGTTTTATTTTAATATTTCAACTCTGTATTTTTACAAAAATGCAATGTGTATTTTCAGGTCTTAAAACCAGATAGAAAGCACCATCAATAAACAACGAAAAAAACAGACGACTGGATTAAGCCGAACAGCAGTTGGCAAACAAATTCTCAAGTATCTTAATTAATTAGTTACCGAAGAAAACAGAGGGCAAAAACGAACGAAAGGAATCGGCCAAGGGAGAATCTATGGCCTGGTAAGTTATGAATATCAATAAATTGTCCTTGCTCGGAAAATCTCGCTCTTCCCGGTGTTATAATTAAAAAATCCAATATTCACTAAAAGAATATTTTTGCACTCATATTTCACCGAGTTTTTATCTTCGTCATAAATAAACGACCCTAATAATTAAAACTTTTTTCTCGCGTCGGACTGGCCTTACAAAAAGATGTAATGGGATAATGTTGCGCTTGACACTGTTAGAATGTAGGTAGCTGCCATTGGCGTTAGCATAAGATTTAAAAATGTTTAAATACTAACGTACATATTGGCAAATTTGAAGTTTCTGTTTAAAGAAGATACTGATATTAAATCATCTAAATGAAAATCATTTTGACATCCAGTGTTTTCATTTGTAAGCCAAGATATTTTTTCGTAAGAGAAATAGTAACCGGAAAGAGTACGCTATCACACTCAAAATAATCTATAGTAATATTAAATTATTTTAATAATAAAAAAAAATCGGGTTGGTTTTCTTTTGCTTTTGGCTTATAAAATCGAAACTAATGAAGCAATCTTAATGGTGTAGATAAATTGATGGTTACACGACCTGACTGGATCATTTTAGTTATTTAGGAGTTATTTCTCAAGTTGTAACGAAGACCTTTTGCGAAATAATAGCTATTGATATGTACTGTATACATACCAAAATCAGGATTTACGGGATTATTACTTTTTACACAATTGCGATTTGAAGTACACAGTACAAGTACTACAAAACGTATATTCTCATTTCTCAAATTATGTGAAATACGCGAAAAATGCTTCCAAACTCGATAAAAAACGGCCGAACGCTTGAAAATAGTCGAGTCTAATCGAATGCGGTCTTATCGTGCGGGTCCAAAGGTCACCAACGTTATGAATCAAATCAGAAAACACAGTGAATACCAAAATGTTGTGTGATTCTTTTATCGAGCTATTAAATCTCGATGGGCTATTTACAAATATACAAGGAGAAAGAAAATAGTTTTTTTTTATTATATTACGCAATATTACTAAGATGGCCACTTAATATTTTTTTATATATTAAATGCCGAGGGACTAAATAAGAAAATTCGCTAAATATGTATTTGGTTAAAATTTTTTGGTTGGCAAAAACAAAAATACACAAAATGGCAACCGCCCTAATACAGTCGGAAGGCGGTTCGAATCAGTGGAACAATCAGGATATGTTCTGTTTAAACAGCCACTTAATGAAAGTGAGATTTTTTTATCTATTACCAAAATGTATGAGCCCCGCTTGACCTAAAAATCTAACTACTTATACAGTGTCATTTATTTAAATGCGGGCCACCCCTGTGCAAAAAAAAACTTGTTTTTTTTTGTATTGTGATAAGAAAAAAATTTTATTTTGCAAAAGCATTATACACTTTTGTTAAAAACACAAGATAATTAGTTATTATTTCCGGCGTGAGATTTTTTCAGATCTTTACCTTTAAGGGTCCCTAGATGCCGGAAAACATGTTTTCTCAATTCCGTCTGTCTGTAGGTATGTCTGTCCGTCAGTCTGTCTGTTCGCGGCATAGCTAAAAAAACTACTTATCCGATTTCTTCAAATTTCAGTCTAAAATTAAGGGCCATGCATGTGATAAATACAGGCTATATATATATATATATATATATATATATATATATATATATATATATATATATATATATATATATATATATATATATATATATATATATATATATATATATATATATATATATATATATATATATATATATATATATATATATATATATATATATATATATATATATATATATATATATATATATATATATATATGTAAATATATATATATATATATATATATATATATATATATATATATATATATATATATATATATATATATATATATATATATATATAAATCACTTCGACAATGTATATTGGACAAAAATATATATATAAAACAGAAATTCACTTTGGTTACATTTGGAAATATATATATATATATGTATATATATATATATATATATATATATATATATATATATATATATATATATATATATATACATTATATATATATCTATATATATATATATATATATATATATATATATATATATATATATATATATATATATATATATATATATATTTTTTTTTGCTTTGTGTACTTTGACCTTTTTTTCAATATATATTTATCATAATTTTTCTTGGTTTGAGATCAATACATTAACAACAAAATTAGTACATATTTTTAAACATATATTTTGTATTTCTAAGGTGACATTTCGACCACAGTTTTGGTCTTTTTCAAACCTAAAAATTTGTTTAACACTATTTTTTTATCAGTTTATAAAATATTAAAAATTTAGGACTTACCATAGAACGTAAAATAGTTGAATTAAAAATTACACATAATCCACATATCTGACATATATTACACATATTTAATTTACATTTTAAAACTATTGTGGACGTTTATTACAGACAAATTACAAGCGACTGAGCGACACTGTTACAGTAAAGATATATACAATTTATTTAGGTTGTTTATGTCTTTTTTGTCATTTATGGCGTTTTTGTTTTTTTGAATTTCAGCCATCTCAAAAAATTCTCTTTTTTTCAAATGAGGTTCGGACTTGGAACAGGAGTTTAGAAGAGCTCTTTTTTAGGACGATTATTAAGTATAGCTTCTGGTCAGAAAACTTATTGAAACTGAAAGTTTTAATTTCCAATATTCATGTGACTCTAAAGGTAATATTGACGAATAGAGAAACACTGCATGGAGGGTTTAGTGTTGGGTTGGTGGTGGATTTATTTTAGACGAAAAATTAATATCATTTTAGACAGATCGGTACAGCAGCGCCAGTTTTAAGAAATATTTTCGTAAAATATTCATCCAATAAACTCAGAGAAGCGGAAAATACCTGCAAAGACGGAATTCACTTTGTGCTTCACATTATAAATACCAACCGTAAGAAGTATATTTTATACCATTGTCCCCTAATTCTACGGCCCTGACGAACTGCTGTTCTGCTGGAAGAGGACTTTTAATTCGAGCATAATCAACAGTTTTTTGCCTTCACGCTAATACGAAGATAGATTAAAAAATAACACTTTTATTTTTGGGCACTCGCCGGGCCCTTATCTTTGAGCATCCTCTAGTGCCTTCAAAAGGGGACAACATCAGCAGGTAAGGGGTGTTTTCCTTTAAAGACTCTATAATTACTTTATCAAAATAGGCCTTCGTGTTTGGCATTTTTGTAAGTATTGTCTTTAACGTCACATTCTAAAAATCAGCAAAACGCGGATGAATTGGAAAATAGTTAAATACAAATAGAAAAACATATTAACTTATTGAACATATGAGTGCGTTCTAATTATATTATTATTTGGCTTCGTCAAGCTACGTTAATAAGAACTGACCTATGCAAAGAAATTATTTTGAATTTGATCATCAGTTTATAAAAAAATTAATTTTAGGTATCAATATATTATTTTTCAAGCTGCTTTATAAGCCCCGAATAAAAATTCTAAATTCTTAAACTAAATCCACGATCAGTATTTAATAACAAAAGTTTTCCAGGCAAATCAGCTCAGGACGTTTTTTAATACGTAGACAAGACAATAAACAGGTAGGCCCGGACAGAAATAATGTACATATAAGGAAAAACAGAGGAAACAAAGCTAACTAGAGTACTAATTCTAAATATGCTAAGTGTAAACTCTTACGCTGCATCTTTTTTAATACTCCAAGAATATACTTTCTAATTTAATATTTTTAACTACATTTTGCATTAATATTGATTGTGACATTGGCAGTAAATTTAATTGACCTAATTCGAAATCATACAGGATACAGTTTATTGTGTGTTGAGGCTGCAATAGAATAAAAGGCTAGAAAAGAAACCTACGAGAAAAAAAGTTCGCAATCGAAAAAATTTAAAAACCAAAATACTATAGTAATATTTTAGACTACACCCAGACGTAACGAAAATAGAGCAAATGTCTTTAGTTATTCGCAAGTTGTCAAAGAAGGATTCAAAACACGTTTGTAAACAGTACTTTATTAATTTTATGCCAGTCGAATCAAGTGGTGAGTGCCGGATTTTCCCAACTGTTGTCAAGAACTTAATAAATTCGGACTTGAAGTTGGAAATATTCGAGGCCAAGGATGCGATAACGGGGCCAACATGATTGGGCGCAATCTGGAGTTCAAAGAAGAATTTTTAATGAACATCTGAAAGCTTTCTTTATTCCTTGTTCTTGTCGTTCCCTAAATCTTGTTGTGAATGACGCAGCAAAAAAGAAGGCGAAATGTCCAACTATTTTTTTCAAGTGCAGGATTTATTTGTATTCTTTTCGAATTCAACTCTAAGATGGGGATTTCTAAAAACTATATTTCGTCACTAACCCTAAAAGGTGTAAGTGATGTCAGATGCAAAAGCCGTATCAAGGCAATCAAACCATTAAAATACCAAAATGGGGAAAATATAATATGCTTTAGTTGAAATTGGGCATAAGACGAAACTCTTTGAATATCAACCTATCGAAAATACCATTAAAGAATTTGAAGTAGGGTCTTTTTAACTCCCTAGTAGATATTGTCATTAATTCGGTCGAACTGATATTCAGTCATTTGGAATCCCATCATCAACTCTTTGAATTTCTGTATCTCATTTCTGCCTTAAAAAATCTGGAATCAAAAGATGTTTTAAACATTTGTCAGGATTTACATATTCAGTTGACTGATGACATAGATTCAAACGATCTACATATGGACTTCTAAATTTGCCGAAAAAATGCATAGCAACTTAAAGCCTTTAGACGTTTTAACTTTTCTAGAGAAAAATAATTTAAATGAAAATTTTCCCAATGTTGCCATTTCATTAAAGGTTTTTTGAACCATTTCAGTTACTGTGGCAACTGGAGAACGCCCCTTCTCGACGCCAAAATTAATAAAAAAAAAACTATTTGCGATCAACTATAACATAAGATAGACCAACAGATTTAGCAATACATACCAGTAAGCATGAAATGTGTGCAATGATAGAAAGCAATGATGTTATTGAAAATTTCGCCAAAGAAAAATGCAGGAATGTTTCCTTTTATTTATATTTATTTTATTTTTGTGCCTAAATTTATATCTCCATTATTTGACGAATATAAATACAAATTATATAAATTTGTAAAGGAGCAAAAGGAAGTTTTTTTCATTGGAATTCTCCACAAAAATTATGTGGTCCTAAAAATTTAGTTTTTTTTTCGAAAACTTAAATTTTGATTTTTTACGTTTTCGGACAATTCAAATGGTGGCAAAAAAATACGTAAACATCGCAAGTTCAGTGAGTTTTCCTTCAGAAGCTATCCCACATTCAGTACTTATTAATTTATCATATTCTAAACGAGAAACTTCTTATCCATAGAATGCAACTGTCTCGCAAATTGCTCTTTTAGGTTTCTGGTTGAGCATGCAAGATTCAACAAACATCTGCAAAAACTCAAAATAGCCGACATGTCATTGTGTTCATGTGACAATGAATCATTAGATGATCTAAACCAGTGGTCGCCAACCTTTTCAAGGTGTTGAGCTACTTTGACAATTTAGAAATAAACCGTGAGCTACCTACTTGTAACCAGCGTTTAAGCCAGCCTAAATGAAATAATGCACAGTTGTATTTGACATACATGTTTTTATCTAATTAATAAGTACTTAACTAATACTAATACATACCTACCAACAGTAGAGGTTTACAAAATAAACAAAATTTTCATATAGCCATAATGGCATGTCACATACGTCTTAATAAAAGTAAACAAAACAATATAATTATAATTTTAAACAAAAACATGTGATAAAAATGCGCGCGTTCAATGAGAAGGTTGACACTCGGACTCATCGATAATTTTTTTGATGTTTGCAATGTAATTTGATACAGCCATTCGAACGCAATTATACAAATGTTCATCTGTAAGCCGATTGCGGGATTTGTTCTTAATAAACTTCATATTGGAGAAAGAATATTCGTACAACTAGGTTGAAGTAAATAACGCTTTCAATTTTAAGGCAACAGGACATATACTTACTATAGGCCAGATACATTTTCTACTTGAAACTAACGATTTCAATGCTAAATCACTTTGAAATCCAATCACTTCCATTTTAGTTACAGCGATGTCTTCGCCAAAGTTCTGCATAACACAAGTTGTAAACTGTTTGATATAAATTTCCATGAAGGGTGAAACAACAAATTGAGCCACCAATGCCATTTTGTTGAAATCTTTAAACCGATTTTTAAAGTTATCCCTCAATGAAATTTACTGTCATAGGGTTCTATTGGATTTTGAGATATCTTCTCTGAAAGAACAGGAAAATGCTTGACATCACGGTTGATTAGGGTTTGTTCATTTTATTATGAATGCATTTATATCGGATATCATTTCCGTCAGTTCTTTATCTCTTCCCTGAAGTTGCAAATTGAGTTCATTAATCTTGTCTGTAATGTCTACAAGAAACCCAAAATCTTTAAGCCAAATTGAGTTTTCCAGTTCCTGAATCGGTTCGCCGCGATGTTTGAAAAATTGAACTATGACAGACAGGGGTTCATTAAAACGTGTTAATACTCGTCCTCTACTTAGCCATTGCACTTCAGAGTGAAGAAGTAGATCCCCATACTGACAATCAATTTCATCGGCTAAGATTTTGAATAATCTTCTTTGTAATGCGTGAGCTCTAATCTTGTTTACAATTTTTACTACCAATTTCATGACATACTGTTTGCTGATGAATAATGCATTGCTAACACAGAAATTGTGGAAAGAGTTCATCTTTACGACAAAATGCTACCAAACCCTTATCATAACTCACCATTGTCAGTTGTCAAGCCTACCAATTTTGAAATTGGAATTTTCTCAGAAGATATAAAATTGTTTTAATGAGAAAACAATTCCTGTCAATTGATATATCCTTTCAGTGGAATAAACTTCAAAAGATGTCTTTCTTTAATCATAAAATCACTAAAAACCATCCTGTTGAACACAGCAATCTGGGAGATGTCAACCACATCTGTTGATTCATCCAGTTGAACTTAGAAATAAACACAGTTATCTAAGTCAGTTTTTAACTGTGAAAAAATATCTTTGCTCATTACTTCCACTCGACTCTTCACTGTATTAGCAGAAAGTTATATAGATTTTATTGCTGAAACTATCTTGTCTTTTTTTTAAGTCTTAAAATAGGGAATCTGCTGCTTCTAAAAACGCCTGTTTTATCGTTTTCCCGTCTTCATACGGTTTCTTTTTTGTGCAATTATTTGGGACACACGGTATGATGCTTCCGTTGCAGACTTATTTTTGTTAACTGCTTTTAAAAATATTGACTGTTGTCCAATTAACTGGTTCTTTAATCGTTTCAATTTTTCTTTTCTGCTGGCAGCATGTAATGGGATATATTTTTCAAAATTCGGATGCACACTTTTATGATGCCTCTGAAAATTTCCTTTTTTAGCAACCGAAACAGAAGCATTACATAACAAATATACATTTTTACCTTTAACTTCTGTAAAGAAATACTATTCTTCCCATTCCGAATGAAAATTTTATGCCATAATCTTTGTTACTCTGTGTACTAACACGTCTAATGCCTTTCAGTTTTAAACTGAACGCGTTGTATCCCGACATGTACATTTATGGCGTTCAAAGCAATCTAGATCGTTCTCATGTTCTCAAACATTCACGCGATGCTGGCGCTCTAGTCAATTCTGGCCGCTGCTTGTTTTCGTATTGTGATTTTTTTCCAAAATTTATGGACGGTTCTATGATTTTTACAAGATATGTTGTGGGCTACCAGAAATGTCTTCGCGACCTATCGGTAGCTCGCGATCGATGGGTTGGTGACCACTGACCTAAACCATAGACTTTTTTGTGATTCCACAACACAGAATCCGTATCATATATTTCTACCGAACTAACGAAACTACATTTGCTTCCATTAAACCATATTTCCTTTGTGACTAAAGTGTGTACTGATCCCAGTATAGAGAAAATCTTTTTGAATTATTTGAAAAGTGTAAAATGGTTATTTAATATTTTTGACCTATTTGCTTGGTATTGACCATCATTGTTTCCTTTCCTTAAATGTATTTCAACCTACCGGTCCTGGCCCTCCTGTGTTTTTTTGTCTTATACTTTCTCTTTAATTGTTTAGGTCCGTTGGGATTAGAGATCTAATATCTGGGATTTTAATTTTGTTACAATTTCTATCCTATTATTGTTTATAATAACAACCTAAGAACCTACCGAAATGTATGGTCCTTTTAGATAGAAATAATTTTGTTTCTCGTAACTAAATAAGCTATGCTCAAGGCTAAAATATATATATATATATATATATATATATATATATATATAAATATAATTTTATATAAAAAGTTAAGTTTTGTTAGTTTGCATATTGTTTCTTTTCAATTTATTTTAACAGCAAAATAATTCAGCCCCCTTAGGCGGCAGTTTTGTACAGGCTGGCCGTGATTGGGAAGGTGGTTTTATAAAACATCTCAAGGTATGTTGTCAAGTAAATAGCTAGATAAAAGTCCATTCTTCTAAATGACTAGTCGCCACTTAAAAATTCTATGGGTTCTAATTGCCTGGACATCTAGGATAGACGACATATTATTAAGCACGTCTACTGCATATTTTATTGACAAAAAGGCGACGCTAAAATTTACCTGCATCGATCAGCATCCGTGCATTATTAAACTACGATTGTTCCAGCCGGTATTTAGGTTGAACGACTCCCCTAATTCCACGGCATAAGGAGGTAATTAACAAAACACAAAGTTTTGTTTTGGGAACGACTCACAAGACGTCTCCCGATAATAATTAAGGCGGGGCTATTAAATATTCATCTACCGCGTGGAACTTAACAAACTTGAAAATGCAAGACGTGCCGCGTCGCAATCCGATATCTATATTCGGGATTGGCCTTAAAACTTGTCGGCTCTGTCGACTTCTAGACACTACGCGGCACGTTTTACAGTTCTAATTAATTAATTGGTAGTGACAAAAAACGGTGCTAGCTTCACACTATAACACATTTAGACTACATCAAGGACCGGCTTTGAAATTAATTTTCTGGAAATAATCATTTAATTACAATATTGTTATATCTTGTCACGGGTTCACTGGGTTTACTTTTTAAACTATGCTTTTCCAACAACATTAATTTCAGGCCCGTCAAGGATCGTCAATTACTGTCAGTGAGAAAGTTTTGCCATTTGTCGGTTTGACTTTAGCACATAAATTTTTTTACTGATGTACATATCCTAGTAATTTGCTACTCGTGGTGAGGAACACTGTATATTTCATAGCTATCGTTTACTCTCCATTCTAAAATAACGACCATTTTGTAAAACAATTCGGTAAATGGTCCGAACACTTATGTCTTTCTACGACCCCAAAAACACAAATTTAATGAAATTAGTTCACCGGAATCGCGTTTTATGTTTCTCCTATGCGTTGATACTGACACAACTGTTGTATCGTTTGGTAATCTTCTGGCTGGAAGTCTTTCGCGCTAAACATTGAACATAAATAAAAATGTACATTATTTATTCCAGTGGCGTAGATAAGGGGTGGGTTCAGGGTTAAACCCCCCCAGAGCCACTAAGGATCTTTTTTCGGAATTGTAGGGTAAAATGCGCCCCAACTATCTACAACTAAAGTAATGGCCTTTTTTTGGTTCATATTACTCACGCTCAACTAGGTAAAGAACAAAAACTGATGACCTTTTTTTTTTTGGTTGTTGAAAATTTTTATCATCTCAAAATCCCCCCAGAAGCAATGTCTATATACGCCACTATTTTATTATCATAAGTAGATACAAATAAAATAGTTTTTTGCTCAATAATGGGAGGTTTTTATCTGTTTCCAACAGCAGTTTCCAGAAAGACAACTAAATATGCAGGTAGGATTCTTTCCAGGTTGCCGATTTATTTGTTCTGAAATAAGGGTCTCTCAATACTTTTTTTTTAATTTTTTAAAGGGTCTATATATTCAGAAAAATATGTCTTTTCCGATTTGCGTCGGTCTGTTTGTCGGTGTTCAGCTCGGAGTGTAAGTCGATTCTGTACACGGTATATGTAATCTATAGATATATGAATAGATAGAGATAAATGGCGACCTAATAAAATAGTTTGTCTTGTTTTCCGGAATTATTACGGGGTAAAAACAATACACAAAAAGCGGCATTTTTTTGTACTTTTGATCGACGTAGATTACCAACATTTTCTGAAAAATGTATTTTCTTCATCATATGGTACGCTGGTAGGTTGGGAATTTTTGCTATTAATCCGAAGGTTTGATTCGAATTTTGATAGTAGATTCTCTTTTTAGGGATATTGTTAAAAGTCTGAATTTTGATAGTACATTCTGTTTTTAGGGGTATTAACCGATGTGGGTTATATTTTTAATTCCCAAAAGTAAATACTTTTATTTTTTTTTAATTATTGACTAAAAATAATATAATGGATTAATAATGATAAAAAACATCCACTTAAAACTAGTATATTAGCATAGAAAAATAAACCACAAAGCACATAAGCCACACTTTGCTTTATATAGGTATCCGGTATTACGTATAAGCAAAAAATAAAAATTAAACTACTTCTGAATTCCTCGTATACCGAAAAAAGCATCTACTCCGATTTCATTTTTACACCACCAACAATAAACTAACTTGGACAAAAAAGGACAAAAACATGTCAATCTGTTTTGTAGCAAAAAAAATATAGAACTTTCGGCCTGCCGGTACTTGTCATATATATATATATATATATATATATATATATATATATATATATATATATATATATACATATATATATATATATATATATATATATATATATATATATATATATATATATATATATATATATATATATATATATATATATATATATATATATATATATATATATATATATATATATATATATATATATATATATATATATATATATATATATATATATATATATATATATATATATATATATATATATATATATATATATATATATATATATATATATATATATATATATATATATATTATATATATATATATATATATATATATATATATATATATATATATATATATATATATATATATATATATATATATATATATATATATATATATATATATATATATATATATATATATATATATATATATATATATATATATATATATATATATATATATATATATATATATATATTCATTTTGGAGGTAAGTTGGATAATTAGTTTTATAGTAACAATCTTCTTAACGTTTCATTAGACTGCCATCGTGTTCTAGCATATTGAATTTTTACCAAAATATTACCAGGTTATGCCCATATGACATAATTTTTGACAAAGATTTGTGTTTAATCTAATGAGTCGTTTTTAAGCTATGCTGCGAACTGACAGATAGACAGACTAGCCGACAGATGAACCGACGGAATTGATAAAACATATTTTGCCATCTAGGGACGCTAAAACCTAAAACTATGTAAAACCTGAGAGGATGATTTTTTTCACGATTACAAATATTTTATTTGGGAGACATTTTGTTCCGCCATCTTGAACTAGTACCACAGTTTTACTAGTTCATCTCTATACCACAATTAGTTATGGCACACAATTTGAAATTAGCCAATTAACTAGTTTTTTCGGGTTGAATTTTTAAATCATTTATTAATCCGCCATTTTGTTCCGCCATGTTGGGTGCGTACCAAAATTTTATTAGTTGATTCCTACATATTACATCATTTTTGTGCAAAATTTGAAATAAATTGGAGTAATAGAGTTTTAGTAATAATTTTTTTAACATTTCACTAGGCCGCTATTTTGTTTCGTTATATTGGATTTTTACCAAAATGTTATCAGGTCATCCCCATATGACACTTAATATTTAAACAAAATTTGGAGTCAATCGGGTAGGTAGTTTTTTAGCTATGCCGTGAACAGACAGACAGACAAACCGACGGAATTGAGAAAACCTGTTTTTTGGCATCCAGGGACCCTAAGACGTAAATATCTGAAGAAATCTCGGAGGGTGATTTTTTTACGATCAATACAGCTATTTTACGGGGGAAGTAAAAAGAAAGTGACATTGATAGTAATGAAAGTAATATATGGAAACAAAAAACATCCATATTGTAACATAAATATTACCAATAAATAACCCAAAAACTATATCCATTTGTAAAAATGTTTCTATGTCTTTCTAGAAAAGAGATAAAATTATATTTTTGGTTGCATATAGACAAGGTACTAGCCTAGTAAAAAGAATGATAAACAGTTTTATTACATACTTTTTCGCGAACATGTACATATTTAAACTTTTTCAATTTTTGCAAACCTTTCTTTAATCGCCCTGTACCTTATTACGTAATTAATTTAACATAACTTTCATAGGCGTCGTGAATGATCAAAGGAACAAGCTATCCGAAGCTGGTCAGCAAATTAAGAAAAGTTAATTTTTAAAAAGTTATTACATTTTTACAATGGACAGAGTTACAGTGGAGATGAAAAGAGATTTTTATAGGAACAGGTTGTCATTTATCAAATATAAAAATATACTAAAACACTAATTTCATAAGATATGATTTTATAGCACGAGACCTAGGTTAGGTTAGGTTTTCTAGGCGAGTTTTCTAAAGAGTGAGTGAGATTAAATGTCTTATACAACGAGTACTTTATAGTATGTTTTCTATTTTGTGAATTGTATTAAAAAAAACATTATCATATATTTACTGTTGAACATTTTCGAGTTGGTAGCAATGCATGCCTAAAATGGCAATTACATGCGCACTATTTTTGTTTTTCTACTTTGAGACCCGACCAGTTTTAAATTCGAGGTGGCTCGAGCATTGACATGTAAAGAAAAAAGTAGTGTCGAAAAGAGGGTCAGTACAACACTTCCTTGCGAATCGAAAAGACGTCTTTATGAACGCAAAATAGAAAGAAAAATCTAGAATTTATAAGAAGGTTGTATGCATTTTGAAGTGAGTATTCCAAAGTAACTTATTACACCTAGATATTTCACCTCCCTCCGCTGCGTAATTTGGTTTGGTTTTGGGGGAGTAGGTGACTTCACCAGCTTTAATCTCCTTTTCTTAGCAAAGAGGATTATCTCTGTCTGTCTGGGGTGAACCTACACAGCGTCATCTTCCATTATTCGTTGGTGGTTTTGTCCCTCTAGAAGCAATATTCCCAATACCAATTTGGATTGTTTATTATCAACATGATTTCTTTTCTGACTGCTTTTTTGAAAGAGATATATTGTTTACCCCATGTAAATATTATGTTAGTTTACAACACAGGTTCATTTCCAGCCGAGCAACGAAACATTGTTTGCTAGTTTTAATTAAAAAATCTCGCATTATAATGCTTATACAGCATATCAATTTTTAGGTTTTGTTTACAAATCAATCTCATGTAAATAGTTGCACAATTTGTGCTTTATTTTGGCGAATTTATTGTTGGCTTATGGATTATTTCTCAGTTACTTGTATTCATAATAAGAAATACGTTTGTTCGCTAATAATAGTAAACCTATATTCACGAATCACATTTTGTAGTCACGTTTATTGAGGTGTGACTATATTACCCCCAAATAAACTACTCGTTAAAAAAGAACCATTCAGTATAATATTAGGAATTATTTTATGGGCCTGTATTTTAATCCTTAAATGCCGATGCTCTGAAAATCAACCTATCTGCCAGTATGGGGTACTTCAGGGTCTCCAGATAAATATATATATTTTGATAAATATTTACATGTATTGCTAAAAAATAGTAGAACTTGAAGTATTTTAAACACATATTTATTTAATTTTAGCAAAAATAAAATATCTAGATTGACATACAATATTGGTATACAACAAATCATATACTAAGCAAGATTAACACCTGTATTCACTAAAGAGGTTTTAACTTAGACCAGGTCTAACTTGACAGTTATAGGTTTAAGATGACATTTTTAACAATTGAACAAATAATTTCTCTAAATGTCACAATTACAAAATGACAGTAACATAAGCGAAACATAACTGGCGAACTAAGAGTTTTAAGTACCATGGCAACTAGACCTGGTCTAACTCTTAAACCTTTTTAGTGAATACGGGGGTTAATGTTATTCCATAACAAAAAAAAACAAAATGGGCAAACATCTTATATAATAAAATAATAAGGATTTCAAAAGTATATTTGATTATATTTTAGCGGGTGAAAAAGTAAGTGAAGTGCAAATGAAGCAAGAAAATATCGCAATAATTTTTTTTCCAGAATTTTTTTTATATGTGGAAGGGGTAGAATATTTTTTTACGACTTACCTAAATTTTGTATACTAAATCAATTCTCCTATCCTTTATAGCAGCAAATTTATTTATAACATCCTCTTTAAATCGATGAGTTGCCCTAATCTCCTCCAGACATTCCTTTTGAATTGAAATATTTCCTAGAGAAGTAAGTATTTTTTGAGATATTGTATTTCTTAAATAAATTTTTACACGTTTGAGGCAAGAAAAACTTCTTTCCACTGAAGCACTTCTCGACGGTATTGTCAAAATAAGGGGAAACACCTTATATGCCTTGGTTAAAATATCTTTATTTTCATTAATTTTTTTCACTTGCTTTTGCTGCGATATATTCCAATTATTGTCATTGGAAAAAATAACATAAACATAAAAATGTAAGTTTTTCAGTCTTGAAAGCTTAGTGTCATTTCCATTAAAATATGGTCCAATATTTCATAAAAAAAGAGTTCTATACTTAGCCCTAATTTCTTCAGGTGAAAGCTTAGCAAGCTCACGTTTGTAATGATTTATTTCTGTAATAGAATTTGCTTTATCAAACATGGTATTAAAAAAATGTTCATTTCTTTTTTTACAGAGCGCCTCACGACAGCGTTTTATATTGGATATGCAAAAATGAATGTCAAATGATTTTTTTTTTGAAGAACGCAACTTGAATAATCACATTTACTAACTTCGAATTTGAAGACCAACGAGTTTCTGTAATTGTTGGTATACGCCTCGTTGATGCAGATGTAAGAGCATACGTTCGTTTGGCTGAGTGATGAAAAAATGAGGGAATACCACTAAGGCTTGCAAAAAAATTCGCCATTTAGAAATATTTTTAAACTTTGCTGCATCAGGACAAATACAACCTGCGGCGCTTTTTCTTTTTTTTTTTTTTTTGAAGGCCATTTAGATGGTCAGACATCACACTTGCGCCATCGTAACATTGCCCTATTAATTCATGTTTATAGTCAAATTGGTCCAAAATTTGATCCAATAGAGAATATAAATTCTCCGATGTTCTATCGGAGCTGACATTATAAAATCCTAAGAATCTCTTGACTACTGAACCTTCTGAATTAACGTATCTTAAAATTCTGGAGGACTGGGAGGTTTGCGTAATATCAGTGGTGTCATCCACTTGCACAGAAAAAAACTGTGTGTTCATTATTTCATTTTTTACATGATCATTTAATTAATCAGAAATGCATTCAATTAAATTCAATTAATAATTAATTATTTCGTTTTGAATAGTTTTCGAGTCACCAGTAAAAACATTTTTAATTTTTTTGTGATGATCTTTTAGTTCTTGGGAACTTCTCGATATTAATAAACCTAAAAGCTTTTTAAAATTCCATCTATTTATTGACTCGCTGCTGTCATCATGGCCGCGAAAGACTAACTCTTGTTTTGCAAGGTACAAAACTGCGTCAATTACCAAACACATAAATAGTCTATTTATTCGGACGTTTTTGTTAAAATGTATTTTATATAGTTTAGCATTTTCTTTTAAAGTGTCGGTTATAGTGATTTGATTCGTTACAAATGTTTTTAGCATTAATTCGCATTTTAAATGCTCCGCCGAGTCTTCATGTTTATGTAAAGACTTTCATATATTTAACATACATACAAATCCTTCCTTATTCCACACTGAATATTTATAGGAAACTAGTAAACAAAGTCAGCAAAACAATTTTTGCAATATTTGACTACTACATAACCATTTGTACGCCGAAAACCAGGATGACGATTAAAACTCTGATCTTGTTCCTTCCATCTATTAAATGGAGTTTCCAACAAAATGCAAACCACACCCGTGATCGGATTCAACAATAATGTAAATTATTAATCCCGACACCAAATAAAGTTGTAACAACACCATCAATAAATATAACACAAAACAGTCAAGTAAACTGCAAAGGAACTAACCGGTTGCAGCGAAATCCGCGAAAATAAAAGTAAACAAGCATCCTAAACTGAACGACACGTGGGTGTAGTGTCCTGCGTTAGCAGTTCACCGAGAGCGTTGTATGGCGCTGGTTAACATCAATCTTCCATGCAGTCGACGTCATCGCGAACGCGTTGTCATGGCAACGTAGTAGGAACATCGTAAACTAAACATAGCACCTCTAGCAAAGTCGAAGCGCCACTGTTATAGTTGTTATAATAAAGTTCGACTGAAAGTTTTAAAAAGACATGCCGCCAACGGTCAAGTAAAATATTTATTCGAGATGTACAGTTTATTTTTTGCCAATTAGGCGAATAAATGAATGTAAAAACTTAAATTTTAAAAGATATGTAATAAATATAGTTAGATGTTTGCTTGTTTATTTTTCCTGGTGAAGTAGCACTTCACCTACTTCACTTGAATAGCCGCCACTGCAAACAGGTGTTAAAGGTAATTGTTTGCTCTTTTTTTCAGTGAACTTTATAAATATATATATTTCTTATAAAGGCCGCGGGTTGTTTTTACTTTCTTTTCGAAATTTTCGAGGGCACTGATAGCATCTAGCCCATTTTCTAGCAGAAGGAATATGATGGTTTTCCACTACTAGTCCGCAATCCCGAAGAGCTGACATTCCATGTTTCTTATGGTTTTTGTAGTGGGACCTTTTCTTCAAGCAAGATCATCCCCTAAATTTTGTTTCTGCCAATCAGGTTTCTTTTTTCAATATATAAAACAAAAGCATTTGAGGCATAAATATCTATGATATTCATGAATAGTCTATAAGGCCATCGAGCTGTTCTGCTGCTGTACGAATACTCTCAAAAAAGTTTATCTGCATTATCAACTCCACCCTTAAATGCGTTGTAATTTAAAATAATTGCGTTGTAATCTAAAATCATATATGGCTTATTTTGCATGTCTGTGCAAATTTGATCATCGCCATGTTGGCTTGATATTAGATGTACCATCCTATTCTTTTTAGGAATATACGAGACCATAGCTAGGTTTTTAATAAATGCAAACATAGCTGACTCTATTGGCCTAGATGTTGGTTTTAGCTGTATTGATATCTGACTTGTTTTTACGACCAGTTCCGAGTAATGTGAGTTTGTTAGTAAGCAAATAATTAGCCAACGGAACAATTAAGAAAAAGTTTTCTGTGCCAACTGTCGTTATAGGGTACTACCAAGTCTAACACAACACAAAATTCTTGATTTCTTTCTGTTACACTTCGACGAGGTTTTTTAGTGCACACCTGAAGATTGCATAAATATGATGTTTTAACATCAGCGGCTACCGAAATTGTTACACCATATCTTCCCGGTTTTTGGTTTTATATATTGCCGAAGTGGGTATTTTCCCCGGAAACAGGTTCAAAAGCCTTTTTGCAATTTTCAAAAAACATATCCCAAATATCTCTTATCGCAGCTATCTTGTGTACTTTCTTTCGCTCAGCTCTAGTTGATTTGTCTATAATCGTAAAAATTGTGATTTTTGTTCAAATCTGTCCGGCGGTAAAGCAGCCATAAAAATGATTCACGTATGGTAGTAGTGGTCCACGTTTCATGAGTAGATTCTTTTCTATATCTTCGTGCTTCTGCTTTTAGAAGTACTTCTAAACAACGAGTTTATCTTTTCCAAGAACCATCCACTGTTTTTCATTACTCGAATTTTTGGTATTCCACTCATCAAAATATCTAGTAGCTTCCTCATTAGTATGACGACAAATGATTTCTTTCATTTCCGTTATCAAAAATACGTACTAGCATCCTTACTGTAATTTGTAATACCTGGACGTGCATTTATAATATTCCTTTGGAGTCTTCTAGGTTTCACAAAAGGTGCTGCAAATTTCCACTTCACTTTGTATTTCCAGATAAATCCTCCGATTCCAACACATTTTCCTGCATCAAGTTTTGATGATCCTCACTGTCCGAGTCATTTTCGCTTTCATACTCCATTTCTGCGTCCAAATTTAAATTGTTTATTATTTCTTCATGTTTCTTTTCTGTAAACGGCCTGTTTTTTTCGCAACGGCGGTTCATTCTGACTGAAAACTCTAAAAAATTGTATGTAATAACACACATTTTTCGCACCACTTAATACCGAATCGGGGTCCCAGAGTGACCCCACTTACCTATAAACATCTAGTACGAGAGACTATTGTTACGACGTATCACGGGATACTAAAAGATGGTGTACCACATATTTACCGATATATATCCAGATGCAATGTTGCCAACATGTTCAAATAAAAGAGATTTTAAATGAAATTGATGAGACCCCGCATAGGCATTTAAGGGATACAAATTTGAAGGCTTTTTTTCGGTATATAAAATTACTACGCTGTTTGTATTTATAACTGAAAAGAGTGAGTGAGTGGTATGGATTAGGGACGCATCGACTTCAAGGTCTTTTAGCGTAATGATTTATTTAGTTTTTTTTTTTTTGTGAATTTTATATTTGTTTGAATAGATTTACATCTCTAAGGAAATCCATTAGCTCGGTTATATGAGAGTAACTGAAAATTTTTTTTAAGTCTTTTTTGTATTTTGTGATAAATGGATGGGTATTGTATTTGTTGCAGTGTTCTATTATATGGGATACAGTGAGGGTTTCATTGCATGTATCACAGGTTGGCGCGTCTTCTCTGTTAAGTAGAAATTCATGGGTTATTTTGGTATGTCCTATCCTTAATCTTGTAAGTACAATTGATTCTCTTCTATTAATGTCGGATGGATAAAGGTTAGTAGTTTATTTGGGTTATCTAATAGGACCCAATCTAGTTGGACCATTTTCCTAACTAATGATTTATGGTATGTTTTTAAATCTTTTTCATGAAACATGGTGTTCAGTTTATTGTTATAGGATGAGTGTTTAGATGATAGGTTGTCCGCTCTTTCGTTGCCAGGAATTCCAATGTGGCT
Source organism: Kuschelorhynchus macadamiae (assembly GCA_030620095.1). Classification (NCBI taxonomy): domain Eukaryota; kingdom Metazoa; phylum Arthropoda; class Insecta; order Coleoptera; family Curculionidae; genus Kuschelorhynchus; species Kuschelorhynchus macadamiae. The sequence continues at coordinate 1,524,358 of JAUTXW010000424.1, forward strand.
GGGGATCCATAGTAAGGAGAAAGATATTTTTTTAATGTATGCTCTTTCAGTGAGTATTTTTATTTCTTGAGCAATGGGATGTTGGTGTGAATATTGATTTAGGCAGTGTATAGCATTAAGCGAGTCGGTAATTATAACCCATTTAGGATGGGGAGAGGTTATTGTGTATTGTAATGCTTTTAATATAGCTAGTAGTTCCACAGTTAGTATAGTAGTTGATTCATGAAGCGAGTAGAACTTTTCGTTATATGTACAGTGATATGCTGCACCTACTGAGTTATCTTTTTTTGAGCCGTCAGTATATATATATGATTATAGTTCTTGTAGTTTGAGTTTATTATACGATGGAATTGGGAAATTATAATAGAACGGTTGATCTTATGTTTGTTGAATCGTGTGAGTTCAGTGTTGCATTTGATGGGATATGAGTTCCATGGGGGAAATAGGTAGTGGTCTGTTGTAAATATAGGTGGAGGGAAAAGGTTTAGTTGATTTTTAAGGTTCTTATATTGGTAGTGAGCGAATAAAGGATAACTGGGGTTGTTTTGGGACTGTTGGGAGGTGTGGGATTAAAAATTCATGATAGTGAGGTAGGTGGGGTTTGAAATAAAGTGAATGTGCATAGTTCAGTAAAAGTTCGATTCTTCTAAAGTGTAGTGATGGAGTTTCAGTTTCGCAGTAAAGACTACTACATGGACTAGTGGGAAATGCTCCTGTGGAGAGTTTAAGGCCTTTGTTCAGTATAGAGTTGAGTTGTCTTAGATATGATTTAGGTGCAGAGGCGTAAACTATTGCACCATAATCTAATTTGGATTGTATTAGGGATTTATATATTCTTATTAGAGAGGGCCTATCTGAGCCCCAATCACTGTTTGATAGCATACGTAAAATTGATAAATCTTTTTCACATTTTGTTTTTAGCAGATCTATGTGATGTTTCCAATCGTGTGAATGATCGAATTTTAGCCCAAGGAAACTATGATGTGACCTGTTAAGTATTGGGTGGGAATCAATGTTTAAGTTAGTAGTTAAGTTGCAATTCACCTTTGATGTTCCATGATTCAAGAGTGTTGATTACTCTCCAGATTTTAATTGAGTCAAAGGCTTTTGACATGTCTAGAAAAACAGCTGTAATATAAACAAATCATTCAATATGAACTTCCATATTGAATGATTTGTTTATATCCATGCCAAAACCTACTAAGTGGTCGATAGTCGGTCTTTTTGATCTGAAGCCCATTTGTTCATTTAGTAGTAGTTTATGTTTTTCTAAGAACCAAGTGAGTCGATGATTGACCATTCTTTCTAGTAATTTACTAAGGTGACTAGTAAGTGATATTGGGCGGTAATTCTTGGTTTCAACTCTAGAAGTGTTGGGTTTGTGGATTGGAATAAGTATCGAGTCTCTCCGTTGGGATGGAAAATGACCTTTATACCATATTAAGTTATATAATTTTAGTAGTCTGTCATGACCGCTCTCTGGGAGGTTAATAATCATGGGTATGTATATATTGTCTGGTCCTGGAGAGCTGTTTTTGCATTTAGACATGGCGAAGCAAAGTTCTTGTTTGGTGAAAGGGAGGTTGCAAGATAGGTTTGAAAATGATTGTAATGGAGGTGTTTCTTGAGGGGGAATAGGAGCTGGAGTTATAGATGGATTGATAGTATTTGGCTAGGATATTGGCTATATTGTGAGGATTTGAGTGCCACTGATTGTCATCTAATAGTCCAGTTATTGATCGAGGGGGAAGGCCTTTTAATTTGTTGATTTTACTCCATAGTTCATGGCTAGTAGTGTGATGGTTGATAGATTTTGTATATTGGTTCGATGAAGATTTTTTGGCGAGTTTAATTATCTTTTTAGATTGGGCCCTAGCTTTTTTAAAGGCTATTAGATTTGGAGTAGTAGGATGATGTTTAAATCTGTTAAGAGCTGTTTTTCTTTGATAGCTAAATGGCATTGTTCATTCCACCAGGGGACTGTATTTTTTTTGTTATTTGGTTTGGTTTTAGGTATTGAAATTTCAGCGGCTTTTATTATAGAATTTGTGATTAAGTCGGTGTATTCTTCTATATCAGATGTGTTTGAGGTAGGATGAAAAGAGTTTAACATTTCCTATTTCTTCGAAAATTTGTTCTCGCAATGCGTAATAAGGCAGTTTTGATGGTTCGTATCTCTGGACATTTTCGTCATTTCTCCATTAATGCCCTCGCATACCTATGTAGATTTTTTACAAAAAAAACTACATTTACACACAACTTTCCAACTTAATTTTTATAAATTTTTTAGGAGATTTAGAGTTTTATCTATTAAGATGTTATAGACATAAGAATTACGCTAGTCTATTAACCTTATTCCTTTTCCTTATAGCCTTGGTTTTTTAATTTCGTGGAGGTTGTATCATATATATATATATATATATATATATATATATATATATATATATATATATATATATATATATATATATATATATATTAAATTGTAATAAACTATTTGAAAAAAGTAGATTTTTGATATTGATAAAAAAACTAAAAGTAGAATGTAACGACTTAATTTAGGTATTATGCCTTATATATAGAAAATAGTATTAACAAAATGCTTTGAAAGGGAAAAAGGCAAGAAATAAGCAATTATTAAAAAAAAATCGGTAAATTTCCTTTACCCGGAATTTCCCTCGTTATGAATATTTCCTTTTATTAGGAATAGTAGAGTTTAACCCAATTTAGTTCAGCATGTAGTCAATTAGTATAGTGTCTTTTTGAAACATGTTTATTGGGCACCATTTTGTTTCACCATATTGGATTCTTACCAATATTTTACCAGTTTCTACCTATGCTACACTTAATTTTTAGGCATCATCTAAAATAAATTGAATAAGTAGTTTTTACACTGATTGTTTAAGACATTTTGTACAGTTATGTTGAATTCGTACCAGTTAATCTCTGTATCATATTCAATTTTGCTGCAAGATTTGAAGTCAATTGAATAAGAAGATTTTTTTAGACATTTTATTGGTCCGCCATTTTGTACTGCCGTCTTGAATCCATACCACAATTTTACCAGTTTATCTGTATCACAATTAATGTTTGCCCCACTATTTGAAATTAATCTAAGTGGTTTTTTTGGGGTGATTTTTTACATAATTTATTATACTGTCATTTTGTTTTGCAGAATTGAATTTTTACGAAAATATTACAGGTTGATTTCTATGTAACACTTGATTTATGGCAAAATTTCAGGTAAATTGGATAATTTGTTTTTTCTTAATAATTTTTTAAACATTTTACTAGGCTGCCATTGTGTTCCGCTATATTGGATTTTTACCAAAATATTAACAAATTATCTCCACATAACCCTTAATTTTTGACCAAAATTTGAAGTATTTCTGGTAAGTCATTTTTAGCTGAGCCGCAAACAAGCAGACCAATGGAGTTGAAAAAACATATTTTTTGGCTACTAGGGGCGCTAAATCATAAAGATATGTAAAACCTGGATTTTTTCACGATTACAAACATTCCAGTCAAAAAAAGTAAAACTTGATAATTATTACGGAAAACATAAAAAAATAACATTCATTTTCGAATTTCCGGACCAAGGGCAAGCTGACAAATTCCGGTAAAATCCCAAAAGTCCTGGATGTTTGAAAACCCTAATTTTAAGTCATCATAATCTTAATGCCTGCTTTTCCAGTAAATGTCAAGAGAAAACACATATCTTCTTAATATTGTCTAATATTCTAAATACGATCTAAGAGAAACAGTTCCATCAAAAAAACAAGTTGTAAAAGTGACAAGTCGGTTATGAAAACACATTTGTATCCGGCGTTTTAATAAACCAGACTGAGAAGGCTAATATCTTAGAGGGTCGGAGGGGTGGTTTAGTAGAAACGCGAGAAACAGTTGAACATTAAGTGCGACTTTCACGTACGAATGGTCCATAATTTTGTCGGCTCTTCCGTCACCCAGGAGTCATTTGACATAACGAGGTACACAGGTGAGTTACGGGGTTTGGGGGGTGGAAAACGACCTGCCACGCTTCGGGGTGATGAACTGCAAGAGTAATGAAATGTGGAAATGCACGGAAATGTCAAGGAATTGTTATTCAGGCGTTTCAAATATAGGGGCTGTCCGAAAATTTTCCACGTTCCCTAAAGTTTATTTCCTTATCTTGCAAACGATGACTTCATCGAATAAATTAAACACATGTCTGTATGAGTTGTTTGTTTGCATAAACATAAGAAAATAATATTATTTATTTCATTAACAAACACGAAGTCTTTCAGAGAACATAGACTATCCCTTAATGGAAAGTTCTTTATTTAAAAATAAGGCAAGCACTGCTTTATATACATGTAGGTTCAAAACGGCTTCATTTGCAGATATTTTTTTTTGGAATTGCCTTTTACTTGTAAATTGGGATTTTCGGTTTGAATGAATATGAATGTAAAAACATATACCGAAATAGATTTTTGATAATAAAGTCTTGCTGTTATGACAGACCAATATTGCACAGACGAATTTCGGCTATAATAACTACAATATAAAAAATGCAAGTTCATTTCACTAATTTTCGTAATCTGCTTAATTTTAAACTAGTCTTCTAATTAGGAGCTTATGTATAGTATTTATAGGCACAGGTAGTTCGGTATGCGGTTTCAAGTACTTACGAAATTATAAAAGTTTAGTAGAAAATACAAGTAATTGTCATTTTTCTGCAAAACGGCTTAATGTATTGTTGTTTTATAGGCATAATATAAATTTACGTTGCTACATTTCTATACTTTCTATGTTTTCTTTCATTATTTAAAATAAAACGAAGCTTTTGATGCAATCGATCTCTCGTATCTGTTTAATTATAATGGCAACATTTTAAAACGTAGAATAACAAAGAAGCTGTCTTTTTTTAATTCTTTAAAGTTATATACAATTTTATTTCGACCAGAAGAAAAATATATTTACCCTTAATTATTAACAATTCTGATGGGATTCACACTAGGTATCTCATTACAGAAACAAGAACATAACAATCGGTCATTATGGTATTATAAGATCAAATGAAGAGACAGATTCAAGCAGCCGTTAATCCCCCAGAAAATTGCGTCCACTAGGTATGGCAAAACACTGATCAAAATTGTCTAAGTCTAATTTTAAGCATACCAAATCCAAGAAAGTCAAAAAATCATTCAGGCTTAACATTTTTGTAAAAATCCGATATGGCTGAAAAAATGGCGGTGTTACAAAATTGAAAAAAATCATCATTAAGAAACGACTTATCGAATGGACTTCAAAATTGGCGCAAAAATAAAGTATGATATATGGATAAACTGGTAAAGTTATGTCTAAATCCAATAGGTCGGAACAAAATGTCGTCCTAATGAAATGGTTAAAAATTCATTATTTAATTGACTTCAAGTTTTGCACAAAAATCAGGTATTAAGGAGGGATATACTGGTCAATTTTTAGTGAGAATCCTATATGGCTAAATAAAATGTTTAAATATACAGTAAAATTTCATTTCCTGGAATAAAACCTTCTTTTTAGGGAGGAAAATAATAATGGACTTATTTTATTTATTGTAGACTACGTAGATAATGTTACGAAAAATACATAATAATAATAATAAATAAATTTATAGGTTTTGTATAAAGTTCAGCAAATAATTTATTGTCTATGCACTAAATTATTATACCTTAACATATTAAATTATTTTATTTCCGAACGTCGTCATAATGTACTTATTGCTAAAGCAGGGCCCTAAAAATAAGTTCACTTTGCCTTTTTTGTGTAAAATTCTTTGCCGCGACATGCCTGGGAAGTAGTTGTACAACAACAAGTCAGTATATTTATTTACGCAACGACGTTCGGGATGTAACTCTCTTATTTAGATATAATATTAAAAATGCTCGTATTTAGAAGAAAAAAGAAAGTCATCAAAGATCAAACGTTTGTGTTTACATTTCTGGAATTGGGAATAAATAGTTTCATTAGTGGAGGAATTGTCCGACTTCCAGGAATTTTGTTTTAAAACAGTTCGAACAGAATTTCTTCTCATTTCCAACTTTCTGTGCAGAGTATATTCTATTTAAAATAACACTTTGAAAAGTTAGACGTTTTGTCGCGGGTCCTTAGGTCACACATAATGGGGTCTAATTTTCTATTAAGTTGCCTATTCTTCGGTTATTTACAATTTTGTTGAAACGGAGCGAACTAAATACAGAAAAAATGGATTATTTAGAAGTAGGAATACGCAGTGACCACAAATCTTTTTTTGCTGTCATTTGTTTCATTCATCACTAGGCGGTATTAAGATTTTTGCTTTGGCTGTTATATATTGCCTTTTACTACTTGCATGTAATCATGATCAGCACTGCAACTTGTGTATTCAACTGTTTCTGACATTTTGCAACAGATTTTACTATCATCTATTGGTAGAAATAGAGAAAAATTAATCAAATGTGTAATTATCCCAACACATAAAGTCAGAAACGTTTACGAATTTATTTGCACAAGCAATGGCATATTTAGAGTGCTAATAACTCAGAGCATATACCAAAAATTACTTTCTTATCTATACAATAGATTTTGTATTACCACGCTTTTATTTGCTCATAAAAAGTAAGAGGGTATTTTCTTTAGTTCCCGAAGAATGCCAATGATAAGTACATGTTTAGAATTTTTTTTTATTCCAACTTGGGTCCCCTAGACTTACGGGTCCGAGGCGGATCGCCCAATCCCGATGTACTATTTCACATTCCTATCTTAGTTTTTTATGATCTCTTTCTAATTATATCACTTTCCGATTCAACCTGACATTGAAGCGAGAGATGGCGCACTAATCGTAGTAGTAGTTACTCGTGGTCGCTCTTAATTTATTTAAGAATAAAGCAACTTTTAATATCAAGTTTATGTTTTGTAAAAGTGCTTAACTATCAAGCTACCTAGTGTTCTTTGTAGAGTGCATTTCAGTGGTCGGATTCTTTACTTGACAAAAGGTACATTCAACAATCCTTCTTACCATTATGGGTTTATCAAGTGCGGATCTGAGAAAGATAAAAACAACAATTTATAATACATTTAATGAAACATTTCTACATGATATTGCGGAGAGGGTAGCCACAATGATTGAGAAAAAATTTGAACAACAGCTAGAGGCTCAGAATGCTATAATTAAGGCCACATCTGATAAAATGGAAGACCTGAGGGCTGAAAATAAGGATTTAAGAAGAAAGATGGACGACCTAGAACATTCGTCTCGAATTTTAAATCTGCGCATCTTTGGAATGAAGGTTAAAGATGGCGAGGATTTGCGATTGCAAAACATTAAAGGTAAACATAAAAAATGAAAACATTAAAAAGTGCTACAGGATTTCTGCAAAAAACGCCAGTGAGAGACCGCCAGCAATACTTGTACAATTCTCTACTGACACCGCTCGACTCGCCGTGTTAAAAAACAGAAAAAATCTTAGAAATAGTGACATTCAAATCAAAGAAGATCTAACGAAAATTCGTCTCGGTTTGTTGAATAGTGCTGTGCGTGAATTCTCGAGTAAAAATTCTTGGGTTTTAAACGGAAATTTTTACGTTAAGTTTGGTGATACGATACATAGGATTTGTGAAGAATGCGACCTAATTAATTTACAATAATGTTAAAATATTGAATATGTAAATAATTTTTACATTTCCCTTTACAAGTTACTGACCCACTTAGTGATGAATCTCGCCTAACATTAATTGTTTAAGTTATGTGATATACATAATCCCTTTAGTGTAATAAGAATATGTTTTTTTTGTATAGATGCATTTATTTAGATTTGCCTTTTATTTATTTTTTAACAAAAATGCAAACCTCTATTGCATTGCAGTTGCGTAAAATTCTATAGGGTTGTACAAGATCGCCGTTCTAATTTAATTGTCTGAAAATATTCCTTCTTAGTTACAATCATACGTAGAAATAAATAACATCTACATACTAGGTTATACTCTTGGGTGCACATAAAAATTATATTTCTTTCTTGTTGATTTTGGGTTTGGTATAAATTGTTTTTTTATGTAATTTATATGTGTGGGTTCGTACTTAACATGTAATGCCTAAAAACTTTTTTTTTAATTTGTTTTTCTCCTGATATTGGGATTTGCTTTTGTCTAATGCAAATAATATCTTCGTAAGCTGGTGCAATTTTTCTTTACTTATCTTTCTCTTTTAATATACATTTTATATTAAATTTAAGCGATTTTGGGTAGCTGCCTTTACTTCATCTTTTAGTCTTTATTTGTCATTATTATTAGTATTGATTTTTTCAACTAATCAACATTTTATTGTATTTTTGAACGTGCAATGGTTCATCGGTTGTGGACGGGCTTAAGGTGGGTCACTTAAACATACGTTCTGTTTTACAGGGTTTTATGATTTTAAGAATATAGTTGAACAACATAATTTTGATCTTGTATTTTTGTGTGAAACATGGCTCTCCCTTCAGGACGACTCTGCTCACGTTAATATTCTCGGTTACCAGTTATTTAGAAAGGATAGAGATGGAAGGGGAGGAGGAGTGGCATCCTATGTTAAAACCACTTTCACTGTTGAAGAATTAATATTAGATTTTCCCTTGACTTGCCAAATCGAAAATCTCATTTTAAAATTCGAATTAAAAACAAAAAAATAGCTTTCTCTGTGTTTTATAGACCTCCTAAAACCAACTTTAACAATTTTATAATAGATTTAGATAACATCTTTTCTTATTTATACCCTACAGTAGACGATATAATTTGCTTAGGAGATTTTAACATTAACCTATTAAACTTAGAAGATCCCTTAACTTCTTTATTTGAAGATTATAACTGCCATCAAATTATAAATGAACCTACCAGGATAACTGCTAATTCAATTTCTTTGCTTGATGCTATTTTTGTTAGTGATACGTCTTTGGTAAAAGAATCTGGTACAATGGCAACCGATAATATTTCGGATCACAAAATGGTTTGTTGTAGCCTTAACTTATATAAAAAACCTGCTGAGCCTAATTTTATTCGATACAGATGTTTTAAAAATTTTAATTCGAATAATTTTTTACAAGATATGCGTAACTTACCGTGGGAGAATATTTTATATGAGAACAATATTGACAACAAAATCAAGGTACTTAATGAATTTATACTAACACTACTTAATTTCCATGCTCCTATCAAAGAGGCGAGAATTACGAAATCTCGAGCACCTTGGCTTTCTGCTAATCTTAAGATATTTATGAAACAAAGAGATACTGCTCTTTAGAAATTTAAACGTACAAAGAATAATGATGATTGGCTAATCTATAAGCAAATGAGAAATTTTACACTATCCATGGTTAGAAGAAAAAATAAAATATATTTAAATACCTTGTGTTCTAAAAAAAACTCCCGTAAAACTTGGACGGCTTTAAAAAATTTTAATATAACCTCTAACAAGAATATGTGTATACCCAAAAATATATCTAACCCGGATGATTTAAATAATTTTTTTTGGGGCGTTTTTACAAAATATTTCTAATTGTGATAATAAAATACGTTATTATAACCAAAACAGATATAATAATAATTTAAATATGTTCATAAAATATTGAACAATATTAAGACTAACGCCACAGGAATTGATGAAATATCGCCTTTAATGTTAAAATATTGTAGTCCGTTTATTGACAAATATATTACACATTTAATTAACTGTTCTATAGAATCAAATTACTTTCCGGATCCGTGGAAAATATCAATAGGAAAACCATTATCAAAACTTGGCAGTCCTAAAAAATTTTAGTGACCTGAGAATAATAAGTATTTTACCTGCCCTCTCTAAAATTTATGAGAAGGTGTTATCTAATCAAGTTTATGAGTTTTGTGTAATAAATAAAATAATTCCTGATAATCAGTGCGGTTTTAGGAAAAAATTTAGTACTTCTGTAGCCTTAACAAACGTTATTGATGATGTTGTCCGCGCCTGTGATAAAAGACTTAACAGTGTTTTAATATTATTAGACTTTTCTAAGGCGTTTGATACTATCAATCACAAACTTCTTGTTTCCAAGCTAAAATATTATGGTTTCCAGGAGAATTCGTGCTTAGTACTTGCCTCTTATCTTTCTAATCGTCACCAGAAGATATTTTCGGATAAGTTTTCAAACGAAATTCAAATTAAATCTGGTGTACCTCAATGCTCAATATTAGGCCCATTCCTTTTTCTGATTTATGCTTCCGATATTTTAAAATCTTTAAATTACTGTAAGGTTCAAGCATATGCGGATGATACACAGGTTTATTATTCTTTTGATTGTCATGATTTTGTTGAGTCGGAAACCCGGATTAATGAAGATTTAAAAACATTAAAAAAACTTGCTGATGAACATAACCTAACACTTAATCCTTCAAAATCATATCTTCTATTATTTGGTAGCAAAAATAAAGTAGAATTTCTTAAAAATAATATTAATATTACCATTATTAACATAAAACTCTTAGTGCTCGATAGTGCAAAAAACTTAGGCGTTATTATTGACAGTGATTTAAGATTTCGAAATCATTTGAAAAAATTAATTCAAAAGTCATACCTAACTTTGAAAATCCTGTTTAATAATAGACATGTTTTAAGTTTTAATTAAAAAAAAATGCTTTGTGAGTCGCTAGTCCTCTCAAATTTTAATTATTGTGATTTTGTGTATGGATATTGTTTGGACATGAATGGTAAGTCCCGAATTCAAAGGGTTCAAAACGCCTGTGTTAGATTCATTTTTGGGCTTAGAAAATCTGATCATATATCTCGATATTACTCTGATTTAAATTGGCTAAGAATGGATTCGCGCAGGCTTCTTCATTTTAGTACTTTTTTTAATGAAAATTTTGAATGAACCTGATGCCCCTTAGTCTTTACGTGACCGTCTTATTTTCCGGAGTAATGCTCATTCAGTTAATATTCCTCATAGTTATAGATTAACTATGCCTCAACACCAAACTGCCATTTTCCAGCGATCATTTTCTTTTCAAGCGGTTATTTCCTATAATTTATTACCTACTGAGTTACTAAATTTTAATCCTAATATGTTTAAGAGTAAATATAAAAAACATCTACTAGCAACGCAAGGTAATTGAAACGTATTTTTTATATGCTGTTCAGTATGTGAGTGTCCATCGGTCCGTCCCTTGTTCCACTGTTTAATTGTCTACGTTTAAATAAAATCAAAATGTACCCGTAAGTCTGGTAAATATTTTTACTTTTTATATATTTATATTTTTATACAGTTAGTTGCCATTATAATTAAAAAATAATTATAATTTTTTTTTAATATATCATTCGTTTTAGCATGGTTCAGTAGAGTAGCTCTTTAAAGCTATACTGCGCCACGTTGAAATGAAATAATTTGAATTAGAATAATGAACTATTTATATCTATATGTTAATTTCCACCTTCTGTAATATAAAGGCATTATTTATTTATTCAATTTTTTTTCAATGTTTCTTTTCCTAAACTGGAAAAATGTATAACTTTGCCCAGATCAAAGGCTGACGATGTTATGAAGATCACGGTCCAATCCCAATAACCATGATTTCTTAATTGACAAAAGCCTGTGAAAGCTGTCGTTCTAATAATCTTTTTGTTCACAACATCTGCGAAGAGTGGCACTTAACCCCATATTATGAATATCAAAGGTGGTTGGAGCAGCGAAAGGCATTGTCGTTCTTCAGCGCAATTTATTGAATTGACATGAAACACTAATTGCAACACAATGAGCGTTGCCTGTTTACTGAGGATATGTGACATAACATTCATATATTAAGGATATTTGTTTCCCTCCTCAAGACCAGGGCTCCTGGATAGATCAAGCCCTCAAAGACCGGCAACGCATTGGGAAGACTCTGGAATACTCGCCACTTCCAAAACTCAAGTCTGCAGCACTCTGCGCTCCCTGGTTTCCAGGTAAATGACACTTTTAGTTCCGGAGCCGCCACCTGGGGAGGCGTCCGATAGGTAGCTCACTCAACATCTGCGAGTTATTTATTACTTTAATATAATAAAATATTGTGCCAAACAATGTTACAAAAACCTTACGCCAGCAATATTTAGTTTATATATTTTCTAGAACTGCTGTTCCACTTATTTATTATTACACAAAGAGTAAACAGAACCATATAAAAGCTAATGTCCGATAGGGCAAAGAGGAAAAATTAAGGGCACATAAGAAACTATCGGTTAAGGAAGGAAACAACAGCTTCTATAATAAATATCTAATCCCTGTAACGGAGAATCGAACTCTTAACGATTACTACTATATCCGTTTACCCAGTGGCTCTAGTCAAAGGCGTAGGTAATATGTTATATTTAAGCTTTCAATAAATAATTTTTATTACACACTTTACTTTAAGCAAACATAAAATAAATGGACTAGAAAATCTAAAAAGTGGTTAAATTAAAAGAATGCTAATATCTGGATTAGGGATCTCTATGTTTTGAAATATTACATCAAAAATAAAGTTAAACAATCAGTTCGAAAAACATAACACCTTTAAAAATTCTTCGTTTTTATCTATATTTAACGTACTTTTAGTGTTTTAGATTCATAAAAAATTATTATTTTCAAAAAAATACATGTTCAGTTGTCGAATTTGAACTATTTACTTTTTGAGAAACTGGACAGGATTCACCCAAAAATTAGAAAAAATCTGTTTGTGATGGCGTATCGAAAAGAGGTTTGACATACAAAGAGAAATTTGTCAAAAATAGGATTCTATAAAGAGACTAGCCAAATACAAAAAAATTAATTTAAACGTTCTTTGCAGAAAGATGATTTTATTGAAAAAAAAAAGTGGCAAAGACTAGATAATATTTTGTGATAGTTGATTCGGATTTTGATTGTATAATCGGGACTTACATTTCATATATACAATTCAATAAGACTGGAAGAAAAATTAATAATTAAGAATTTTAAAAACAAATAAATTATACATTTTTCAGTGCCAATAAAGCAAGTGGCTCCTAAATAAGTAAAGATTTAAGAAAAACGCAACTGTAAGAAAAGATTAAGTTCGTCTTGTCAATGTTTGGAAAATTTAAAGAGCTCATGTAAAAAAATAAGGCTGCTAAATAAATTATTGATATGATGACAAATTTTAATTACATAATAATAATGCAATAAAAACTGTTTATCATCATTATTTATCACCCCATTGATTCATATTTGCGTAACAAGAATCTAAGTTCAATTTTTTATGTGGCCGGAAAAAAGCCCGGAAAGAAGACCAAGAAGGTTTTTTTTTGCTCGCCTCAAATTTCACTCTAACGACCCGCACCCTCCGAGAGTCTCTCTGACGACAAGCCACAGGATGCCTAATTTAAGAGTAACAATCTTCCCAACACCTCGGTCAGCACCATATGACTTTTTAGTTTACAGTGTCTTATTTTCAGCCCCATGAAAAGGTTCAGTACCCGCCTAAAAGGGTACTGGTTTTGAGCCTGACAAGTTCCTCACGCACAATTTGATGACCAGGAACCTAGACTCGATTCAGTTGCTCTAGGTACTTTTTCCACTCCTTGATAAAATAGAAGATTGCTTTATGTCCCATTCAACCAACCACCCCCCGTTGCCTCATCAGTTCCTACTGCCAAATATATTGAACCGAAAAATGTTTTCCCAATGGGAAAATTCTCACAATATCCCGATAAGTGGGAAGTGTTGAATTGACTAAACTCATGTATAGATCCCCTAGTGACAAAGTGGCAATCTGACATGCCCCTAACCGAAAAATGTTTATACTTATGTTTTGATTTTTTTTTATTAAATGTAATTACTCCATATTTACCCTCCATCGAGGATATAACCTCAAATCCGCTCTCATAAATATATTATTTATTTTTTGTACTTTGGAGACAAAAGAATATCCTTTAGTCTCGCCTAATAGGGACTAAAGAGGTTCATTTAGTCCCAAGGGACTAAAATGTATCTTAGCAACACATAATTAAAAAAGGGTTAAATTGAATAAATTTATTTATTTATATTTAGATGAATATTTACATGAGTACAATTTACAATATTAAATAATCGATTTGGTTCGCCGACAGTATGTTCAATAACGCTACTTTTTGTATCACAGTTCTAGATACTTCGTTAGAACCTTGTCTGGAAAGGTTTCCTCAAGCTCCAATTTGAAACGTATTCACATCACCATGTCCAAATATTTTTTCACCTATAGTTTTTTTTATTATTTATGGAGTTTTCGAAGTACCCCTCGGCGACGACTGCCGATTTCCATCCTCCATGTCTTTTTAAAACAGTATTGCTACCTGAATTTTTAACAATGAAATTTCTATCAATTTTGTTTTTGGTATTTATAATATTAACCATAATTGAGTGATCCAAATGAGTTACATCTTCCACCGTCAACTCAACTAACTCCTTACTTCAACAGGCACCTGCGACCCCAAAAATCAAAATACCTTCATCATTAAAAACTGGTTGTCTGGGGCATCCATTAAAAATTCATCAACCTGGTCACCAGTCAGGATATTGGCTTTTTTTACTTATATCTACTGTGCAGCAGGGCAATTAGCTAGTGAAATTTGCTAACGTCGATATTATTTTTAACGTTGAGCCATCTTACAAATGTCTGATATTGCGCTTCCTTGATTTGGACGGCAAAATATCCTCTAGCGACTCTTCAGCTGCTTTTTTATATCAAAAGTTTCCATCTCGATTTATAATCACGAAATTAATGAGATTGACAACCTGTTTATTTATGTGACTTCATTATTTCAAAGCGAACTAATCAAATTTGTATCTTTTACCTGCGATAATTTGTGACATTATGAGGTGTTTTAAATTTGCACCTATACGTTACACTGTTTAGTAATATTGTTCCCGAAAGTGCAAAAAACTAATGTATATATCGCGGGCCTAAAGTGCCTTAATCCCTCCAATGAACTCCATTCGCGGGATTGAATCAGTCTCTGTAGTCCCTAGTTATATAATGTACTATTGTATATGTTCTGCCATTATCTAGTTATGTTTTATTTTAAAGAATCAATAGAAAATACATATAAATACACAAACTATTTTAGAAAGGATAATAAAATGAGGGCGCACTGCATTAAATAAATCGAAAATACAGGAGCGAACATTTATCATAATCTATTTGTAATACTGGTTTAATCAGGATGTCATCCGTTTAAGAATTATCACGTCAAACATTTCTTAGTGTTATTGTATATTAATTTTTTAGAGCAAAATTTTCGTTTTGGGCCCTCTATTGGCCAAACGGTTATAAATGGAACAAAATAACTTGCACTTTGCTAACTTATTTTTTTAAATTTATTCGACATCAACTTCCGGTTAGCCGAAAATGTTAAAATTCGACATTTTAAATTTAACCTTAGACAGGGCTTTAAGTCGCCCAAAATAACAATATAGAGAGGACATTTTCTCGAAACAGTTAAATTTAGGTAGAGGACATGCTACATAAAATGTCTTTAAAACATGCCACTGATCTAAAAAAAACTACATGGAGCATCGCATGGAAAAAAATTGTATGACGTCATAATTTTTACACAGATGACGTCACTATCAAATCAGTATTACCAAAAGTCGAATATATCGATTTCACGTGTAATACAAATTATGACTAG